>VXBX01009452.1:410451-489966 GCA_013400415.1 Scytalopus superciliaris
AAAAAAAGGCAAAAAACCCCAGCCCAATAGCGGCCTCTGAAAGAAATAAAGAAAGGACACCAACAAACAGCATCAACACTGCCAGCCAGCACCCCCCTCCTCACAGCCGGACTGTTTGTCTGACCTGGGAGGCAGCATTTTATCACTTAGAGATTGCAAGTTCGATTGCAAAGTCTAGGCTGCTGGCTGGCTGGATAATTTGTCTCTCAGCTCCGAGAGAAATGATGGAAGTCAATTTGACAGCTGCGAGGCTCCCCAAGGATTCCAGACCCAAAGTGCACAGAGCAGTGACAGACACGACGATGCACTGAATATCAATGAAGCTCTGCCTGGGAATAATGCTGAGGCAACACAAATTGCACATGTTCAGCTGGAAGGTTATCACTATCATTAGAGTTATTAATTATTGTTATTATTACTTCTATTATTAAGACATAAGAGAAGCCAAAAGCTCCTCTTGGTCTCATAGAAAGCAGATGAGTTCCCAGCTCTGACCCGCACGCCCTCCAGGTTGTGCAGCCACATGGATGGAATCACAGAATCACTGAGGTTGGAAAAGCCCTCCAAGCTCATCAAGTCCACCCTGTGCCCAATGCCCACCTTGTCCCCCAGCCCAGAGCACTGAGTGCCATGTCCAGTCCTTTCCTGGGCACCTCCATGGGTGGGGACTCCAAACCTCCCTGGGCAGTCCCTTCCAATGCCTGACCACCCCTTCCACGCAGAAATTCCTCCTCACGTCCAACCTGACCCTCCCCTGGCACAACTTGAGGCCCCTCTGTCTTGTCCTGTCCCTTGTTCCCCGGGAACAGATCCCAACCTCCCCCAGTCCCACCCTCCCATCAGGGAGCTGGAGACTGCAAGGAACTGGAGCTACAGTGGGTTAAGAAGATCCTGCACCAGAAACAGCTACAGAGCTTTCCACTGGTTAGAGAAGCAAAACTCCTCATTCTGAAGTCAGGGAAGAAACTGAATCATTTGAACCCAACTTTCCTGTGAGTGGAAACTCCATTGCCATCTTTTTTCATGGATGGGAACTGCCCTGTGGCTTTGGGAATGATCCGACACAATGCACAGCTAGGGGAGTCAGGACCAAAGGGGAGAACAAAAGTATTCATGGTTCTGGTGTGTGTCCAGACCAACAACACTGATCTGAGCTGGGAACTGCAGAACCTGCAGCAGGATTTGGCTGTCTGTGCCATCAGAGCACAGTTCATAAGCCAAAATAATGTATACAAGCCCCTGTCGCTGTTTTCTGGGATGGGTGGCTGCAAAACTGAACATCCTTTGCTGCCACTTGCAAACACAGGTGTTCTCATGTGGAAGCCAATTTAGATTCTTTGCTTATTCTGACTCCCTTGGCAAGCCTTGGGCAGTTGGCTCAAAGATCTTTAAATCTGAAGTCAAATACAGCATTTAAAAAAAATGAAAAAAGAGAAAAAGAAAAAAAAAAACCCAACCTCTAAGCAAAATGCCTTTTGTATTCATATTCAAAACTATATTTTTTTGCCATTGTAGAGAAGAGGGGTCAATTAAAGCAATATACTGTAACCTGCTTACGTAGCAAAGTTATTCCTGAAAAACAGATTTACAAGGGAAACTCAGCTCAGTGGCAGCACCATCAATTCAGTCCGAAGCAGCACGATTGTTTGGCTAAAACTATGGCAACTGCACAGACACTAACATGCAATCCTGCTTTATTAAATCAAACCTCCAGTGAATCTGTTATCACCATAGTAACACTTAGTTATTACATGGAAACATGTGGAACTACAGTTGGATATTGGCATCTGGTTAACATCTGCACAGTCTCTTATTCACATCTCTAAAATTATGATCCAGGCAGCGAAAAACTTGAGCAAAACTATGGCTTTAAAGCCAAGTCCTGGTCTCAGGTGCATTATATTTAATGTCCAGGTCCGTGGTACGTACCCCATATCTGGGTTTATAATCAGGGGCTTGGTGTGGTGTTTAGAGGTTGGTTGATTTATCTCCTAGGATGCAAGAGCACATGGTGTTGGTTGTAATGACATCCATGCAAAAAATGGCAAAGCCATATGATAATTGCAACTGCCCTTCTCCTGAGCCCTCCCCAAGGCAGGTTTGCAGGGCCTGCCTCGAGCACTCCCGAGCTCTGAGCACTCCAAACAGAGCTGCTTTGATTCTTATTTATTTTAAGCCACCTGCCACAACATTTTTCCTGTCTTCTCCCTCCCACGGAAAGTGTGGCACTTTGTATTCAGGCCAGTGCCATTTTGTGAATAAAGCTCAGAATTCTGCAGCCTGAGAGAAGGGGGAGGTTTAAGGCCCCAAGATCTACACACGGTCGGGATGAGAAGCGGCTGAGTTGTATCACTAGAAAGAGATATTCCTGGGCTAAAAATAATAGGCAAAAAAAAAAAAAGAAAACTAGTGGTTTTCTTTTGGGCTAATAATAGATTGTGATACAGTTTTTTTTTCCCCCTTTGCCACTGAAGCCCACATACTTCAACTCCCAGTAATCAAGATTTATAGTGAAAAGATGGAAACGAGTAAATACTCTTCCACTTACTTAACCATAATTTCTTCTTCTTTGCAGGATGTAGTAGGTAGAAAGTATAAGATGGAACAAAGTGTTGCAAATAAGCCTGTCCTTGCCTGAGCAGAGTTTGCCATGTCAAAGGAACAGTTTCAAGCACACTAAAATCTGATGAAAGTGAGTAAATTGAGACATGGATATTCTTGATGAGCCTTTCGTCGCTACCACAGAAGGTTTGCTGGAGGTTATGGGTGACAAAAGGACAGAAGGACACTTGAATCCATGAAATGTACAGCCATGAAGCTTGTGATCTTCCCAGGGGGTGTCCACTTATAAACACAGAATGCAAACCAGCTGCACAGCCCAAAATGCTGTGGCAGCCACAGAGAGCCCAAGCAGCCTGGAAGGCTCAGAGATAACCTGTCTGGAGAGGCCTTCAAGGGCCTTCAGTCCCCTTTCCTCCCCACCACAGGTGAGGCAAATCACTCACTAATTAGTGCCAATGAAGTGGTTACTGCCCCCAGCTGTGTAAGGGAAAACGAGCCCGTCCTGGTGCAAACCACCTGGGGAGGGCTGAACTGCCCAGCTACCAGAGCTGGTGAAGCAATGCTGGCACTGTTTTGGCACGAGATTAACATTACTGGTGTTATACATGCACTTACCCTGCAGTCTACAATAAAAACCACTATTTCAGCTCAAAGTACTGTCACAAACTGAAATTCAGTGCAACAGGCCCTCCAGTTCTCATTTGCAGCCACAAACCAACATCCACTGCACCCTGCAAGTCTGCAACTTTTGCTTAAAAAAGTGGACAAATGCACAATTAAAAAGTTGGCATAATACACACCACCAAGGGCAAACAACAGAAATAACAACAACTGGGAGAGGGGCTAAAATCTGCAGCCTTTTTTTGTGCTTTTAGTCACATGTTGGGTTTATAAGATGCTTTTTCTCTTTTAACATGAGATCTGCAACTCCCTCCTGCCTCCCACGTAAAGCAACAGGCTACAGCCAGTTAAAGACATGCTCCTTCTGTTCTCTGGGTGAGAGGCAGCCTTAACAAACCCAAAGTTACAGCAGGAGAAGCCAACCCAAGGCAGGTCAGACCCTGGGGGTTACTCAGGAGCTCTTGGGCAACTCCAGCTCCACTTGCCCAACACACACACACACTGCAAGGAAAACACACCACTCCAGACTCACCACGAGGTGATCCAGGTGAGCTCAGTGACCCGCTGGGGCTGGTCCTGCCTTCATGGGAGAGCTGAAGTGCTGGGTGTTCACTGGGCTTTCCCCAGCACAGCTCTCACACAGTGGCTACTTTAAGGTTCTTTCTTGCTTAGCCCCACTTTTTTTTTCCTTTTTAAAGAGCAGAAGCCCAGCAAGGACCCACAGTGAACAATCCCACCTCTAAAAGTAAAAACATACTCCGTACATACCCCTGCTAAGGCCAAAAGCAGCACCACACCAGGGCTGATCCTGTGCTGCTGCTGCTCCTCCTCTCCCTCGGATCTTTGGTGCTCCCTTTCCCACTATGCAGTTCACCTTGCAGGAGAACCTGCTGCTTCTAAATGGCAATTTCGTCAGCACCTGTGAGAGAACTTAATTGGAACTAATTATCTGTTGGTTGTCTGGGACCTGAGGAGTCACAGCAATTACTGCAGTCAAGAAACAACCTGGGGGAGGGCGTTGCTTCTTTTCAGAAAAATGAACTAAGCTACTCCCTGAAGGAAAGTTCTTAAAGGGATGGAACCTGTCAAGTGCAAGTTAAATACAAGTCAGTGAACTCACACCAACCAATGATTTATTATTACCATTAATAAACACATGTCTAACAGGAATCTGTATATGCTTATCAAAAGTAAGTCTTCTCCTGGCAGTTTTAATGTGATTACAGAATTGTTTATTATCGATATAGGAAAGGCAGGCACTGCCAGGAAGATACATAAGCAAAGGGAGTAAGATGATAGCAAGTAACCTGGCATAGTTTTGGGCATGAGCCTAATTGGGAGTTACTTATCTACACAGGAAAACAAGGAAAGGTAGAAGTGAGAGGTTAAAAAAGAAGGAAGTTTAGTAGAAAAGGCTGTGAGTTGGAAGAAATAGTTGTGAGCCTAAAGCAGAAAGAATTCAATGAAAACTGCAGAAAAGTCTCTGGTGATTTACAACTGTACAGTTCTCGTTCTATGAAATAATGATAACTGAAATTAAGTCCTCTTTCAACACTACAGGACATTTCCTCTGTGAAGGAGATGAATCCCGTAAGAGCCACATGAAATATTGCTGTGTTAGCCCAGAGAGAGCAACAGCAACTTTGCAATATCTGTTTGCCTGTGTAGCACAGGTGCATTTGAACCAAGTCTCCCAGGAGATCTGCCCAAGGCCAGACTGTTGCTGTATAAAAAGAATAGAAAAGAAATATGTTTAAGTCAAAGCAAAGGTAAATTTGGCTGGACTGCTGCCTAATGGGAGGAAGAAGGAATAACACAACTCTTTAAAAGCAGCTCTCCAGTGGTTAGGCTTCCCTGCAGCACATGTGCTTGGGAAGGTGCAAGCCAGGTATTTATTTTCAGCTCTGTTGAAACGCAAAAAGAGGAGATGGCCCTCCTGGAAGCACAAATGACTTAGTTCAGGGCAAAGCAAGAGCGGAGTACCCGTTTTAGGAGCAGCCAAGGTGGAGGCTGTAAGGGGATGATATCAAGAAACATTAATGCAATATTTACACATTCTTAAACCAATTTAGCTCTGACCTCAGTGTCTGTGGAATCAGGCAGACAGTGACCAGAGGAGGAGACAATGATGGTATTCAGTGATGGAAAAAATGCCAGTGAAAGGATTAAAACTATGATTACATTTTTAGGGCAGGACTCATTTTGCTGGAGGATGTCTGTGTCAGTGTTGGCTGGATGACAACAGGCAAGATTCTCTTCAGATCCAAAATATTACTATTAGATTTTCTTAGAAATCAGCAGTATCTCCTTGACAGCAGCTCTGGGCAGTTCCTGAGCTCTGACTCCCAGCACAAGGCCTGAGGTACCCAAAGGGTCTCACCCTTCCTCTGCCCTTCAGGGCTGGGTGAAGCTGTTCCACACCAGTCCGGGGGACTCCCTGGGGCTCTCTCAGCTGGGAGAGCAAAGAGTTGGGTTCTCAGGCAGCTCAGAATCTGCTGGATCAGACTCTTCCTGCTTGAAATCCAAAAGCACAGCCATGTTTCATGGCAGTCTGCATCCGTAAAATCTTTATCGTGCCTCTGTCTGCTGGGTGATCTCCATTAAACTCGATAAAAACTTCTGATAAAACCCACACTGAGAGCAAAGAACAGTGAGGAGGAGAAGAAAAGGCCAATTTTAACAGCTTCTGTATGACTTCCCATAAAATCCATGGTTTTCTTTTCTGCATAATTTACACAAAGACCTCGAAGATGATAAATCAGGGGAGAGGGAATAAAAGTTTATTTGCATAAAATGGAAACAGAAAAAATAGAACTACACAGAATACATTACATTCTACTCGAAGGAAAGTCACAGACCTGTTTCTATAATCTTGGGAAGGAAGCCAGGAAGACTGGAAATACACAGCAAGCTTTAAACAATTGATCTTACTGGGAGGTTACACTGGTACCTTCTATCCTCCTGCTATCCAGATGTTTCAGAAAAGACCCAGAAGTGAAACACTGTAGGTTTCTAAGGAATAAGGTGGAGAATCATTCTCTTCTTCCCCTCCCATCCTGCTCCCAAGGCACCTCCCTGACCTCCAGTGTCAGTTCTGGGCAGCTCCTGCCCCAGGGTTTGGTCTCAGCTCTTCCCAAAGCCTGGGAGGTGGATGGAGCTGGCAGTGAAAGGAGCATCCCGAGGGACAGCTGTGGGTTCTGGGGTGGCACAGCTGGAGGACAGGCTGGGGCAGGGGCTGCTCTGGGCACTGTTGGGCATTCAGAGAAGGGAAAGGAGAACACTTTGACAATCTGCACTGTTAATTCCTTGAGATACCTTTTAATACCTTGATACACCTTTCGGTGCAGAGCTGCTGGAAGTGGCTGCGCTTCAGTGAGGGCTCATGTGGTGCCTTTACAGGGTTAAACCCAGCGCTTCAATCCCGCACACAACATCCCTCCCCCAGCTTTGTCCCCAGAAATGTACCTGCAGTGCCCCAAATGCTGCAGACCCCACTCTGCAAGGCATCAAAAACACCCCGAGACACCATTTAAGTACAGCTGCTGAGAGGTCACAATGACTCTCCCCTGTTACCCACACCCTGATGTGCCTTTCTGAGACACATTTCGAGGAAGAAAAGCCCTCTGACAACCCCCGCCCCCTGCCAACATAAAAACCGGAGCATGGCTCTTTAAAAGTAGCCTATTTAGGCCACAGATGCTAAATGAATTCAGCAGACAGACGGAGTAATGGAATGTCAGTGTTCCAGTCTGCTGCCTTGAAGCAATAGGGGTTTTTTATTATTAATTTCTCCTCTCATTTTCCAGTGCTGCCTCTGGGCTCCATGCTTTAGATGCAGTATTCTTGTCAGTCTCGCTAACCCAATTTGGATATAATTAAATTTTAAAATATTAAAGGGATTATAAATACTTCCCACCCCACTTCCCCCGCCCCATTCCCTTTTATGCTGTCCCTCTAAAACTGCTGAATTTTGCTTCAGGACTTAAAATGTTGCAGAATCTGATTTGTTACTGCAGTTTCCTTTGCAAAGGCTGGAGAATATCTGAGGGGGAAAAAGCCCAGAGTTAATTCCAGTAAAAGGTGCCCAGGAGCTTTATGAGATAAAGAAGTTTCTGCCATCCTGACATCTTGGAACCTGACCTCACTCTCAATTAAATTAATGGCAAGACTCTCAAATCTTAGAATGGACCAAGTTTTGAGTCACGTTTGAGTCCTCCTAATGACACAAACAGGGGTCTAGTTTATCACAGAATCATTAAGGTTGGGGTCCTGTAGTCCAACACCTGCTCCAGCAGGGTCAGCTGCAGGAGTTTGCTGAGGGCCATGTCCAGTTGGATTTTGAATATATCCAAGGATGGAGACTCCATAAGGTGCCTGAGCAACCTGTTCCAGTGATTGACCACACAGGAAAAAGCTGAATTTAACTAGGGGTGGTGAACTTTGGCCCTTAGTGAGGATGCCAGTATTCTCAAGCTGGCTTAGCACCTACACCATAAAGCAGAATCCAAACCTCTGTGTTTTCTTTTTAACATCTGTGAGAAGCATCCAGATTTTCCAAAGTTCAAACCCAAGTTTCTCTCACTGAGAACAACACGTAATATCCCCCATTACACCCTGTCTGAGAGTAACACTATTTCCCTGTCCCTTTTGTTCTGATGGACAAAGGGGCTGAAGCTTCTGGTTGCTGAATATGTGGCCACTTCCACAGGATTGTAGATTTTTGTGACTGGGAAGAACAGGCTCTCCTCTGTAGCCCATCTCAGACATCAGCATCAGGTATTTTGTTCTATTATATGCCCCAGAAATAGATTGTAAAGGTTTGTATTTAGAAGTCCTGGATTACTCTGATAATGTGCCTCCAACTCTGACTGTTGGGATCGTTAAAAGGGAGATCTCCAGGTTAAGATTTAGGTTTAGGAAGACAAAGGCCCAACATGAGTCTTTCAGTAGATGAAGGTTTCCTAATTCTCAGCCTTGCCCTTTTGTGGGTCCAACATGCTGTTGTTATTTTAAAGCTCCATCTGGAACAGAGCCTACAAAAGAAAAGATGAGACTGTTACCAGCTCATCTCTGCCATCTTCATCCCACATTTCCATCTTGAAAGGATCAAGTTCAGCTTCAGATCTTTCAGGGTCACCAGTGGTTTGTTTCAACAACTGTTCTCCAGACCTCACGGAGACTCCACCAGGCAGTTTTGTTTATGGCTTCTATTTCCTGTATATTCTTCCCACTGATTGCATTTCCCAGTTCCCGCCACGTCTTGAATGGAAAATAAAAAGTTGGGGGATACAAAGGGAATCCAGTGTGTCACACATGTCATGTGTAACACATGAACTGAGGTTAACCAGAGCACGGAATGGCTGTCTAGGAGCTTGGAATTACTTCTGCTTGGAAGGAGTCAGCAGAGTCCAACCTAACCCAGTTTGCTAATGATGTAGATGCAAAATCCTGACACCACTGAGAAAAAAAACCCCAAACAACAAACAATGTCACTGGACTACTTCAGAGATGCTGGGGACACATTAAAGAGGGCAGATTTGTGTGTTTTCATATCCAGAAAACGAGGAAATGTGGAATAGTTCTACGCTGAACATGGCCAGGGCTTAGTGACGTGGGTGCTTCAGACAAGATAGCGGTGAAAATGTCCCTGAGAACTGAGCCATGAAAAGATTTGTACATGGTAATTCTATCTGAACCTGAGTTACAGTGAATTACAGCTTGTAGTTTATACTGGAGCAAAACCTATTTGACTTTTTTTCTCTATTTTACAATATTGAGGGGAGTAGTTTGTTTTGGGCACCAGAACCCAGAAGAATATAGTTCTGTTCCTCATTCAAGCAAAATCAATTAGTGCTGCTGGGCAAGGAACCCAACTATCCTGCACTGCTGGAAAAGTCAGACACTGGTGTGCCCCCTGGAATAGCTGGGAATGTCTATCCAGCATTTCTGAAGATGGTGCCTCTATAAGTCCATTTACCTACCATGAAATACCTGTGGGTTTGTGACAGGATACAGTGATACCTTCCTTAGATTGCTTGAATTTCTCAGTTCTCACAGAATCAGACACTGTGTATGAACCACCCGTTTTGCTGAATATTTAGGTCAGACAAAAGCATGCAAATTGGCAACATGGTATGGAAAATCAGGGCCATTCTATCAATTTCTCTGTGGCAGGAAGACTACTCTTCATTATTGTGGGATTATACAGTTGTAAAAGCATGAGTGGGTCTGTCTGCAATAAAGGACCTCCCAGCTCCCAGTCCCTGGCTGGGCGGGTGGCAGAGCCCTGGTTTTTGTGCATCAGGCAGGGAAGGGATCCATAACACAGGGAGCTATACTTGGGCTCAGGGAAAAAGCTCTTAAAAGCCAGCAAGTGATGCCATACGTTTTCATTATGGAGCACGCTATGCACAGATCTGGGGAGTCAGCTCCCACCAACCATCTGGAGAGAGAAGTCACTCAAATCCAAGTGCTGAACCTGCTGTGGTAGACAATCGGTGCCAGTGAACCACTCACTACTCTCCCCCTGTCTGTTTTCCTGCCTTTTGCTGCAATAGAGCCTTAAAATAAAATAATCTGGCTACCACTTTCCAAACACCCGCTTCCAAACACCCCAGCTCCCATCTGCAGAGTGCACTCCATTCACTGGGCAAAGTGGGCCACTTTCACAGAAAAAGCTCTGCTGAAGGTCTGACCGAAAGGGAAATGCAGAAAAGGGAAATAACACATTGAAAAATTGCCTTTTCTTTGCTGAGCTTCCTATGGCCCCGTGTTAAACCCTAATTTCTGTTTTCTGTCTCCCCAATTCCTCCCAAGTGCTTAATGTCTCTTTTGACTCCTGTTAAAGGCTTCCTGGGGCTGAGATCTTGGGAACCCAGCAAGCTCACTGGGTTTGCCTTATGAAAAGTGACTTTAAGTGCCAGGGAGGGTTTAGCAGCTTTGAAATAAAAGGGACTTTCAACCACGTTGCCATGAATTGCTTTGTTGCCTGTAGTCAGCAAGAATCAGTTTGAAGATTTCTGGAGCCTGAGGGTACCAATTGCTTTGTTTTTTGCCTCTATCAAATCCATCCTCCAGTGACTTGTGTTACACTGCAGGCTGCTCCGGGACGCTCAGCAGATGCTAAATGGGGCACAAGAGACATATCAAGCCCCTTGGCATGTATATATTTTTAAATCAAATAGGCAGACATGGGCAAAAGAATCTGTGATGGTGAATCAAATGTTCCTGGCTTGCTCTGCTGTACAGAGTCATCCCTCCTCCCCATAGGACCCGACAGTAACTGAGTGACTAAAGTCTAAATAGCTTGGGATCAAGTGCTCTAAGCCTTACTCATGTAAGTACCAGTTCCAGTGGGCTCACTGGGACAGCTGCTGTTATAGCAGGTCATTTCATGGTTGGAGACATATGAAGACTATTTGTAGGTGGGAATAAACTAATGAGAACAGAATACAGATTATCTCAATTACAGAAACAATTGGGTGCACGTCAGCTGGGAAGAAAAGACATGTAGGATCTGGAGTGCTCTTTCCTCCATGGCAGCTCCTAAACAGAAGCAGGAATACTGAACAATTTAATAACGCTGGGATGCCCCTGCAGACCAGTCATGTGCCTAGAACTCTTCTGAAGTCAGAACAGCTTTAGGAAATAGCTACTCTAAAAGTCCAGTTCTTAGTAAATAAATTCCTGCTTGGAACGACGTCCTAACAGTTGTTCCTTGGTCCCTTCCATGACGTTCTGGTTGCAGGGCAGTGACTGGGCTGTGGCTGGTGGTAAATCAGTGTGTGACAGCACCAGGAGCCAGCCCTGGCTGCTGCTGCATGGCCTGCCTGGCTCCACAGCTCAGGAGCATGTGCAACTCCTATTAATAAAGCAGTGTGTACTGGTGGAACAAGGCCAAACTGCTCCCATCTCCCCGTTCCCTAATTTCTTCTGTAGCACTCACCCCCCAAATAGGAACAAAGATCTCCCCTGCCTGGCATTGCTGGCTGTGGAAAGGGGCTGTTCATTACTCAGCATGTCCCTTTGATGAAGACAGCATGTTGGGAAGCCTCCTGCATGTCCACTAACCCACCCTTCCTCCCTCTTCCTCTTCCCACAGGATATTCCTGCAGGCAGAGCTGCTGTCGGCTCTGCAGGGACAGCCTTGGCTTTCCTGGGCACCAGGAACGAGCCAGGGTGACAGACACAGGTGCTGGGCTCCAGCAGGCAGGGCTGGGGCAGCAGTTGTGCCCAACCCTGAGAGCACAGGGCAGAGTGGGTGCCCAGGGAAAGCAGCTGCAGTTCCATGGTCCTGGTTCTAAACACTGGACCTTGACTCTTCAGAATATGGAAAGTTGAAGTGGAAAGAGAAACTCTGAAAAGTTTACAGGAAATGGGAGCATGGGGATGTTTAGTGATTAGGGAGAAATGAGCTGGGAAAGTCCAGAGGCTGCAAGTTATGGACAGTTAAAACCTGATTTAGGCTTTCCTAGTTGTTTGCTCAGGCAGATGTCCCAGAGGAGTCAAGGCAATTCTGCCTCAGCAAAGGGGAGAGAACTGTGCCTTCGACAAGTGGTGACACTACCCTTTTGCAGGGATTTTCCTAGAGGAGAAAAGCCAGCAGAGTAATGAGGTCAGTGATGGCAGTGAATCTCTCTGGTGCCAGCCTTGCATGGCTCTGTGCCCTCCCCCCCCCCCACGGTCAGACACGAGGGTTCAATCCCAGTGGCCTTCAGAGCCCTGGGGTCCCTCCCTGGCAGTTCTGGGAGCAGAAAATGCCTGGTGCAGCCTGTGCTCCAGTCTCATTTCCCCTCCTTCACTGACAGAAGCATCAAGTGCACTTGTGCTCCCGAGGTCTGTGCTGTATAAATATCCCCAGGAAATAAATAAATGCCAGTGCACTTGTGCATTTTCCCTCAGATAGTCTTCTCCCCAGCTGCTGTGCTGACAGTGCTTACCAGGAATCAGGCATTTCATTCTGGCTCGCTATTCTGCTGGAAAGGGATGGGAACAAGATGCTCCTGAGGCAGGGAAGGGAGGGGGGAGGTGGGGTGTACAATTCAGTTACCAGAATATTGGTTTGTTTATTTATAGATGCACACACACAGACCTATGTAGGAAACTGGGAAATAATTCCTCACCCTGCAACTGAAGGGGAGAGCTGAAGACTGAAATCTTAGAGGGGAAGAGCTGGGAGAGAGTAGAAGGGGGAGTTTAGGACTAGGGTTTTAATTGTCATCCAAATGGGCACTGAGACTGGATACCTGTTGTGAGGGGAAAAACAGAAGGGCTTTGCCTTAGTGATTCAGTTTTCCAGCAGTTCTGGCCACAGGCCATGTGGCAGGGCCTGGGGACATTGCAGATGACAAAGTGCCCCCAGGACAGGTGTGAGCCCACCGGGGCATAAACGGGAGCTGAGACACTCAGGAACTGAACAACTGTGAGCACTGAGCTCTCAGGCTGCTCTGCTCTCCAAAGCCAGGCTTAGAGCCATGTCCATTCCCCCAACCACCCTGAGCCAACAAAACCCTGCTGGAGAAAGACAAACAAAAAGGAGACCTTGAAAGGGGAGTTGGGAGGCCGTGTGGTCCTGGCTGGAGAGCCGGGGCATCCCGGTTCCACCTCTTGGGGGCAGAGCTCAGAATGTCTGTGTCTTTCCTATCCTCTGTCTCAAACTGTAAGTTTTGTTCCGCTGTGAGTCTGTTTTGTTGGTTTAGCACCTGGCAGCACAGCAGGCTTGACTTTTTTTGGATCCTTAGCTTATATTCTAATACTGTTAACAATTAAAAGAAACCTATAGAATGGAACTGCCTCAATTACTCTCTTATATCGGTCTGTGCATTCATGTCTGTCATGTATGATCCCCTGCCCCACCTTGCAGTAAACCCAACTTTCATGCCCCAGAACTGTCCAGAACTAAACACACAACTTCTGCTTGGCTATGTTTGCCTGCAGAGTCACCAAGTTCTTGGGGACTGACCCAGAGCTCAACAAATGCCATTAACATCACAAATAATTGAATAGGTATTTCTGAACATCACCAGAAGACACAAAGTCAGGCTTCTATTGCAAACTTTTATCTTAGGTAACTGTGTCACCTTCGAATGCCCTGGTGATCTACCTAGAGAATAAGACAGCTCACCTACCCCGCTAGAGATTATGAATTAAATATTGAAATGCAGTGGGATCTTGTGAGTCCTTTGGAGAAGAGACACTGAGGATAGAAACATCAGGCTCATGCATCCAAGAGGGACTGTGTTCCTGTGCCAGAGCAGCCACTGCTGATCAGAGCAGCACGGAGTCTTTTAACCTGGAAATCAGCAGTGCCTATGGACAGATGAGGCTGTTGCAGGCTGGGAGCCCTGGCTTGGCTTTGTGTCCTCAGGTGGGCCTGAGCCAAGGAAAAGCCCAGCCAATGTGCCTGTTCTGGCACTGTCTCTGCAATCAGTCACAAATGACCTTGCAGTGCATATTGTCTCTTGGAACACAGACATTCCTGCCCCTTCCCTGGAGACCCTGCCTGGGCAGCGGTGAAGTCACATCCCACCCAGTTCTCCCATCAGTTTGGGTATGAAATGTTTGGGGATTTAAAGGTTGTCTCCTGTGCAGGAGTGCAGGATGTACACTGGGTGAGGAGAGTGGGGTTTCAGGGCTGGTTCCCTCAAGGCAGACAAACCTTTTCCATCCAGCTCTCCATTAATTATTGTCAGGTCATCTGGTTCAATCCTTAATAACAGCAGACACACACCGTTAATTTCTCTGGCAATCTGGAATCTGCTGTTGACATCGAGTTCACTTGCCAGACTTTATCCCTCCCCATGGCCCTTAGACCAGGCTGAATTGCCATTTTAGCTGGAAAATATTCAGTAAATCTGAATTGATGGAGATTGGTCCATAAAACAGACACCCATCTCATCCATAGCTGGGGTCTGCAGCACCTTCCATTCCCTGTTCTGCCTTGTTTCAGAACTTAACTAGAGAGTTAGTCATGGCAAATTAATGCTGCATTCATTACTTTTTTTCAATTTCATCCATGACATACACCCAGTATTGGAATGAAGTTGTGCACAGACATCAGTTTATGGAAACAGGAGATTCTCATACTTGCTTTGGACTTGATGGAGCTCCTGCTTCTGCATGTCCCTTCCACTCCTAATCACTCCCAAAGCATTCAAATAGAACACAAGGGCCTCCTTGGATTTCTCTCTGTATGTTGTCTTAAATGAATGAAAAATGTGGCATGAAATACTTGGGAACATCCTCTGTGATGGGATATATATCCGTATGATTTCCCTGACCTGACATAAAACCATCTTTGCCAGACAATCCCACTCCAACACCTGAACTGCAACACAGGATTCTTTTCCCTTTTTCCCATTACCCTTTCACCCCGAACCCAGCCACGTCCTTCTCATGCCAGAGCTGAGCCCGGCTCAAGGACTGACTGCTGGAACGAGCAAACCCTGGGCTGCTGACCTCCCCCTCTCCCCGAGCCCGGCTTTGCACGGGGCGCTGTGTGTTTTGTCTAGTGCTAATGAGCCGGCCTGTGTTATCTCTAATGTCATTTTAAAATTAAATTAACCCCAGACTGTGGGTGTGTGTTTGCATGGCGATAGGAATTCTCTGGGAAGGAGGATGCCTTGGGCGCACACACGGAACCTGCAAAGCTTCTCCGGCGGCTCTGGCTGCTGTGCTGGCTGGCACCACCCCAGGGAGAGTGTGCCCATGCATCACAAATCTGCTTTTTGGTTCCCCTTCCACCCACCCCTGAGCTGAGCGCTCTGCCAACTCAGCTTCTGTATAAATCAAAGGGAAATATTCTCCCCCTCCTGTTTTTTTCTTTTCCTGAACAGATTGGATGTCATTATGTGCAGCTGAGCTCGCCGAGGCTGGCGGGGGAGGAGGGACAGGAGGAGGGATGGGGAGAAGAGACGGTTTTAGACAAAATGCTCACAGTCCATCAGAGGGGGAAAACAGCCTCCAGCTACAAGTAACCAGCACTTCACACACACGCTGATTTACTGGGGAAACCCAGAGAGCTTTAATATTTAAAAATAAAATAGAGAATGAGGGAGAAAAGAACTAGGAGGGAAGGATGTTACCGCTGTCGATGGAGCGATGAGACACTGCAGGGCTGGGATGGAGGGGCGGGATGGCACAACACCTTCTCCAGCCCTCTGACATATTGGGGTGCTCAGGTGGCCACTCAGAGCCCATGGGATCCTACATCATGGAGAAGGGCTTGTGGCTCATCCTTGAGGAAGCGAAAAGCACCCTCTCGCTCCTCCCAGCCCAGTTGTTCTCTGTGCAGTGCAGAGTTTCCCATCATTACTGAAGGATCACTGGGTGAGAAAGAGGGAAAAGAAAGGGAAAGGGAGAGGGGAAGGGGGAGGAAGAGAGAAAGTGAGAGCAAGAGGAAAAAGGGGAAAGGGGACAGCAAACGGAGAAGGGGAAAAAAAGAGGAGTAAGAGAGGGAGAGAAAGAGGAGGGAAGGGAGGGAAGAGAGTGGAAAGAGAGGAAAAGAGAGAGAGACAGACAGAGAGGAAAGGAGGAGTGTGAGCCAAATGCATGGCATTCAAAAGAAGCAGCTTTCAAAAGCTTTGGCTGGGATGCAGATTTGCAGAATCTCTGGACCCATAATTCCCTGGCACACAAAGCTTGCTGGAGGCATCAATGTGCCCAAAAGGGGCTTGCAGAATAAACAGCAGATAAAAAAAACTAACACTCACAACAAGCCTATGAATTAGAAATGAAGGCAGGAGGAACAGCTGTACTTCCAAGCTGCAGGTGACCTCATTGTGGAAGCTGTGCCACAGCAAGGCTTGTCCGTGTCCAGTGGTTCTGAAATAATAGGTATGGACAATAATAGCTGGGAGGGAGAACACATTCCCTATCTATATTAAAGAGTAGGTAATTGCCCATCTCTCCTGCCAGCTATATTTTAATCCAGAACTAAATTACTCTGAACATTCTTATAAACTTTTATGTTACAGCATCTCCTAAAGCCTCCACTGACACTCCGAGGCCCAGATTTTTCCTTCTCCCTTTTGCCTGCAATAAATATCACCCACGAACTGGAGGGTTCACACCAAAACATCAGAACTTTCCACTCAAAGGACCCTGAAACATGTTGCAAAGTGCTGAGTCCACCCTGGGGGACAGAAGGGGAACTGATATGAGCACTGCCACGTCTCCATAGCTGTAGATAACAGAGAGTGGTGGTGGGTTCCAGTATTTCAAAATGTCAGTGTTCTGTCACTCACTGTGAAAGGAAATGATTCCACAATGAACTAACATGGATCAAGGACAGCAGCCTGCACCCTCGTGAGGTGGCTGCACTGCACGGCTGGGGTAGGGGAGCAGACTGTGGCAGTAGAATTTCAACTGTTCTTGCCTGCTGGATATAGGAATGCCTCAAAATGCACCAGTATTCAATAATCACCATCTTCCCAAACACATCCTATGCTGTGACCAACTTTGGCACGAAACAAAGCAGGTTTTTAGAATGCTGGTTGCTTTCCTAATGATGCAGAGCAATGGAGGATCAAAGTCTGCTCGATTTTTGGAGAAGAAAATGACAAAGAATAAAAAACCCACGTGGGAATATGAAACAAAAGCAGTCATTAAACATTGCTTCTGAATTGGTAGGTTTTTGTTAGAGGGAGATAATTCCAGAGCTATTTGAAAAAAAATCAATTCCAACTGCAGTTGGTGTTTGTTGTGCAGAGAATGGGAATGGTCTGGCTATAAAAGGGGCCTCGGTTCCTTCCAAAAATGACCGTACAAGTCCACGCTCAGCTCTGGCATAGGGGCATTAAAAATAGTCAGAGATCACGTACACCAAGTAACAGTAATTTGCTGCTACCAAAATAGTTTACAGTATTTAAAAAAAGCTTAATCTAGAGATCGTTCTCTTGGCAGCAAAAATCTTCCTTGTGCCAAGAGAGGAATAATTTGCATCCTTGGTGTCAGTGGTGATGCTGCCACGGTGCCTCAGCAGCGCCCGGGAGGGGCAGCCAGCCCCGCACGCACAGGGAGAGCACACGGAGAAGGGAAGACATTCTCCTTGCAATGGCACCAGAAATGAGTGTGACATCAGCAGGGGGTGAATCATCCCTTAGTCAAAGCATTTATCTCATGGAACACAACGCTGTGTTTGGGATTGGGCTTCTTCCCCCTTCATCTCGGTGTGTTGTGAACAGGCCCCGAAGAGTTAAGTTTTCAGGAGTGTGGTTGCCTTGGTATTATGCTCTCAGCTGTGATCAGCAATATGTAACAAAAAAATAGTGCTTAAGTGGATTTTTTTAAAGTATTCCCCACTGTAAATGTGTAATTAATTAGCCTTCCCCTTCCCCCTTGCTCACACATCCAGCCCCGTGGGGACCCTCCCCTTTCCCTCCTATCAAATTCAGACAGTGACTGGGAGCTGAATTATTCATTCAGCTGTAGGTGTAACACAGCCATTTAAGTGATTTAAAGTTCAAGCAGTCTTGCTGCTGTTCAGCAACAACACAAAAAAGTTTAAAGAGAAAAGTAGAGCCCAAGTTCTCTTCTCTTAACCCACTTGTTTGGTTACACAAACAGGGCACGGTTTTGTGAATCAACCTATTGAATGGAAAAGAGATTTGTGAGAACGTCACATCAGCCAGAGCACCTGTCACTCATTAAGAAAATACCACAATTATAAGCATCAGTTAAAGCTTTTGTTCCAATATGTCTCGTTGAATATTCTCTGCTGTGATAGTTAATTTTATGCACACTTTGCTGGAAATAGGTGGCAAGTGAAGTTCATACTGACAATCACAGAAATCACATTAAGATCCCTGTTTAGTCCTCATTATCATTGTATCAGAGAACCTCATGCTAAAAATTACGTACAGCCAAAGAACAAATTAACCATAATTAACGACACTTTGTAGCACTTCTGATTAGATCTCAAACTGCTTCAAAGTCTTTAATTTTCTGAACATTTCTGTGATATCAGGCAGTGCTTTCACTCCTGTTTTAAAGCTGGGGCTGTGAATAACAGTACCTGAACCTGGTTAATTCTCGGGAATCTGGGAAAGTTCCTTCCTGCCCCAGGAGGCAGCACAGGGGGAGACACAGCCCTCTGTGTCCAAAGCCCTGATCTGGAATCAGGATGTGCCTCCCAGTGTTCTGCAGCTGGGGCTGAATATTGATTTTCTTCAAGGCAACACCAAAAGTCCATGACAAAAAGAAAAGCCAGATCCAAACCGTGTCAGCCTCCTGGTGTCACCACCACTGGGTGGCCAGCAGGCCCCAGACTGGGCTGTGCCAGATGTGCTGTGCAGTGGGATGTGTCAGGCCAAAGGAATTCCAGCAGTCCTGAGGCCTGTGATTACATGAAGTGCTGTGTTGCCAGTACTCACAATTTTATTAGCAGCACCCTAATATGTGCTGTTTCTCTTGAAGATGCAGCTGCTTGAATGTCATCTGAATACCTCAGCCTTTATGAAAAAGTGTTCTATTTTTACAGCCATAATTATGCCACTCAGAATTTTGAAGTACAGGCTTATGCCTTTATTAGTATAAGATTGGCAATACTGAACTTAAAAAAAGCCCAAATCCTGAAATACCTGGAGGTATTTTAGGCAAAGGGAAAGCTCGAAAGAAATGAGTGTCAGGATTGTTCCCTGACTCCTGCACTGCAGAGTCCATGGTGGATTCAGGAATGAAGCCACAGGCTCACAAGTGAGGGGATGTTGAAGCAACCCCAGGAAACAGCAAAAACCTTCAGTTCTGGGTGAGGGTTGTTACTCAAGGCTACTTTAAGTTAAGCAGCTCTTCAAGGCTACCCAAAGAGATGCTCTAGGTTCTACAATGCAGGGTTGATTGAAATGGCTGTACTAAGAGACCTGGGGGTTGCAAAGTGCTGGCCCACCTCAGCCAGGAGCCAATAAAGCTGGACAACCAACGGCATGGCTCAGTTCTGGTTTGCATCGCCTCAGCTACCTCTGGGATCCCACCCTGCAGCTGCACCCACCCACACAAACTTCACTGGAGAACAAGTCTTTTATTTCTGAGCCTCCTTTCTGGTCTAGATTTGAGTGGCACCATCCCTTGACTAGAAGCCCCACTTGCTCAGAGCGGAGTTTTCCTGATAGTTTTCTTTCTATGAATTGCTCCATCACAGGACTGTCATAACAGACTGTTTGCCAATTTGAAATCCAACAGTTTGTCTGGTGTAAGTGTTAAAAATGTTGTCTTGGCAGTTGGGGTTTTTTTTAAGTTTTTGGGGATTTTTTTTTCTTTGCATTAAGTGACTTGATTTTTTTTTTTTCTATTCACTTCGACAGTATGTCAGGGAAATTGGATCATTTTAGTAGCCTGCTTTCTTTCTTTCACTTCAAATAAAACTCAACACTTAACCTATGAATTCAGAGTAATTTTATTTTAACTATATAAACTCTGCAAGACTCAGCATGTTTTTTTCACTGGAACTCACAGTCATAGCTGGCAAAATATAGTAAATTGTTTAAAAGTGGGATTAAAACCAAAAGCAAGATAGGCACGTGTTATTTTTACTGAGAAAGGAAGATCTGAGGCTAAGACTTCCCCTAGACTGTAGGCTGAGATGAGGGTCCTCTGTGATGACTCAAGTCAGGTTTTTTTAAAATCATCTTTTATCAATTTTCTTTTCACCCATTGCAAGAATTAAATGACTAAAGCTCTACAGTCTGCTTATGATGCAGCAAGACTCACTTTATGCTTGTGGTATCCAAACCCCCCAAGCCCCACTGACCTGGCTGTCCCTGATGGCCCACACTGTTCCTAACTATGATTCATCATTTCGACGGCACGTTCAGCACTTCCAGTGAAAGAGTCCCTTCTGGACCAGGGTGGTGCTGAATCAGAATTTCCAGAGTTTAACATGGGGTGAATTGCATGAAATTATCAGAGAAAATATCAGACAGGCTACAACAGAGACTCAAAATGAGTAATTGGAATTAACCCCCTGCTAACAAAGAGGGAAGAATGCTTTACAATCTCCTGTGAAGTCTGAGTAAGGCAGTGTCCAGGGGAAAGCCAAAGGATACCTGCACAGGAACAGGAACTCCAGACAGACTTCAGGACAAAAACCAAGGTCCAGAAACGCAGGACTTTAAATTCTTTCCTTGAGGACAGATGAAAGAATTAGCTTTTAATATCCCAAGCTTTCAAAAGGAAAGAGCCACAGAGCCACCGATTTCAGTGACCCATTTTCATCAGGACTCACTATTTCATCCAGCCCAGAGCGCGATGACACACAATCGTCTGAGGGCATCAGTGTGTCTGTGAACTGCACTGTTCTGTTTCCAGGAGAAAAACTCACTGGCTCAAAACCAGAGCAATATGGGACAAGAGCAGTTCTGCTGAAGAGCAAGCAGAGGGTAAATGTGAAAGAGAAAACTGCTGACCCTGCATTATCAAAGACTTATAGACTATCCTGAGCTGGAAGGGACCCACAAGGATCATTGAAATCCAGCTCCTGGCCCTGCACAGGACACCCCAAGAATCCCACCGTGTGCTTGAGTGTTGTGCAAACACTTCTCAAATCAGTAAATAAGAGTGTAAATCAGTTAATTATTATTAGTAAAAAAGAGCAATGAGACCCCACTTTCCAGTGTAAATCACTGATGTTACACCAGTGTAGAACTCAAGAGAGTGAAGGAAGAATCAGACCTCCTGAGAAAATGCAAAGGAGAGATACAAAACATCACCAAAAGAGGATTTTCTCCAGCTCCTGGGAGCACAGTGTGGGTGGCCCTGGCACAGGAGATGTGGCAACAGAGCAGCACAAGTCTGTGTGTTTTGTACCCCCACATCTGTGAGGGCTGTGGGGAGAAATTAATTGGATATGTCCTAGAAGCCCTAATTTCAAGTTACAAGGAGGGTTCATGAGAGAAGGTGCCTGTCCTGACTTCCCAAAGCTCCTGCCTTCCCTGTCCCCCCGCCCTGGGCCGTGTCCCTGCACTCTCACCCGCTGGCAGCCCTCGGAACGGTGACGCTCCCACTCCGCTTACAGTGGGCTCTGTGTGTGCTGTTTCTTCTTCAATGATTCATGACTCCCACTTCTCACTTCATCTGCCTTTGTTTTCCCGGGCAGGGAATGTGTCTGGTACATGGCAAAACGCGCTGTGCTCACGCCAGCGCCGTGAGCGGCTCCACGCGAGTGTCAAGGTAACGCCGGCTGCAGACACAGCTCCTGATGGAAATGGGCTTTGGCTTCCACTTCTCTGGCCTTGTAAAATCGCACAGAGCTGCAATACAAACACTCTCCCCACTGAATCGTTTGTCTTTGGTGCATAATTCTTTTTCTTGGACTAGTTGTTCCCCTGAACTCATCTTTAGCAAAAGGCCTTCCTAGTACTTCAACAAATGCCTCCTTCTTGTGATGGTAAAATCCAGGTGTCAACCGGTATTTTTCTACACCAGTTTTCAAACATCTTTATGAAGAAACAGTGAGACTCTACAAGGATGGAAAAACTGAAGCACAGAATCAGAAAATACCTTGGCTAAAAGCAGACAGCAGGCTGCTGGAAGAGCTAAGAATAAAATTATGATTTCCTGATGTTTAGTCTGATCCTCTGTGAATGGGACTCCCTCACGCTGAGAAGGTGCTCAACGATTAACTTTATTTATATATTTACTATTCAAATATGGCATGTTCTCACATCTCTTTATTTTCATGTTAATCGTGTTGTGGATCTTCTCCACCCACCTCCCATTTCCTTTGGTACATTTGTTCTGTAGCTATTTGTGTAGAAACCAAGCAATTTCTGCTCCACCTGCTCATAAACACAATGAGAGAGAGAACACTGTGTTACAGCACAGCCACTGCCTTAGCAACAGATTACAGCATCCCTGGGAAGGAACAGGGACCTTCTGGAGAGGAGGAGTGCCCTTCATCTCCCTGAAAAGCTACCGCAGGCAAGTTCTGCCTTTAATTATATTTCCAGCCAGCCCCCCCTTAGCTTTAAGCAATCAGTAGTTGTAAAGAAAGAACATAAAAGCTGAGCAGAGTTTGCTCCTCGCACTCAGAAAAGCCACAGTGGGGCTGGTGAAAGCTTGTGAGCAGACTGGCTCCCACAGAACATGCAGACACATATTTGAGCACTCAGTCATGGCTGGTGTAAATAATTCATTCTGCTGCGATCCCAACCCCCTGGTAGCTCCATGTCTGGCAGGACAGCTCTCCTAGGGATGTACAAAAGGCAAGTGAAGCACAGCCCACAGCCCTTGGCTGTCAGACTACAGGCAGCTCATAGATCTGGAATAAAAGTCAGGAGCCCTCTACCCTACGGAAAGATGCTGAAAAGCATCAGACAGAAGTTATTGGACATAATGGGACGTGCAAGGGCTGGTCTGGCAGAGGATGTCTGACAGGCAGGTCAGCCTTGATATATCCTCTCAGAAAAGTAACCATGACTTGATGAACTCAAAGCCACCTCAAAGTATTTTTAGAAAGGCAAATATTTGTGTGAAAGCAAAGCTATTTGATTTTATCCTTCTCCCAGTCTGTTTCAGTGGGTCACATGATTTTGACTGTGAGCTCTCCAGAAGCAAGGGTGATGTTCCTGTGTTTGCATTAACACAGTCCTGACCCTGGAAGAGGTCTCTAGATAGAACAGAGGCAGAATACACTGTAGGCTATAGTAACAGCTTACAGGTGCAGAAGGTAAGAAGGGTCACCTACACTTGCATGGCTTTGTTAAAATGATGAGATTTGGGCAGTTTGATCCATAAGGGAGGCAAAAGTCAGGGAACCACATCTTCCACCTTGGACCCCCGAGCCGTGAACTGACACACGGGAACAATGAGCTAATGGGGGGGTTACATAAAAGGTCAGTAGTGACATATAGCAAAAAACCAGACAAAAAATATCTTCTTTTTCATTGTCTGGGGATTAGCTATTTCATTAAGCTGTCTGCCCATATTAGAGAATTAAGCCTATTATCTGTTGAAGGATTTTGATGCCTGAAAAAAAAAAGGTCTGGGCTTACAGCTCATCTAATCTTTTTATGACTGGAAATATGAAGCAAAATATGGACGAGGTAAGAGAAAATACAGAAAACCTCTGGCCTGAAGGCAAGAGTGAAAAGGTTGTGGGAGAGCACCGAACTTGTATGCAGAGCATGTTTTTTGTTCTCATTTGGTGTCTCACACAACACAGGGTCCCCAAAGCTGTAGAACCAGAGGCATTCTGAACTCTGGCCATGATGCTTTTTACGCTCACCTGAAGCTGCAGCCCCTTCACCCAACACAGGCAGCAGTGACAGAGACTCAGCTGTGACCACCCGTGTCCCATGGGGCACTCTGGGACACGCGGCTGCAGCAGGAGCGTCCTCACAAAGCATCCCTGGCAGTCCTGGGTTTGGGCAGTCCTAGCCCTGGGTTTGGGCAGTCCCAGCCCTGGCTTTGGGCAGTCCCTCCTCTGTCCTGGGCTGCCAGTGGCACCGAGCCGGCTCGCAGGGACATCAGGGCTGTCTCACGAGGAGGGAGGTGGCACACACGGGTGAGGATTTGCATGGGCAGCCCAAGGAACTCAGCGAGTGCCATCGTGCTGGAGGAAGTCCCTCCTCTGACGCACCGACACCACCTGTCTCTTTACACTTGATGGCATCTGTTGGCATTTTTTATGTGCCAAGGCATTAATATCAGAAGGGAGCAGGGGAGGAAGATACCGAGTTCTTGGGGAGCTGGGGTGGCAAACACCTCAGCTGTGCTGGGTCAGGGGACGGGGCTGCCCACAGGCATCACCCCTGGGAGCAAAACACAGCGAGTCGTGTTTGTTTCCACTGTCTGAGGTGCCACTTGGAAAAAAAGGAGGGGCAGGGAATTGAAATGATTTGCCATGGGGAAGAGCAGAGAGGAAGACAAATTATCTTAAAATTGATAAAGAATATAATGCCTGGATCAGGTACCAGATGGGTTGTAGAGCAATCCTTGATTTGTCCCCAAGAAAGGTAAAGCAGACAAGCTTTTCTGACATTGCTCAGTCAGCCATGAGGAACCACCAAGAAGAGGCAGATGGTCATTCCATCTCTGAAACTATCTGGGCCTTGGCCTCTGCTGGGAATATATGTTGAGGTGCCAATTACAAGCATTTTGAGTAGTGCCTTTTGTGATCCAGCCATTAATTTAACCCTGTACCAAGATCCATAAAACTTGCTCCACAAAGAATGGCAAAAAGGGCAGGATACCAACAGGTTTTGATAAACATCCAAAATAAACAGCTATAAAACCCAGCCAAAGACATCAAAAATAAATCAAGAGAAAAAAAAATGGAACAAATCAGTGCCATGTAGCTGGCAGGCAGTTCTACTGAAGATCATATGAATCTCCTTTTAATAAGAGGAAACAGTTCAGAAACCCCTAATGAACCCCTAACCAGAGAAAATAATTTGAAGAGACAACTGCATTCTCGCTCCCACAAATAATCACAGAGAGGGTGCTTTTCAGCCAGGACAATGAGCAGGCAGGTAAAGCCTGCACTGCCGCCCCCCATGTATATTTTACAGATCAATGCCAGAGTGCAGCCTCTAGTGTTGTCAATATGGTTCCTTTCAAAATCCACTAAAGTTTGCAAAAGATTAATGAAAGAATCTGAAACAGACCTCACATTCTGGTGCCACCTGTCACGCCTGTCCTTGTGTGAAACTGCTGAATAAGTCAGCACTCCCTGGTTTTCCCCCTGGCAGGGATTGGAGCGTGCTGTGCCTGGGGTGCACCGGGAGCCCTGGGAACTGGGGCTCTGCTCACCAGCCTGGGGATGAGCTGCTTCCAGCACTCCCACATCCACACTGACAGCCTCTGGAGTTACATGTGGGCTTTGGCAATCTGGTTTTGACCAACAGTGTGCAGAAAATCCTCCTGTCCTTTCGCTGGAGAGATCCTGTCTCTTCACATGGGGCTGTTGCTCCCTGGGAGGATCCATCCTCTCCCAAGGTCCAGAGGAATAGGTATTAGATAACCTATTCTGCATGAGGATAATAAAGTGTAACTCCTCATATGGTGAGTTGGTAGAAGGTGCAGGGGAGTGTAAGAGGGCGCAGTGCTGCTGTGCTCTCACTGATTTCTGTGCTTGGGGCTCAGAGGAGGGTGTGCAGGACAGGTTTATTAGCAGATGCAACATGACTTCCCAGTGGGGTGTATTTAAAGGGATGGACAAGGATAAGGTCTTCTCATTATAAAAATAAAAAAGAGTTTAAATCCCAGTGCTCTGGGATTTTCATTATCTATTTAAAGAACAGATAATGACAAATAAGGGCAAATAACAGCCTGCCTCCTATTAGGTTTTACAGGTAGTTTTACATGAGGTTTAATGTCACAGGACAAGCTGCAATACTTGGGGGAAGATGCACACAGTTAAGCTTGTGTAGCCATCTGACCACACACTGGGGGTTCTGTCAGGTTTTTACAGACCACACTGAAGTCTCTGTCACTGGATGTCAGCTGTGCTTGATATTATTATAATAGCATGTAATACAATTTTACCTGCTTGCCATGACAAATGCCTGGTGCTAACTGAAAATAGAATGGTAATGATGGTGTGTGTACAGTGTGTTCTCCCACTGATGGTAAAAAGGAAGAAAATAATTTACTGGTCAAGATTTTCCTTTCACTCATTCTGGGTATTAAGAAATTCATGACTGGAGAACCTACTGTGATGGAGGGAGGTACAATCACAGTAAAGTTCAGAGAGGCACAAAAATTCTGTAACACAGAGGGCACACTGGCAGAAAAATATTTGCCAGGAGATTGGAGGAGAAAATCAACTTCATTTGGCCTCAGTTATCAAACCCAGAGTGGCCATTTGCAGTGTAATAGGAAAATCAAGTTGCTTTACAAAACAGCATAAATTCAGCCCGAACAGGACTCTGTAACTTCTGCAAAGACACAGGGAATATATTAATTAATGGCTTTAGTCATAGTACTGTTGTTGGTAGAAGATGTTGAGACAAATGTGTAAACAGAGGAGCCTTGGGAATGTCACAGTAATTTAAAGTACATAAACCTTCAAAGCACTGCCTGTGATAGAGTGATACATTGTCTTATAATTGGGCAATTGCTTTCATTCCATGATATAATTAGCACACAATTATGGTTATGTGAAAAATCGCTCCATCTCCCTCCCTTCCAATTTGTGCTGTTTAATCTAAGCAGAGAATGTCTCTTTTTTGCTGTATTTCTAGCAGGTAACTCCATCCCCACTGTCCAGCTGCAATAGCAGAGCCTCTTGCCTGACTGATGTAAGGGTCAAATATTTAGGAGAGTAGTGGAAATCAAGCTATTTGGATAAAAGATTTGCTGTGAATATTTTTTTTCACATCCTAAAAATATACCTATTGCTGCCACAACCTGAGGTTTGGCACAAGCCCCCAGTGAAGCCAAAGCTGCAGCAGAGTTTAGATATCCCCAGTGCCTGTGCTCTGTTCAAAGCCGGGCTAGACAGGCCACTTTTGGCTACAACCCCTTTTTCTGAGGTTCAAACAGCATCACAGGATCATTGAGCCTGGCAAAGACCTCCAAGATCATTGAGTCCAACCTGTGACCCACCCCACCTTGTCACCCAGCCCAGAGCACTGAGTGCCACGTCTCTCCAGGGTTATCTTCCCTCCAAAATGCCAGTGTTTTGGTAAACCTTGTGAAAAACGTGTTTTGAAATCCACAGCCTGTGCCCAAAGCACAGCACACACATCATACACTTGTTCATACGCATGTTCTGTTGTTAGTCTGGAGATAAGTTGTCTCTGCAAAGCTCTCCCTTGAGTCACTCCCTCAGAACGTGCTCTGGGGTGAGGTTTGCTCTGTGTTCCTGTATCAGCAGAGGGTCAGGGCTCCCTGGACACCTCAGAGAGCACACAGTGCGGGAAACAATCCTGGGCTTTAACGCAGTTGGCATACTTTGTGGCAGCTGAGAGTCCTTCACCGCATGGAACTCACCTCTCCAACTGCCTCAGAAGGAGTTTTTATCTTTAGCAGAACTGTCTGATTGCCTTCAGCGAAATCTTAAAGAACTAAATTCCTGGTGTGACTGTTTATACCACAGAGGAGATCAGGGCTGCCTTCAGATTGCTCATGGGCACACACAAGTCTTCCCCCCTCAGCCCACTATCCACAGATATTCCCCAAACTATCCCTGCAAACACACACGTACCTATCTCTAGATACTCCTTTTTTCCATAACACTTCCTTCCCACTTGTATCCATGAAGAGGGGGCAGGCACGTACAGACATTTAAGGGGGGGAAACGCGTTGCAGATGGAAAAGAACAACAACAGCCTCTCACACTCTGTACCCTCAGTCCTGTGGGAGATATTTATCCATGGGAAAAGCTTTACAAATTCTAAGTAAACGGGAAAAAAATTATATTTTCATAACATTTGGGAGGAAATGCATCTTAATGGAAAATAGCTAGAGAAAAATAATAGCAGCTAGTGAGCTGAAGGAACTATATTCTCCCTGACATGCAACAACAATAGAAGCTAATGCGAGTCATTTGCAGAAGGAAAAGTGAATAGCTGTGGCATATTTGCAAAGAATATATGGCAGTTTACCAAAGGCAAAGCTCCAAGGAATACCAGCTGGGACATAAGAAGGGAGCTATCAAAGGAGGAGGGAGGTATAACGGCATCATGGGATGGTTGGCACTGGTTCCTTAAAGCATTTCATGGAATGAGACAGGGCTGAGCAGAGCTGGTAAATCAAGGTGGGGGTGTCACTCACGGCAGCTCGTGGCAGGGGGCCAAGGAAGGCACCAGAAACACACACGTGGGGGTTTTCAGCATGTCTCAAGTTGGCAAATTTACCAGTTATTAAACCCAAGTCATGGATTAGATTTTATTAGTAACTAGTCTCCTATTTTGACCAGAAAACATTCACTTCAAATAGTATTTAAAAATCAAACCCTTCAAATTAGAACACTTGTCATTTGTGGAAAATTACATCCTACTGACTTTGTACTTTGACCTTATTATGTGAAGACCAGGATGGCCCATTGCTTTGTGCACCAGCCTGGCATCTTAGCAACACAAAGCCTAGGAAATGAGAAGGCATCCAAAATGCCATAGTAACATCCTATTTTTCTGGATGCTTCCAAAAAGTTGATTTCCATGTTTGGATGTGTCTAACTGAGGAAGCTGCCTCCGCAATAAAAGAAAAGTGCATCCTAAATTTTGAGAAAAAAAAAAAAAGATGGATAAACTTATTTAGAGTTCAATGCAGATTTTAA
This sequence comes from Scytalopus superciliaris, assembly GCA_013400415.1. Taxonomy (NCBI): domain Eukaryota; kingdom Metazoa; phylum Chordata; class Aves; order Passeriformes; family Rhinocryptidae; genus Scytalopus; species Scytalopus superciliaris. Next base: position 438,851 of record VXBX01009452.1, read on the forward strand.
GGAACACAAAACAAAGTGTGCATGATCCCAAATAGAATTAATTTTCAATTCCTCAGTATTTTGTTTTCTCCATGAGATAACTATTGCAGTTATTAATAATTTAGACTTTGAAAAGGGAGCTGTCTGGATTTGCAAGAGAAATTTATCATTCCTTTATGCACAAGGTAGAACTGGGACAAAGTATTGAGTAACAGCTCACAGCCAGATGATTTCAACTTTAACTTCTCTTTGAAATGAAGAGGCTGTCCCAGTAAACAGAAGTGCTGTGGAACTCCTGCCAGTGTTCCCAGAGGCCAATTTGTCCAGGTTTGATAGTTGAGGAGGTGCTGGAGGACAGGTCTGAGGGACTGGTGCCACCGACTGCTGGAGAGCCCCTGGACTGAACGGAGAGGCCAGAACGAGCTGTGTGACAGTCAATGCTCTGCTCCTCGAGGCTGCAGCTTCACCTCAGAGCAGCACAGAACCTGGCCCAGGGACAGCAGCTGCCAAAATTCAAAATGGTACACTCAAATCCACTTCCAGAAGCACTGAGGGTCTGGATTTTATTCTCCAGGATATTAGTGACAGTGTATTTTGTCACTTCTTGAAGAACATTTGGCTGCAGCTCTAGGATTCCTCTCTTTTAGAATTTTGCTAAGGGGCTCAAAAACTGAACAAATAGCTTGGAAAAGACAGAAAAGAATCCTGTCACTCTACTGATTGTAGTTATGGTGCAGTTCAGTGCAATGTGATAATTAGTCTCCTGGAAATCATTCCTCAAGTTCATACTGTGATATAGCATGAAATAAATCTGAGCCAACCATACAGTTCCCATTCCAGTGTGCTGCCATCAACTGGTACGTTAATCCCATTAAAATGAGCTTCTTGGGAAGAACAGAAGTTACACTGGTGGGGGGAAAAGGAGGGGGTAAGTTTCTAAGTATTAGTAGAATCCACTTCACACTCACATCCCCGGCTCTCTAAATTACAGATACAAGATCTGTGTTCAAATTACTGACAAGGTTACCAGCTGGAACTTTACACTCAATTCAATTATTTTATATTGTACCTTCAGGCTCCATTCCAGAGCGACTCTTAAAGAATAATCAGACTTATTCAATAGGCAATCAAAATGGAATTACTTTGTGTAAGTACAACAAGGTTACACACTTGCTGCAGTCTGTAAGTGATGTGCTGCTAGTTTTCAGTGCTCTAAGATTTTGGCTCTGATTACCTGTGATGTGCAGGACAGAATCTCCTCACAGCTTCAGCTTAACATTTTTACCGTCCCCACCACACCTTGGACAAACAGGCAGAAGCCAAGAGTGCAAACAAATTACAAAGCAGCTGAAAGTGGTGCTTTGTATTGTAATCACTCCTAGAAGCAGTCCCCGATGGACTGGCCTCCTCCAGGCATTACCCAAACCTACCTCACACCTCAGAGCAATGGTTCTTTAGCTTAAGCTTCCAGATACTGCAATAATTTGAACAAATACATAAAATCATACTGGTTTGAATACAAAATTAAGGTTCAAGTCTTCACAGTTCCATTTTGAGCCTTCTCAATGAATGTCTGTGGCAACACTCCCTAAGGGACTGCTCAGGGGAAGGTCCAGGAGCACACAAATTGTTATGTCTTGGTTATAAAATCATCTGATAGGATTGTGTGCACTAAAATCCTTCTGCCTCTCTTTGAGACAATGGAGCATGGGAAGCCTTCAGCACTACAGTCCATTTGTGACATTTAGAGAGGACAGGGACATCCAGCCATACTGAGAATGTAGAAATCCATACCTTTTTCTATGCAACACATCCAACCACGGCCCCCCAGACCTTCTGGGGGCACTCAGCATGTGCAATTACACACGTGTGAGGTGAGAGTTCTTTAAGTTCTCAGTTCTGTACTTTGTAGCCCAGAGATTTATCTCTTGGAAACACAACTACTCCTAACACTGAATTCCATGGGTGATTCTGAGGCATTGACTCCGAAGTCAAACCCCCAATTATATTTGGTATGGATGGCAAATACCTCACAATTCCGTGCAGTGTGGAATTGAAAATTTAAAATAGCATCTTTCCTATGAAAATAACAAATAATATAATAGAATAGAAATAAAATAAAATAAAATAAAGCCACAGTCTTTCCTCAGATCCAGCCCCATCAGACCTTCTGGATGCACACAGCTGATGACACAGACCTTCTCTCTATCTGAACAGTACAGGTGTAACACCCACCATGGCAGGGAGACACAGTCTCCATTGTCTTTTGTCCCAGGAGTTTTCTGCCTGGCTTAGGTGGCTCCACTTTGAGAGGACACCAACAAAAGCTGCCCTCTGCCCTGAGCCCCACTGAGCTCGAGAAGTGGGGAATGTACCTGGAATTTGAACAGCATCACTGGGGCTGTGGGAGCACCCGAGGAGCACAAGAGCAGCACAGGGAGTCTGCAGGAAATGGGCAGGAATTTCAGCGGCACGGGGAGCTTCGTGGGATCGTACTCAGTGGTCCTGCAGCTTTCCTTCCAGGAATGTAAACAGCTCTCCCTGCAATGTCTCTGTTATGTCTCTGCTCCGTTACAATTTCCTGACCAGGGCAGCTGCCAAGAGCACGGGAATGGAGCCATTGGGAGGAGCAGCTCCATCGCTGGGATCTGAGCAGGCTCTGGGAGTCCAGGATCACCAACCCTGCAGGACTCGAACCATTACTGGAGATACAATGAGGGCATTTGGATATTTCCACTCCAATTTATGTAAAAATTTCGAGGTTGGGTTCTCAGGCAGGTGGTTCTTAAAGACATTCAGGGGTTCCTTCAGATGAGACAGAGCATCCCTGTGGATGTACCTGACTCCTTCATTCCCGTGGGAGAGGCTGCTGGCACAGCCTTGCCCCATCCACTGTCCACACCTCTCCGCTGCCCATGGATCAAAGCTGTGGGAAATGAGCAGATCTGCTTTGCTGGGCTGGCACAAAGAGGTGGTTGAACAGTATTTGGCTTTACTTTCTTTTTTTTTCCCCATCATTTTCAATTGCACAAAAGGGATATAAGAAATTAATAATAAAAATGTGCATTTATATTCAAAGCAGTATTTTGCATTTAATTTGACTGAAAAAAAGGACTACACAAGATATGCTATAAAAATTGTTCTTCATTTTTGGATTACGGAGATTAGAGTTCTGAATTTTTGAGAGTTTAAATGCACTGTAAAATTACAATATAACATTTGATTAAATCCACGAAGCTTTACTAAAGCTCTTATAGCACTGAGACACAACTATTGCCTTGGAAGGCCCCAGGATGTGCAAAGCGAGAGTTTGATGCGGTTATTACTTCCAATCAAACTACAAGGATAATGACAAATTATTAATTGTGTATCATTTTGATAAAAAATCATTAATCTGACTTTGACAGTGGCCATAAATAGGCTGAACAGTTTTCAAAGACTTTGCCTGTCCTCCTACACAGTGCTTTCCTTCATGACAGCAGCTGAAAAAAACAAACTCATTTTCTTAATGCATTTAGAGTTTGGAAATGCATGTTCAATGAAGTAACTCATCCCTCCTCTTGGGCCATTGGTAATCAAGTTTACTGGCAGTGAAGGATCCACTTTTCCATCCAACGGGCTGCCCACCAAGTGCTGGATGAAGCTGGGTCAGAGAGCTGGAGAATGGGATCCTTGGGCCTTGCAGGGGGCTGATGCTGCAGAGCACATTTGGCTGAGGTGACACGGAGTCTCCAAGGCTTCACTGGGGAGAGGGCAGAGCAGTCCCACCCTCAGCTGCTCTCCCTGTCTGGTGCCAGAGTGCAGTTTGCGATGCAGCTGGGATCAAGAAGGGGAAAAACCACCTTAGGGCTCTTGATTTAATGGAAAGAAGAGACAAAAATACGTAATAATTAACAAAATTGGCTGAGAGGAAACATCCCATGGTCTTCATTCTTGTCTCCATTTTTTTGTTCCTTCATTGGCCTCACAAGGTTTATTCCAGCTTTACATCACTTGAAGAAGTTGTTCTGGCTCTCCTTTTTTCCCATTTGATACAAATACAAATCAGTTCTCTGTCCTCTTGTACCAAATCTCTTGGCTGCTTGTTCTGACTGCAATCCTAACTAAAGATAGTCAGGAACTAGAGAGATAAAAGATAGTTCTCCTTAGAGACCTCACTTCTCTGTTTTAGCAGCTCTCTCAGAATTCAATCCTTTGCCATTTAGCCACCTCCACAAAACAAGAAGTTAATGGCAACAACTTTTAAAATTGTGGATTTTATGATTTTATGTATGCAAGCTGATTTAGCAGGAGAATAGCAACAAATGAGAAATGGCAATTAACACTCCCGGAGTAAAGCCTGTTATTTCTCCTGTTCCTCAGCCCTTCTCTCACAAAATGCTTTCAGAAAGAAGGCAGCTGATTCTAGCAAGCAAGAATACACATTTCATAATTCCACTCCATTGCTTTTCCAAAAACAAAAATACGTAGGAAGAACATTTCAGTAGAACTAATTAACAGGCTCTGTGTCCTCATCCTTGTTAAATCAGGGGACATCTCTGAAAGGCTCCTCATCCAAGTCTACTTCAGGTAATAAAACGGCAATGTTCAAAAGATTAAATCATAGTTATTTTTTCCCCCACTAAATCAGAATCAAAATGATTCTGGAAAATGAGTACATGTTCCTAGGGAACATGATTCCCTGGAACTGCTTCCTTCCCTAGAAGTCACAGAAGTGATTTCTTTCTCTGTATGTGCTGACTAACTCATACCCTCCTGCCCTGGCAGGGCTGAGGGCTCCCTTTGCTGTTTCAGTCATCTTTGGCTGCTCAAACAGACCCACCGTGCACAGAGAGTTTTGAAAAGATCCAAAGAAGCTTCGTTGTTGTGGGAGTCCCTCCAAATCAATTATTTGGAAATTTCAAACCTTTTGAAACTCGTCCCTCATTAATCTCTGAGATAACATGGCATGGAATAATATCTGCTTTGCGTAGATCACACAAACAGGGGAAACATCTGTGGCCGTGTGCCTGAACAGGCTTTGTTCACTGCTACTTTGAACAGAGCTATGAACAGATTTGGGTAGGAAAGAAGAGCTCAGTTTAATAAAAAAGAAAATCTTTGGTAATGCAGAGAATTTCTGTAAACTCCAAGTCACTGGAGAGTTCTGGGGCTGTTGCTGTTTACTGTCCATCAAGCCAAATCCCCGTTTCTGTGTGCGGTTGAGCCGGGCTGTCACAGGCAGCCCAGCCACCAGATGCTCAGAAATACTCATTCCTCTGCAAATTAGTTCACCTCATTTCGTGGCCAAATCACTCACTTGTCAATTCCCCCTTTGGCCTTTGCAGTTAATGGGATCTGCTCTTCGTTGGTCTGGGGGGATTTCTTACTCCCATTATGAAAAAGAAAACCCCACTCTGAATTCAAATGGAATTCATTTTCCTAAACATACAACCACAAGTTGCCACTCTTTTGTCTTAGAGCAGCAGATCTGGGAGTGTTTTGCGTTGATTACGAATGAAAGATGCCTTTAAAACTCAGAATGAAAAATGTGCTGCTTTCCATTCAAGTACATCCTGAAACGAAACACCTTCTGGCTCTTTCTCAGTATTTTTTTGTATTTACCTCTCCCCTCTATATCCAGGGTTAAAAAGGTGGCTTTAACCCTGGATATCCTACAGCTGGAAAATGCAAATGTGGGTTCTTGGGCATTTGTTAGCAGGGCAAAGAGCAAACCTGATGACTGCAACGTACCCCCTGGCGTGGGCTGGGCTGGGCACTGTGAGCCCAGAGCACCCTCAGCACAGGTACCAGTGCTGGAAGAGCCACTGGCACAGGTTCCTTCTCTCTGTTGAGAAGCTCTGCTACAAGCTGTGGCCAGGAGACCTGTCCGTTTTAAACTCTACATATGTGCTTTTGAGCCCCCAGCGTTCCATGCCATGTGCCTCATGTAGTTTATAGAATCCTATAGGGCTGGCTTTAATCTCCTTTCCCAGAGTCCCTGCATTCGGAACTGTGTGTACCGGGAAGAAAGGGAAGGAAAAAGAGACAAGAATCCCAAGCACAAGGCGAGTTCACTTCTGTAAATGTGAGGGGACCCTGATGTGGGGGCTCTCCTCGTTTCCAGCCTCCCCCCTTCACCTCAGGTGCTGCATGAGGGGGACCGTTTTCCCCTCTGGATTGCGTAAATGAGGAAGCTGTTGACTCCGTGGTCCTGGAAAGACATATGTGCTTCATTATCTGGATTCCTTGTATTGTTTCAGCTTGTCGTTGCTGGCTGGGAACATGCAGCCTTGAGCTGTTCCCATTTTTAAAATGCGCTTTTTTCTGCCCCGGATTCTTGCCAAGTGGAGATTTAAGTGCACTATTACTTTTATAGAAGACTATTAAGAGTTATTAGATCCCATTAGAGCAGACTATGCTCTTTAAAAAAAAAAAAAAGAATCCTTTATTTTTGAACAACCATTTATATTCATTTAAATCTGACAGAATGTTTGTATCAATGCAAACACAGTTAATTATATCTTAGATCTGTGAGAACCTTTCTTGTTTATTATTTTTGTAATGTTTTACTAGTCTCCCCTAAAGAGTGTATTTTACTTGTGTGGCTTTAAAGCAAGTCTGAACCATCCTGGGTGCACGGTGCACTGGGTGTTCTGGCATGGATGGCATGAGAACAGTTGGAGAAAAGTGATGGAAACTGAATCACAGCATGATCTGTATCCATGTTGTCACCAGGACCGGATGAATCCTCATCTCACGGACACTGAAACATCAAAGGCAATCTTTGTATCAGTAAGAACAGGATCAGACCCTACAATACAGCGGGAGTATCGCCTGATGTTACTGGTAGAAGCCACTACCTGTAAGAACTGCACAAATCCCCCTTCCTGGGTGGCTGTGCCATTGTAAAGACAGGATTAATGCTTGGATTAATTGCTGGTCCCTTCCAAGTTTACTTCATGCCTCCTCCTTTCTTTGCAGTTTACACCCAGTTCTCCAGATTTCTCTGCATTACTACTTTGTCTCAAGCCAATTTCAAATAAAATGAGTCAAAAATGTCTCAAAGGAGTAAAGAATTAGATGTGCTGACACTGTGTTTTCAGAAGGACGTCTGGGGGATGAGCTCTGACGTTATCCCTTCCCTTATGGCAGCCTTTGCTTATGGAACATTCTCAGTAGCCTGGCCCTATGGGTTTGATCTGCTTAAACTCTAATTTGTATAACCCACTTTGGGAAGAATGATATGTCTTCCTGGAAAACATTCCATTTCCCTTCCCATCCCTTCCCTTCTCGAAGACACACTGTGAGGAGATGACTAAATGCTGCCACAGGAGGGAGAAAAACAAACAGGAAAGAATTAAAAGGGCCTCGGATAGGGCATAAATTATTCAGCTTTTCCCCTCCCTGAAGTCTCCTGCAGCCAGCACATGCACGGCACCTCCCCTCTGGATGAGTCTTTGGCAGGAACAGCAGATCCATTAATGCTCCATCACTTGGCCATGACGAGGATCCTCCCTCCAGAAAACTTTGCAGGAACTTTTGCTGCATGGCTGGAGTAGGTAAAGGAGGGAGAAAGTGGGAGGGGCAAGACACGCTGGTTCTGTGGGAGCTCAGGTTTGAAACGGCTTCTTGGAGCATAAAGCAAGTCTCAGATTAGAAGGAATTGTTTTAAAATGTATATGCTCCTGGACAGTACCTGTAGAGCTGGTGCAGGAAAACATGTGGTTCTGTTTTTGATTTCATTTCCAATATTGGCTTAACAAACCAATCAGCCACGTGAAACAGCAAAGAATACAATTCTCATATACATGGTTTGAATTTTTTAATTATTGCTCTTACGACATGCCCTAAGGAAGGCACTTGGAAGCACACTGGATCTGTCCTAATCACATCTGTCCTACCTCATCTTGGTCCTGTCTTAAACTGGTCCTTTTCTCCTTGAGTTTTAAAGCCCTTTAGTTTTGTCTAGACCAGGAAAAAGGAGGTTTTTTTCAAGAACTGTAGCTCAATTGAACTTGTTTAACTAAACAAGAGCCAACACTTGAACAGCATTAGGATCACGGTTGAGCAGCTTTAGCTCAGTTCAAGAGGTGGAATAAAACTAAATTAGGTCAATTGAACCAACCCCTTCAACTTTTCTCCTTATTAGTCAGGCTTTGAAAGTTCGCTGCAAGTGACAGACTGAAAGCCTTAGGACACTTCTGAGCACAGATCAGGCTGAGCATTGCCAGGTTCCTTCCACCTGGTTCCACCTGCAGGAACACAGAAGAAGGGAAGCTCGACCTTAGTGGGCCATTCAGCCTTAACCTCCCCATCAATCTGTCTTGAAATTTGGCTTTTATTTGGCATTTGGGTATTGCCTGGCTGAAAAGCCATGGAGGAAGTGATAATATTTTTCTAGATTACAAAATGTAGCTGTAACAGGGCTGAGACCCACTTGACTTCTGCTCTGCTGGAGTCCTGGATGAGTGAATCATTCCCTTCTTCCCACAAGGAGGGACAATGCCATAGGATCAGCCTTTCCCCTGCTGCTCTTTTTTTGTTTTGAAATCTCCTTTCAGAAAATGTACAAAGTAGATGATAAATTATTCTTCCTACGCCAGGAATTTTCCATTTTGAGTTTTATCTGTCGCTGGGTTTTGGCATCATTAAACTGTTAAGGATAAATTTAAAAGTAATTGAGAATCTGGCTCCCTGGGTTGTAGTTTGGGGCTTTCCTGCAGAACAGGAAAGGTTTTTGATTCAGGAAAGCTCTTTGATTTTTGGTGAAGCTCCTGAGTTTGTGTTGTTCATGCAGATAACTAACTCCATCTGGGCACTGATTGTCTTTCCTCTGCCTTTCCACCTCTGCACTCTGTGAGTTTTCCAGTGCAGCTGGTGAGCCTCAGAAAGGCAGAGAAGAATTAACATAACATGGAAAACAGTTTGAGGAGAAGGAAAGGAGGGAAGGAAGGAGCCTTCAGCATTCTGCTGAAAATCCTGCAGCTGATGTTAGGTACCAAAGGGATGTTAATCAGAAGACTCGTAGCAACCTAGTTGAAAAGCTTTTGGAGGAGAAAGAGAATGAGGATTTAACACAGAGATCAGGAATTAGATTTGGGAGAATCACAAGACCTGGAAAGAATGTTGGATTAAGTGAAACGCAATTAAAAGTATTTATTTTCTATTCTAATGGAGTCTGGAGGGGAATATATCACTGTGTGATGGTGTGCATACACATGACGAGGAAATGTGTTTTGCTTCAGAAAAGATTAAAGGACTATCATGTAATATCAGACCACAGGAAGGTAAAACAAGCTAGACTAGAAATCCAGCAGGAAAATACCACAGTCTGAGGCAGGTCCCACTGTTGTCCTCTGTCCCCCAAACTGGATAATATGGATTTTTAAATAGTTTAAGCTTCGTACTCTTTGCTTTCCTGACTAGTGTGCTTGAGCTCCAAGGAACAGCATCTGCACAGGTCAGTTGAGCAGCAGTGGCAGTTCACAGAAGCTGGAACAAATATTGGAATTATAGTTGTTCTTTTTTTCCAAGGGAAGGAGAGGAATGGAAATGGAAAAATGTCAGTGAAAAAACCCATGCAGGGCCCAAAGTTCAGAGCTGAGGAAGTCTGCAATGGAGAATGTAGTTGAGACAGCTGTGCTGAGCCTTACCTAACCTGGGGCTGACCAAGGGACTTCCATGAGGTCATTCCATGAGTCTGTTGCTCCAGTCCTTGCTCCTGACACCTATTAAATCTCCAGCATTTGAGTTTGGAGTTGTCAGGGTAGCACTGAATGGGACACCAACAGAATCCATGTGGATTTGGGGGAATGACACAGACCCTGCCCAGAAGTTCTTTGCTCTTTTCTTGGCTGTCTTTTCAGGATATTTTCTTCCATGCACATTCTAGGATTGGTTACGAGAACCAAAGGAATAATGTACAGGTCCAGCACTGTCCTGTCTCCTTCACAGAAACTGTTCCCAAGGAATGTGTGAGTCAAGAGAGTCAGTGATGCAACTATCCTTTTAAATGAATCCAAACCCAATGGTCAAATCCACACTTTTGACTTTTATGTTGATTATCCTCAGTGAAGTTTTCTTTGGGACATCCTCTGGATGTACCTCCTCCCCTCAATGTCCCTCGTTTCTAGTCCTCAAGAGAACAGTTTCCCTCTCCCTTTTGTTTATTCCTTCCCACAAACCGAAGCTCAGTGTGGAGCACGTGTCCCATACCCTCCTTCACGTGCCACCAGTCCTGAAGTCCACATCCAGAAACTGCATCCTGCTGCTTCTGGTGGCTGGAGAAGCACGGATGCATCCTGCAATGGTCATTCTTCCTGAGCAAGATCAATTATCTTCGTTTAAAGAAGTAAAACCTGACTGGCAACTAAGAGACTGGCTAATAAGTTGCTCCCCACTTCCACCAGGAGCCTTGAAGTGTAGGATGGAATCCAGGAAAGATTTTCTGGAAAACGAAGAGAGGCCCAGTAAAGTCTCTAAGCCTGGGCAAGTCAATAAACTGTCACAGTTGCCCAGAAGGAATTGGCTTGTCTTAGATAAACTTACAAAAGGCCCTGAAAAAACAGAACTTTTTTAAATGGCAGAGATTAATTTTCTGACTTCAAAGTAGTATTAATGCAGAGTTTGGCTGAGGTTTCCTGTGCAAGCAGTTTCCCCCCGAGCAATGATTTCAGAATCCGCCTTGTTTCGAGGCTGGCATTTGCTGCAGCTGCAGACCTGGAGTATTTTCGATCCCCTCTGAGTGCTGGAACAATATCCAACAATTAAACCGCAACCCAAAAACAATCAAACATCTGTTTGGAGGCTGCTCAGTGACTGACGTTCTCCTGCCAGCAAAAACACTGGAGCTGCTGAGTGATTCCTGTCTTGTGTGTGTGCATGTGCGGCTTGTGTGGGGTGCTGTTCTCCTAGCAGTGAGACTCTGTGTGTGTAAATATGCTGAGGAGCACTTTTACTGCAATGCACGGAGGTGCCCACATAGTTTATTTGTGGAAGTATTTTGTGTTGACATGAGCACACATGTTTGAGTATCAGCGTGAGGCTGGTGTGCTGGAGGTGGCTTTGGAGAGAGCAAAAGGATGTGGACTGTGAGCCTGGAATGGGGTATGTGTTTATGGAATGCTCTGTGTGTTGGTGCATGTTTATTTACAGGTATGTACCTGTTTTTCTTTTTGGGGCAAGGTTAGCACTATGGTTGCATGTAGCTTTAGGTAGAGACAAGTATTTTGGAGAGTGGACATGTATGTGGAGAGTGGACATACATGGGTACGTGTAGAACTGCATTTGTGCTTTTTGATGGATTCTGCAGCTAATCCTTGTGTTCTCCCATTGAGCTGATGAGCTCCTTGGGCCAGAGGAGGTAATGTCCTTTCCTGCAGGCTCAGGAAGGAGGTAACAAACTGCTGGCAGCAGTTCAGAACTGGGCTCAAGCGAAGAACTAGCTCTGCCCCTGATGTGATCTCAGACTCTCTGCACCAAAGCCCCCTGATTTCAAGAACTTTTGGGACCACAGCAGAGACTGAGGATAATTTGACCTCAGGGCTTGGGGAATAGGGATTGGGTAATGAAATTAAGTCTGCTTAGAGCACAAGTTGCTCTCTTTACTAAAAGCACTTCCAGACTGTGTGCAGGTAGCTGCTTTTGTCCTGTTTTATTTATAGCCTTCAAATAACCATGGGCTGTTGATGGCCAGGGGAAAGCACCATGCAAATGGCATTTATTCCCAACAGGAACTCCCACCCTGTAAAACTAAAACCAGCCTTTGGAAAACGCAATTGTTCCCACTCCCAGCCAAATGACAGCTTGTGCTGCTCCTGCCAGCTCCCCCTGAGGTGCCCAGGCTGCTCTTTGCCATTTGTGGGGTCTTTCTGTCCCTCGCAGTCCCTGAGTCACCGCAGTGGGAGCAAGAGAGAACACCAGCACCTCGAGTGACAGACTCCGGGCCACCCACTGCCTGTATTTCGGGAGCATTCCGCAGTCTGGGAGAGAGCAGCTGGAGATTTTTGCTTTAGCCCATTTCTCAAATATCCTATTGCTGAAGTATAAGAACAGGCTGTTACAGGAAAGAAGGATTTGATGATCTTCCCACCGTGAGCCCCACAGATTAACTTATTGCGATAATCACCTATTCTTTTTTTACCAGCATTTTTCTTTTTAACAGTTTAAGTTGAGAAAGTTCAGTAGAAAACAGCTTTGCCTCAGGAATCAGAAGTTAGTTCTATTGCTCAGAGAATACAGAGGGCAGCAGTAAAGCACAGGGAATTAGTAGTTTCTGTTGTGGCTGCTGCCCAGGTGCTGGAGAACACAAAACCAAATTTATCTTTGGTCAACAAAATTTTCTTGCCTGTCAAATAGGGAAAGGATTTCATGCATGCAAAGTCATGATTCCTACTTTGAGGCACCTGAACTCAAAAGAGCTGCAGAAGAACACTGTTGCTATTACACACTGCTCTGCCTGCAGCACACACCTGTACACCTGGGCTGGAAATGTCAGAAAGCACAACAGAGCGTGGCATCACAAAGATGTGGGATCTGTCTCTACACCAGAGACCCCGAGGAGTGATCTCCACACTTTAAACACAACCACTAAGGCTCTTTCAAGTGTGGAGTTGGGACACCCTCAGCCCACGCTCTGCACGAGACCCGTCCACTGGGGACGACAGAAACACTCTTCTGCAAGGCACAGTGTGACTCTCCCTCCTGCTTTTTCCAGCACAGGAGCCCTCAGCAGGGTATAAAATAATGATCCTGACAAAAGGCCCTTCGGCAGCATTAGCAGCTGCTCAACTTCTAACTCTTGGTTTCCCACAAACTCCAACTCCAGAAAAATATGAAGTGCAACTTTAGGAAGCTCTCAGCTGTCTGCCACTTTGCTCATTTCCATAACAGATGTGAAATAAAGTTGGGTCTCTTTTCTATTCCTGTCTTGTCTCTCTCTGAATTTTGAGACCCTGAAACTTCGAACTGTTCCCTGGAAATTTATTCTTTATTTATTCCAGGAGTTTTGAGTGATATTTGAAGCTCTTTTACTTTGTGGATTAACATAGTTACCCTCCCACTAATTAGTCCAAATCTCAGAAAGTCCCAAACTTTAATTTTTGGCTCAATATTCATCCAACCAATAAATAATGTAAGAATGTGAAAACAAACAGTAAGACATAAACTTACTAAGTGTGTGATGTCTTAAAGATAAATGAATGGTATCTCTCAGTGAAAATATAACAAGATAAATTCATGAGCAATGAAATGAAACAAAGCAACAGGAGATCTCAGTCTGACTACTAGGAATAATGTATTTGAAGCTTGTGGAATTGCCACCCATTGGAAAGGACAAAGAACTGCCACAGATATGGACAAACTAGTAAATGCCAGGATTGTGTAGTTGTGTGCAGAAGTTACTTTCCGAAACACAGGCTGGACTTGCAAAGTGTGGTTCCTGCAGTCACAAAAACCAAGTAGAAGTTCCATGAGCTGCCAGCCCTTTGCTTGTCCACCCCCTGATCTGGGCACCCATTCTCAGCCACACTGTTTGCATCACCCTGGCCATGTTATATAAAATTCCTCTTGTTAGGCAAATAACTGGATAAAAAAATCCAACATTGTTTTTGGGCATAATATAAAAGAGCACCTGAGTATCTCCTTGAGAAAGTGAAGGTTTTTCAGACCTGGAAAGGTATTTGCCATGCAAAGGCTCACCCAGGCTGAGAGCAGCAGCTTCCCAGGGTCTGTCCTGGGGGAGCAGGGGGTGTCAAATCCTCACATCTGCCACCCTCATGCACAGCTGTGAGCTGTTCAGGGAGAGCCATCCCTGCCTGCCCAGCTGCCCTCCCATTCACTGTCACTCCACAAGGAGCTATTTCACAGTCCTTACTGGAAACAATGGGACCTTTCAGGAATGAAATCAGATCTTGACTCTGATAGGAAGGCAGCTGGGAGACACATGAAAGCTTCTGCTCGCTGTCTCTTCCTTGTCTCACAAGGTTTGGGTTCAAGGAATCCCCACAGCCCCTTCAGAGAGGTCAGTGTTGCAGAGGAGACTCTCAATGCACAGTACCCTGCAGGAAACTCTGTAGGGACACTGATAAATAGCTCACAGTTTTGATGGATAGAAGGGGGAGGGGGCAGTTTACATGGAAATGGATCATAGAATATAAAAAGAAAGAAATAGACCAAGAAATACATTGAATTTCACTGGGTTTTTTTGATTCCTAAAGGAGACCTCCTGCTTTATGAATGTCAGGTTTACATAGGAAAAAACATTTTTCCTTGTATTCGAGTACAGGACCTGCACTCAGGTCCCACTGCACTCACCTGGACTGGGAGGCAGTAATTAACTTTGCATTTTATTCCTCTGGCTGCAGTTCATTCTATAGAACCACTGCACAACAGTAACCCACCTTTGCTCTTCACAAGCACCTGAGAGTGAGGGGTGTGAGGAGCTGCCCACCTGCTGGGTAAGGGAAGGACTGCAGCTCAGTGTGGCTCGATAAAGGGCCATACCGGGGTTGCAAATATCCTCCTGACAAACTGATTAAACTCGATTTTCAGTTGGTATAAAAACCCCTGCAGTCCCTCTGACATAAATTGGTCTCATTTATGCATGTGAAATTATCCAGACTGCTGTCAGTGGATGCAGATTTGCCTCCATCACTTCCATGGTGGGGTTTGGGCAGTGGGATGTTACTGAGAGGTGAAACCAGAAAGACCACAACACTTTTCTTACAATAATAGGGCAAGAGGGAGATGTGAAAGTGAAATTCTTTCAATCTCATATAAAAGAAACAAATCTCTAATTTGAGAAAATTGCTTGACCACTTCATTACAGCAGAGGAAAAAATGTTCTTGGAAGACCTAAGCTTTTTTTTTTTCCCCCCAAAAAACCCCCACAAACTTCCCAAATGCAACAACTCCTACACTTTTTAGCCTAACTCACAGAGCAAAACTGGCTTTCCCAAGAGCACAGCCTTGCCTGCAGTCAGCTCCTCTGGTCCTGGTGCCGGGCTGGTTAAACAAGACATTGGTCAGGTTGTAACACACCATCCTATGATTGTTTTATTGTGCTTTCAGCTCTTTGGAAGGTTTCCAAGAGTACCAGGCAAGGAAATGAAATCTTCATCCCAAGGAAAAGATCCCTTTCCAAAACTATTAATCTTTCCTTATGACATCTTTTGGAATACAAACGTATCCAGAGGGGGTTTGTTCGGCACCGGGCTCTGTTCGTGTCAGGGACCAAACTGGGGTTTCTTACTGGTGCATGTGTTAACAATAACTCAAACTTTTATTTGCCCTGTTTCACCACAGCTGCTCTTGGTTTTCCTGATGGCCCCACCCTGGGACACTTGGAACACAAGCAGACACACGTATGTATTACAGGGAGTGATGCTTTACATCGTTATTAAATCGAGGCTTCCCTTAGCATGCAATATTATCATAACAAACTCATGACTACACAGTTTCTGTCACTGTAGAAACTCCATTTATGCTGCAATCAGCAGAATTAGGAAGCAGATTTGGTTTCTACATATCACTTCTGATTAATTTTTGCATTACAGAGACTGAAGACAATTCCAGAGCCTCTGGATGATCCAGATTCCAGCCATTTGCAGGTCTGTCCCACCAGCACATTCAGTGAAGCCATTTCAGTGTTCTAAATAAAGGAATGCATGGAGACAACAAAGACTTAGTAAAGTTAATACTGTCTTAAAAGTGAAAGAAAATCTGAAAAGTTAGATACAACACAAAGAGCTAACACAGGGTGAAATTGTTTGAGGTCTGGAGAAATTTGCTTTTACTAAGATAATTATTAGTCCAAGAAAGTTATTTAATATCTCAAAAATATGATTGACAGGTGACTTGAATAGACCATGCAAGATGGAAAGATTAGACATCAGCTGACTCTTGAGCCTAGGAAGAAGCAGTGGCTTTAAGATAAAGCCAGAAGAATTTAAAGGCAGTGTTTGTATGAAGCCCTTAGGAGCTCACCTGTTGCCCACCTGTCTGACCCACAATACTGTTTATTCCTGAAACTGATGAATGTGCTTCAGGAAAGTCTTACCATTCAAAAAGGCCACCCAAAAATCTATCAGCCCAACATCAGAATTTCCCACCTATAAATCAAAACAGCAAAATGACAAGTGACAAATGACCAGCTCTGTAATAAAATCTGCTGAAAAGATCCACTTCTTGCCCAGATTCCTACTCATCAAATATTTTCCTAATTGATTCTGAGCCCAGTGTAAACCTCCAGCCTGTGCTTTGCAGAAAGTCAGAGCAGATGATGCCAAATGGGTCCTGTAGGTACAGATCTATAAATCTGAGTTTCAGAGCCACATTTGGCAAGGTCCTAATTGATGAGCAGAGGGTGAACTGCAGAGGTCTGTCTGCAATGTTTGAGCACTGGGACAGCACAGGGAAAGAGGCAGAACCACCCCTTCCAGTGAAGAAATCCTGAATATTAGTCTGGAGTCAGGAGCAGAGTTTTCTGAGTGAGATGGAAACAAGTTCATTTGAAACATTTCCAGAAGGATCTACACAGAGCCTGTAGCCTGTCTGACAGCATCTGAAGAGCTGAAAACACAGGCAATAGCTGCAAAGCTTAGAGACAGGAGTCCCACTGAGTCTGGACAAAATCATTCCAAACGAGGAGAGCAATGTTTGTGTAGAGGAAAGGATGGGATTCATTAGGAGAGCAGTGACAGTTCATATTCCTGACAATGAGGGACCAGCAGAATGGGGGGTTGTTTGTTCCTTCGTTTACTAGAAAGATCTTACAGCAAAATAAACACTGAAAATTGAAAAATAGTTTACAGTGATGAACTCTGGTAAATCCAACCTCTTTTACAAGGGAATACCAAAGCAGATTTTAAACATTTGGCAGCTTATCAGAAGCCAGAGGAAGATTAACTATGTGAGTGAAAAATCAGGCTGAGAAACCAAAAACAGCTTTTCACAATGAAGGAAAGCCAAGGAGTCTAAAAAGCATTTGGAAAGAAATGTTAAAATCATCACACTCTTAGGAAACAGATCATGGAAGCAAGAGGAATTTGAATTCCTTTTGGAGGTGTGCAGGTATCTTTTAAAGTAAGACTTAGACTTGTCTCACAGCATAGGGTCACTCAGAAACAATAACAAGTGCACTCCCAGGGGTACCGTGGCTGGTGCTGTGCACAGACAGCACAGAGACACGAGGTGGTTTGTATAGAAGTCACCAAAATGGAATGCCTGACGCTCCCAGACTCCCTGTCTGGTTTGGCAGATCTCTGCTGGAGCTCCAAACCTCTCCCTGGCTGGGGAATGTCATACTCACAGGACCTTGGGTTAGCAAAGGCTTCCTTCTGGGTGCAACAAAACACAAAATTCATTACCACTTGATGTTATGAAAGAACAGCATGAAAAGTTTGGGTTTCCAGCTCAGTATTCAATTCCAAATATAACAAACATATTCCACTTCCTACATTCCCATGGAAATTCCAAAGCCTAGAGACTCTTCACTTGTTTTTAAACATTTGTGTTTGAAGTTAAAAAGCTTTGCCTTCCCTTTCAGGGGTGGACGGTCCCTGCATACTTCCCTTACACTTCCTAGAGGAATTGGGACTCCGAAGTGGCGTTCACAGCACACTTTGTGCTTTCAGATCTGAGTTGCTCCAGACACTGAACTCTCTCCCTGTGTCCCTGAGACTGTGTGGTGGAATAGCTCTGAGAGTCCCAAAGATAAACGAAGGTTCCCAGTAAAACCTCCAACTTGCTGTATTCCTTTTAAGGAATTTTAATTTTTCCAATGCAGTTAGACAAGGCATTACACACATTTCAGACACACTTCTTCACTTGTTAGAAAAAAGGGAGAGAAGGGAAAGGGAGCCAAAACCTTTCTGACTTTTTTCTGGCTGATCTCAGCCATAGGAATTCCCCAATCATGAAAACGCTCAGCTCTAGCTGAGGAAATGCTGTTGATTAGGAAAAATGTTCCAGATGTTAAGTGAAAGCAATTTCAAGAGGAAGGGAAAGTGGAAGAGAGAAGGCATGTGAGGTGACCCCACCCTGGCAGGGAGCACAGCAGGGCCCTGTCCCTGCTCTGGCCTGGGGTGCAGCTCTCACACACACCCCAGGCTGTCCGTCCCCCTCCTGCAGCAACTGGAGCTCCAGTTCAACCCCAGCAGTTCTTTGTAGCCTTTCTGATTTGCACTGTTAGGTAAATACATAAATAAATCCGAATTGACATTGTACAGGAAGAAACAGAAGGACCAATTTTGCTGTCACAATTCCCATGTGATTTCTTCTGTCCATCCTTACCAGGACTGTGTCCCTGCCAGATCCAGAGGTATCTCCAAGGGCATGGATAGAGTTTAAACAGTAAGTTCTTCAAGAGAAGACACTGCAGTCAGAGTGAAGACAAATGTCTTAGCTCTTTGTAAAGTTCGTTAATGTGATTTAAGTCTTTGTGGGTTTTGGGAAATGGCCAAAGCAAACCAGCTGTTCATGTCTCTGGGGTGAACTCCCTGTGCTCGATGAGGGTTCTTTGAGCCTGGACTTCACTGCCTGTCAGAGCAGTTCTGCAGAACTGGGTGTTCAGGGAAAAGCAAGAGAGAAGAATCAGAGCACTCAGCCATCCTAAGGGCCTTCCTGGGACAGGGACAACCGAGCTTCACTCAGCCCCTGTGGGCAGAGCCTGTTCCCTTTTTCTAGAAATTTCAAGGAAACTTAAGACATCAGGAGTGGCAACGACTCGTTTTCATGATGAGGCTGAAGAGTAAGAACAATGTACTGAGGGTGTCGTTCTATTTGAACCCCAAATTTTAATCTAGGACTTAGCCACAATATGTTTCAGAAACACAGTTTGCCCCTGTCACGTAAAACTAAAACCAGGCAAGGGAAAGAATCCTGGGAAAGGCTTTGCAGTCCTTGCAAAGGAACTGTCCAGAACTGAGCTCAACAGCTCACTGGAGAACATCCTGCAGGGAGGCAGTTCGAGCTGGCAGAGCACATGGACAGGATGACCTAATAGGTTTTTTCCACCTCTGATGTCTGTGATTACGTAATTCCAGCTCGATATGGGACCAGAGGAGTTGACAGTTACGTCTGCAGTTTCTTTTAAAAAGTTACTGACTCTACCCACGGAACAGATCAAAAACTGAAGGGAAAAACACCACATGAGCATTAGGAAATGAGGGTGTGTATCAAATTCAGGTTAATAATACTTCTTAAAAGCCATAAATGGGAAGGAAGACACAATGAAAGCAAAGGTTGGTCTTGGTTTAAAAGCCCAGTGAAGATGTGACCAGAGGATATAAAGCAGAAAGATGCTCATTACGTAAGGTTTAGCACTGCTACACAGCCATGAATAAAGGGTTTGAAATTTTGTGTTTTCTTCAGCACATAAAAGAAAATGTCTCTTTCCAAAGCAGAATTCGCTTCCAAAATTTCAGAACTCCTCTGCTCCTGCAGGTGTCCTTGTGTAATATATTTTCTAACGCATTTTTAAAATTAAAAATAATAAAAACTCTAATAGTGCTTTCTTGGCTATGGAAATCAGAGCAGTTATGAAAAAGCAATAAAGCAGCCTTTCTCTCTTAGCTGCCAGCAAGTCCAGAAACATGTTTGCTGGAACTCTGACCCCTTACATAGAAAACATTAAAACAACTGCAACTTGATACAATTAAATGGTATTAGATTCAAAGTTTGTGAGGCCAACTGGCTTTTATGATATATTTCTTGGTACTTACATACTAATGGAAAAACTCCAAACTTTTGAAAAATATATTCCAGATAGGCTGACTGTTAACTTATTTTTTTTAAGCAAATGCTTGAGCAACTGCTCATCCTGTCTGCAGAGGAGGGAAAGCAGAGACACAGAGGATTTCTCCTGCTGTACACCCAAGGAGCTTTTCTGCCTCATTCAGCTCCCCTTCAGAACACATTAACAATGGCAATATTTGAGATGTTCTGGATAAAGCTTTCACTGCACTTCTCAAAATACCAGTATCACAGTTGTAACGTTTCCTAATCCTTCCCTTCATTCCCCAGCTTAATATTGAAAGAAGTACATAAATCTCCTTCTAAATCACAGAATCCCAGAATGGTTTGGGTTGGAAGGGACCTTAAAGCCCATCCAGCCCCACCCCCTGCCATGGGCAGGGACACCTTCCACTATCTCAGGCTGCTCCAAGCTCCGTCCAACCTGGCCTTGGACCCTTCCAGGGATGGGGCAGCCACAGCTTCTGTCTGCACCTGTAACTCCTGTGCGTTCCTTCCAGCCATGTTAGGAAACAAGAAATGGTGCAACAGCTCTGAAAGAAATATTTTTAAGATGCTGCACGTATTTCACTGGCACCAGAAAACAAACCCAAAGCACAGACGGATCTGGCTCTGATCCTCAAGGCTCCTCATGTGCAAATCTTTAATGGCACTTCAGCTGCAGCTTTCGGTGCTGGTCCTGAATGGTGGACGGAAAAGGCATTTCTTACGGAACCTGTGAATCTGGAGGATGCCAAGTAAAACAATCCAACATCTCCTAAAACTCAGCTTTTCCTGCCTGTGTTACGTGTTTCTTTGCTTGACTCTGTGCATGTGAGAAGGACCAGAACACAGGGGATTTACTGTGCCCCTTATGGAAAATACCTGCCAGCTGCTCCATTCCTGGGGCTCTTCATCCAAAGGAAAGGCTCGTTAAATATCTGTACACCATGTACAGGAGAGGGCTTGACCTACCATGTATTCTGAGTATTCTGGAGACACAACCAGAAGGGCAGATTGTTTGTTCTCCAGTATTTTTACAGATAACAATAATTTAACTTTTTAATCTGAATAGTTCCTAATTGCAGTGTTGTTGGTTCTTTTGACTATGTGTTTGTTCATTTATCTGTGGACATTTTTAAGAGTAGAAAAGCTCCTATAACTGCTAAGCAGATAGACAAAAAGAAATTAGCATCCCCCAGATCAGATGAAAATATTTTAAGCCCTTAAAGAAGTAAAACTCAATGGAAATCATGAACAAATTACTCTAGCTCTTTGAGTAATCAATTCCAATCACTATTAATAATATAACTTTTCCTTCAAAGAATTACTTTCACCTTATAAAGTCAAAGCTTGAAACCTCCTTAATCTTTAATAGAGCCTGCAACAATTACTACAAGGCAGAGAGGACCTACAAATTGGGAGCCCCGTGTGATTATCTCCTTCTCCAACCAACTCTTTGGACGACCATAAATAACAGTAAAATTACCATAAAAATTAATAGTACTACAGTTAAAGAAAATCATTATGTAAAGGTTTATGAATTTTGCAGCCATTAATAGACATAAGTTAATGAGCCATAGGCTTTCCAGAATATGATATCAGATATTTTTCCACCAATGAAACTTTCAGAGTTCCAAATCCTTCAGAGGTCACCAACTTCAAAAATGGAACAGAAAGTTACTGTTTAATACTAATGTGAGTAAAAATGAAACAGAAGTATTAAAGCAAGTATCATCCATGGAATTATAAGAGTCTAACAGAGCAAGGTCAGGAAATCTACCGTGTCAACAGCTTGGAATGAAGAAAGACAAAACTAAAATATCCAAGGTGAATAAGATGCATTTTGAACACTGTGTATTTTAAATTCAACTTGTACTCATTGTTTTATCGCTGAAAAAGTACTGGCAATTAAAAGACTTTTGTCCTAGAGGGGAAAGCCTCAAGACTGTTCTATGACAAATGATATGAGATAGTATAAGAATGGCATTTAAAAGAATTATAAATCAATTTGAGATCCACTATTGAATGCAGGTGGTAAGGATATACAGGTAAACACAAAATGGTTTATATGTCCTAGTTATCTTGTTACACTTCGAATTACAATGAGAAAAAAATCAGATACCACATCCTAAACATACCGAAACATTCAAATTTTACATGTACATTTTTTATGGTGAAATACAACAGACAAAAGATAAAAATGGCTTCTCTTTAAAGCAGGGGGAAAAAACCCCAACCCGCCCAAAAACCCACCCTACACGTCCCAAGAGTCAAGTTAAAGATTCAGAAGTCAGGGCTAGGAGGGAAAAGGAAGATAAATAATTTAGCACTAAGCATAACTAAAGCCTGTCAGTCTGCCAGCTTTAAGAGAAATAAAAAGGTTTACAAGGATCCTGAGAGTTTTTACAGAACCTCTGGGGGTTTGAAAAAATAAATCCCGAACAAGGAAAGAGTTCTGAAGTATTCTGCATAAACAGATTTTAAAGACACTGATTAGCCTGTGAGAATAACGGCAGGGAGAGACTCCTGTAGCTCAGGCTGTGCCCCGCTGAGTGCTCTCCTGTGCCAGCCCAGCTGCAGCAGCTCCGGGCTCTCTCCTGTCAGCAGCTGGGCAGGAGGCCCTTGCAGGAGAGCAGAACTCAGCAGCACCATTTCAACATCAGGGATGAACCACGTTTGGCATTAAATGCAGAGAACGGCCCCGCAGTTCTCGTTCTACAGTGACACACACGCTCGTGCTTCATCCCCAGTCCTGAGTGTCTGTGAACTGAGTAATTTCTGGGGTTTGGAGTGTTTTGTTGGTGGTTTCACCAAGACAGCTATGAAAATAAAACTCTTAGCAAGCCTTGGCCACTCACTCTTTCATGGGAGGGGGCAGTACAGGAGGATGGAAGGGGAAACTTCACATTATTTCCTTTTACTTTAATTTTTGCTTCTCTCATTGCTTTGTGGTTTTTTGTTTTTTGTTTTTTTTTTTTTCCAGGAAGAATCTACAGTGAGATCCTTTGAACTGCAGAAACCCAGGAGTTAAACTGAAAAACCTGTATGTAAAAATTTTAATTCCATATCATCACCATGTTTTACTTCAAACTAAGATGTAACCTTGTACTTCACTGCTCAGACAATGTTAACTGGAGGAGAATCACGGAAAGGAACCGGGTTCATTTAAGACATAAAGCAATTTTGAATTGCATTGATTACAGTGATCAGTCTATCACTTTAATGTCATCTCAGCTGGCATTTATTAAAAAGACATACATGTGACAACCCATTGATCCTTAACACTGCAGCTGAGATAAAAAGTCTATTTGCAAAGGAAAATTACTTCTTTAATTAGAAATGGAGTATCATTTCCCCTTTTCTTTGTTAGAACTTCAGCAGCCACCGATCAAATACAGCACGGGAGGGGTTTAGAACCTGCCACTCTCTTGATTTGAAAGTCTTCATAGTTAATCACTCAAAATTGCACAAACGAGCACTTGAGATGGGAAGGAAAACAGGTTTATTCCACCTGTATGAAGGCACTTCCAACTCAGTGCTGCTTGGGAAAGGTCTCAAGGGAGAGCTTGATTTCTTGGTGGACTCTGCAGGTCACTCCTGCGTTACACACGGAGTAAAGCAGCAAACAGAGCGTTCCACAGACTCCCTGCAAGATCTTAACTGTGGCTAAACATCCACCTCTCCTAGTGACAAACTGCTGAGAAAAGAGTCCAGCAAATATTGCCAAAGAATATACCGTACAAATGGCTGAATCTTTCCGGTTATTTAATGTATGTGGAAAAGATAAATCTCAGTCCCCCAGAAGATGTTCCACGGGCAGATGAAGAGGTAAATGTGTTCAGGACTCTGGGAAGGACGTGCAACATCCATTCCAGGAGGATCCCTTGTCAGTGGACAGGATTTTCAAGCCAAGCAATTTAGTCTATGGACCTATAAAATCCTATTTTTAACATTGTTTTCTCTTTGTAGAGATTCAGAGTTACATATTTGGAACATGTTACATTTCATGCAGTGTCTCTTTAGTTCTAGGGTTGGACAGTCTGACTCTCCTTAGAGAACTGCCTTCCTTTTATAAACTATATTAATTATTTCCTATCACTTCCTCTCACAAATGCAGGGGCATCTCCACACTCTACAGATGTACAAACCTTCTACTCTTCTGTCAGTTGTATTTTATACTCTACTTGAACAACATGTAATTCAACAGAGTTGGGTTTAATTTTTCTAAGTTTTCAGCATGAAAAACGCAAACTGATACTGACTACACAAGTAAATCTCCACATTTTTGTGGGTGGAAACATTTTATATGAAGTGGCATTAATTCTGGATAATTAACTCATATTCCATTTCCCCAACAATTAAAATCAGGAAAAATCAATGCACTGCTTATTTCTTAGCTGAATACAGAGTCTATATGGTGAAAAACGTCCAGACAAAATGATTATTTACTACAAAGGTCTTCAGATTCTTCAGATTCTTTTGTGCAGTATGTAACCCTTCTAATCTGCTTAAATTGCTGCCTACAAATAAACTACCAGTAACTTATCATCTGGTCATAAAAATAACTTAATTGGATTGCTATTGGATATTTAATTGGCTTCACAATGTTGGTACAGTATCTGCCTATAAAACTTTAGATAATATTGCCTTAATTCATCTGAGTAAACTATCAGTTCCCTTACAACAATAGACAAAAATCTGCATTCCTGTGTTAACTCTCCCCTGGGCAGAGATTAAAACTTTCAGGTGGCAGATCTTTATTTTGCTATAAACTCTCCAAATACTTTAGAAGTACAAAAAAGTTTCTGTTCCTGAGAGTGGAATGAC
The DNA here is from genome assembly GCA_013400415.1 of Scytalopus superciliaris. NCBI lineage: Eukaryota > Metazoa > Chordata > Aves > Passeriformes > Rhinocryptidae > Scytalopus > Scytalopus superciliaris. Next base: position 463,373 of record VXBX01009452.1, read on the forward strand.
TTGAGCTGAGTGATTTTTATATTCTTAGTTTATGAAAGGTAAATTATTCCCAGGAGCCTGGGACCAGAAACCAAGAGCCTGAGCACCCAGAGCTGCTTTGAACACAGGGCACAGTTGTGTACAGAAAGAATGGCTTATGTGAAAAAACTACTGGCTGGAATTCATCTGCTCCCATTCCAGAGCCTTGTGTGGGATGATGCAAATATAATCTAATAATATCAGGATCAAAGATGAGTGGAATAAAACTTCCAATTTTAGATGCTCTTTATCTGCAGGTGTGAATGTATAATGAATCCTCACCACTGGCTCCCTGTTATAAATCCAATGATTTTGTACTCCATGACAGCAGTTTCTACAATTTTCTTTTGGCACAACCTGCCTGGAGGATACAGCAGAGCTGCAGGGTGCCAGAACGCTGCTCTAAATGATCTGCTTTGCAAGACAGCTCCCAAGTGTGACCCTGATGAAGCTTATCAAACTCTTGGAATGGAATAAACATGAAGGGAAGAACCCACAGGTCGCTTACTTGAGCGCTGTTTCCTTTACATCCTCCTGCACGTCCATCACAACATTCGGAGCATTTTAAGTCCAGGTTAAACAGAAAACCATTATTGGGTAGGATAGAATTGCACCAGGGCTATTTTTGAATCCTGCTGTCTCAGACAAATGTAATGAATCAGTTGATGTCACCTCAATTACCATGTTAGCTCTAATCAAGGGAATTGCTCTTCCCATCCATTCCTTGTATGGAACTCTCTGAATTAGATGACAGATTTTCCAGTGGACAGATCCACCCTCTGGCAGACTATAAGGGTCAGGATTGAGAGAATAAGGCTGGATGACTCTATTTTAATTGAATATCAGATCATTTTAATGGTGCAGGAGGCATTTCATTGCAATTCATAGTGACAGCTCAGTGTTTAATTGGAAAGAAGTGTTTATGTGCAAAAACTACACCAAACACAGGGAGGGGATCATTAGACGTCTTCAAAAATACTGCCTAGAATTAAGGTAGCTTCCAGTTACAACACAGATTTACAAAGGCTTCTAGTTTTTTCATCTTAGCGTGACATTCCTTGCTGCAAACACCAAGAACTGGACAATAAGGATGGGTAGAATGCCTTGAGAAAGGTTCCTGAGTACACCTGGACAGGGAAAAGTGAGCATGGAGAGGGTTTGTTCCCTCCTCCTCTCCCGGTCTAGGAACCCTTCCATATGCTGTGTTCTATTTATTATTTCAGCATTGCATCAGGAGGGAAATATTCTCACTGAGCCACAGGGATTAAAGACTGAAGCTCTAGAGAAGTCGGATCACATCCATCATATCCAGCTGTTTTCAATTCCAACACCTCACACCTGCTTTTATTTATTATTCCTGGGCTAGACAAGACAGGGCTCATTTTTCAGTCTCTACAAGCTTTCCTAGGAAAGACACAAATCAATTTGTGATCTTCTGCCTCTGCAAGAGAACATTAAAGCCAATTCCTGACACGGTGAGGACCTGACCCACAGGAGCTGCTCACACCCGAGGCTGGACAGCTCCCTCTCCTCAAACAGCACAGGGACAACATCCCAAATGGAACAGAAACACCATCAGCTACAAAACCTGTGTTAGCACAGACTCTTAACCCCACTTACTGCCACAGATTTCAATTGCCTTGTCTTCACTTCCATCAGAAATGGATCAAGAGGTTTGGGGGGTGGTGAATGAACAAACTGATTCATGCAAGGCTTTGAGCAGCAGGTGCTCCACTTTTCCTCCCTTCCAGCATCCATTCCAGGGAGGCTGTTTGCTGGCAATCCACCTGAATTGCTTTCCTGCTCTCTATCAGGACATCACACTGCCTGAGCGCTTAATTGTTCTTTCTTTATTGAGCAATTTTTCCAGACAGGGACTCAGAAGTCGTTCCTTGTGCAACCCTCTCTCGTGCCACAGGCCAGGCTTACATTGGGAACTTTCTAATTAACTGTACTCAACCTACCAGACCTCCTTGCACTTACTGCACAAACACTTCTCCAAGTGCAATGGCTCCTCTCCCATCCCTGGCACACCAGGTTATTATTTGATGAGCAAACTTGTATCTTGTTTGCAATTCGGTCACCTCGTTGTTTGAATCAGCCAGAAAAAATCAGCACAGAAAAAAAATCTTCCCACACCAAATGAAACAGGCCCTTAAGTTCATCAAACATTTGAAATTCTTGCATGAAATTTAGCACTGAAACACAAAGTCTTGTCATCTGTAATCAAATACACAAGGAGATGGTGAACACACTTGCTTTAAAAGGCAACTCTGCCACATTACTCTTTAAAAAATCAAGGATACTCCATAACAAGCACAACTGTCAGTCTGAATTCAAACACCAACCGATTCACTAAAATTGGACAGCATGTAATAGAACACACCTACAGCTGCCATAGCACTGATGTGCTGTAAATCTCCCCAGTTTTGGGAAGAGTAATGCATGCTTACCAGACAGACATCGAGGCAATTGCCCATGATACAATGTTAAAAAAAAATAGCTTGTACGTTTTGCAGTAGCATCAAGTCTCTATTCAAGTGTAAAAAAATTAATTGACTCCATCTGTATTGGCCTAATGACTGATTAAATGACTAATCACGGAAGTCTTAATTAAAATCATTTTTCTGTACAGAAGAGGATGGAGGGAGGAAGGCAATCATTAATGTGTTCTAATGTATGTCACATTCCATTTGTGCCTTTTACTAACAGCCATCAGATGAGTAATTACTCACAAGGTCATCCTGTAAACTTTGTGCTCACATCCCACTGATTGGAGCAGGCTTGGCCGGGCTCTGCTTCTTCCCAATCACAAGGCAGGTAATTAATGTTGCTCAGCATAAATAATACAGGGAGCTGACATTCCCCCCTCCAACCCAGAGCCACACGCAGCTTCCACACATCGCTGGGTGCAGTCCCACACCTCACACCCCCAGCAAGCCCACCCTCCTCAGCCATTCCGTGTTCTCCATGGATTGACAGGGATCTCCATCACGGTGAAATTCCATAATATGCCAGGAATTTTTCCCGCATGAATAAAATGAGCAGGCCATTAAAAGAATCCTTTTCAAGTAAAGCAGGACAGCAGAGGGACACTTATTTTAAGTTTTATTTGCCAGCCACCTGACGACCCTGATGCATAGTGACCTCTGCTATGGAAAAACAACAAGCTGCTTCCACCTCAACAGCTGAGACGAAGCTATTTAAAACAATGTGCTAAAATGTGTAATGGAATAAAAAAGCATGTCTTGAGATTAGAGAAACCAGCTTTCCACTGGCAAGTAACTCACACACAGCACCTAAACTTTTTGATGAAATGTTGCATATGAAATATTAAAGTCCGAAGTACAAGCTGGAACACAAAATATTTTGTGTGCTGACTGCTGTCCTGAAATTCTAGAAATTCTTATTTGCAGCCACAGCAAGTCTGCATGTCATTAGCTGCAAAAACTCTGCATATCCCAGAGAACAATATGCTATCATGTATAAAACAAGGCTTTTTACAAAACTAAAATCAAATGTTTTAGCGGGGGAAAGAAGTAGTTGGTACAGCCCAGTCATATATCAACAAATGTCCAATTGTACAACTTAAATTTCTTTCAAAATCCTGGATTCAAATGTGCAGCACTGGAGTGATCTGCAGTTGCACAACTACGGGCCAAGTAAGTTCCAGTTCTTCCAAAATAATGGAACCAACATTTTGTACTCACTAAGTTCCTTCAATTACTGGTTTTCCTAAGCAGAAGTATTCTGAGCAACATTCATGGTAAGGGAAGTCTCTGCAGTGACCCCAAAAATTAACATCCTCCTGTATTATCCTGCTTTAAAGAGTACCCAGCTGACTAAAACTAGGGCTCAGGATATGGAGGGAGAAGCTAAAAAACCATGAAAAGAATCTTAAGTCATTACATGACTCTGTAATGTCCATTTTACTCATTTGGCATCATTAATTACTGCCCTGTCTAAAAAACTCAAAGCCACAGAACAATATATGTAAAGCTGCATCAACCAGCTCCATCCATATTTCAAGTAAATACAAATTTCAACTATTCTGAATTAATCATAACACAATCCTGACCCTACTTACCACATAACAGAAGAAAACAAAAATATGTGACAACAAATCTCTGCTTGCAATAACTGTCAGTGTCACATATGAAAGAAGTTCATTTTACTAATAAAGGAAATGGAATTGAGTGATAGATTTAAAATTAAATTCAGCTATTCTAAAAATGTCATTCAGAGTTTTAAGGTGGCTCTCAGGGCTTAAAACCAGCACTGAGACTCAAACGTGCCACTCTCTGGGCTTCTGGGGAATTAATGAAGCTTAGTTTCATCTTCATTTGAAGACACATACATTTAAAACAACCACAAAATCCATCACCACCGCACCAGAACACTCCAAAATAAACAACATACAGATGGCACAGTAAATCTTTCAAAACCTGAAGATATTTTTATGGAATAATTCAACACAATCTGCACTACTCTGCTAATGCAAATGAAAACTTGCACAACTACCTAAATTACAGGGTGGTGTGCCATTCTTAATCTTCTCAGAAATGTAGGAGTTCCTGTTTCAATCATTTCTATTGTTTGAAATACACACTGTGATAATGGAGCCACTGCAGGCAGGGACTGATTCTGGGTGAAGCTAATTAATAACTGAGTGTGTGACTTGCTGTGGGTTGGAAGGAATCAGGAGGCAGAGGTGAAGAACCATGTGTGAGACACCTGCAAGGACATTAAGTGACCTGTCTGAAACTCAGCATTGTGTTTTTACTGCATTATTTCGGTTAGTCCTGGTCTTTAATTGTATAAAATATTTAGAAGTCAAGTATTTCAAGTACCTGAACAGGCAGATCCCCTGCTCAGCACGCAGGGACATAACCTTCACATCACAGTATGAAAGTCCATCTAAGCGTGATGTTCTTGATGAAAGACAGGTTTCAGGCTTCTTTCTATTTCTTCAAGTATTAAAACAAATACTAAAATATCTTATGCCCAAAGACAGGCCACAGAAGATGGTGACTTATATGAAGGCACCTCCAGCTGTTGTAGATCCATAAATCTGGGAATTTGCGACTACTGAGAACACTTAATGGGATAAAGGAAAAAAGGTTAAGACTGAGGGGTCAGAATGCAGCCAAGTTCACGTTAAAAACCCCAATGGTCTCCACTGCCTGGTCACACTGCAAAAAGGAGGGGCACAGTTGCTGTGTGTGGCAAATGAAGCTCTTTGGATGTGCTTTCAATAGTTCATAAATCACAGAATGGGGTGGGTTGGAAGGGATCTTAAAGACCATCGAGTTCCACCCCCCGCTGTGGGCAGGGACACAATCCATTAGACCAGGTTCCACACCTCTGATTTCTGTGATCAGCCAGTGCACATCGTCCTGTCTTTTGTGACCTAAACATGACTTCTCATACAGACTAAAGGTGAGAAAACATCTTGTCTGCTACAGAGAAACTGCTGCACCTCAGTGGGACCACCACGATCCAACACTGGGCTCGCCCTGCCTGCTCATGGCAGTGAGTCCCACCACCGTGATTTGATGCTTTGCTGTTGGCTGAACTAGTGCCAAAGGTGCAGAATTAGTCATGAGGGCAGACCTGCTCCAGGCAGTGTTTTAAGAGCCTGCAACTGTTGTACAGCAAAGAAATCAAAGCAAACACTGAAAAAGTTACCAGTAACAGGCTGTAGTAAAAGTCACTTTCATCACAACAGAAATAATGGGAAAGTTAAACAATACCTTTCTCTGAACTGCTGCATCTCCCACCAACTGAAGAGGATTTCTACCTCCCTGCTCACTTTGTCAGCTAAGAAATGCAAATGAGCTCTGCCCTATTCTTCTGTTTGTTTTGTGCAGTGAGCACAATTTCTGCCTCAACGTCCAACTATATTTCCATCCTCTTTGTGCCACATAAACCTCATTTACCAGTCATTCTTCTCCACATGAAGAGATCTATAATGAGGAGTCTTTCTGCCATTGCCCTGCTCCTCTGAGTCAGGAATTTTCATTTCCCCCTAATACTTGCTGCTGTAGCTGCAGTTTCATTTACTGTCATCTCCCACCACAGCCTTGCTGTGAGCACATCTGTGGCTGGGGCAGGAAAGGAGTCAGGATTGCTCCAGGAGCTGCTCAGCAATTAAACAGTTACAAGAAGCCAGAGACTTTATTTACTGTGCTCTCAGATGGCACTTACAGAAAGGAAGGTTTATTCACTCTACTTGAAATGACAGTTTACTCTTGTTGGTTTATCCAGTCAGTTAATTCTTCCCTATCAAACAGAAAAATGTAACACTGGTGTTGTCTTCAAACAGTGAAAGCGCATCAATCACACACTGAAAATCTACAGCTGGGGGGAACTTCTGATCCATTAACACCAGAAGGGGTCATAATATACTTTCAACACCTAATTCCACCCCAGACTTTCAGTAAACTCCAACTGATGTTTTTTGTTGGTGGTGTTTTATTTTTCCAGAGAGGGGTCACCTTCTGTGCTTGAACAAACAGTAATTTTTACATTGCCATAGTTCAACCCACCATTGCAAAACTTGACTAACACAGTAAGCAGGAAAGTTTTTCTCGCTAGGTAATTATTTTCTTTTTAACTATCTACATCCTATGAAATGCAATTATGGAGGTCTGTTTAAACACACCAGTTTCCAAGTGGCAGAGTTAGATGTAATGGCAAGGTTAGGTGGAGCTGCTCAAGTGTCATCAGAGCAGACTGCAAAACTTGGCTGGAAAAGTTTTCATACCTGAAAAACCAGGTAAAGTAGATTTGATGGCAATTCTAAAGGTGTAGTGAACCCCCCCCACACACACCTACTTCATTTCAAAGAGGGGGGAAAAGCTCTAATAAATCAAGAAAAGCACTCAAAAAAGCTACCTAAACACCCAAAACCCAAATAGCAACCACTGTCCAAAGTGAAGGATTGAAAAACATTTTTGCAAGCACAAGCCCGGGTAATAAGGAAATAAAAGGCATATTGGCATAAAATGTGAAGGGCAGTGTGATACTACAGAGGTCAGGTGAGCAAAAATCAGGGCCCCTTGTCCAGGAGGGCAACCCCAGCAAGGGTAGAACCTGCCTCGGGCAGGAGCAGCCTCCAGCTGAGCAGAGCAATCCTGGTTCACACATACCTGCTGCCTTCCATCTTCTCCTGCGAGACTGTCATCTTCTCAGCTTTCTCAGCAGATCTCTTGCCACTTGGCTTTTTGCCTCCTTTCTGCAGGGAGAAGAGAAAAAAAAAAGTATTTCTGTAGTGCTTCAGGGAAGTGCCAAAACTGGTGTAATTTATGATGTGCTAGTGTTTTCCTTTGCATTTGTAACCTAAGAACAAATGCAAAATCATCAGCACTTGACTATGCTGGGGTTTGATTTACATATATTAAGATTCTCTCGTGATTTCCTATTATTTGTTTCTGTAAGCAAATTGGATCCTGGTCACTAAACTATCAGCATCCCCTGCAGTGAAAAGACAAAAGCCAGAATGTACAACTCAACAGTCAAAAGAATTTGAAACCAGAAGCTGGAACAAATTGTCTGATCTGAAACACTCATCTGCTCTTCCTTTTTGGAACATTCTTACAGAGAGTGAAGCAAATAGTTATCTATAAATAGCAAATAGTTATCTATACCTGAACTCTGGGAGTGGGCATATCTTACTGTCTCAGTTTCAACAATAGGATCTAAGCTTTTCCCCAGAATTTTCCCAATGCATCTTCAGTTTATAGAACAGGTTGTTTTCTGGACTGCTTTCTGGAATTAAATGCCTACACCATTGTTTTCCTCATTTTAGTGTATTGTATCCATGCAAATACAGTATTTTAATTAAGGTTGGCATAGATGGAAGTTTAACAGATTTTACTTCTCTTGCTTTTGTGCAATCTCTTCAGGATCCCACAGTACTGCAAAGCCTGAGGAATTCTGTTGACAGCAAAATTGGAGTTTTTTTCATCTTTCCACTCAGGTGTAACAGACCTGATTCCACCTTGCGTGGTTTTTGCACAAGCAACACAGTGAGCAGGTACATGACACTGGGACCCCTCATGATGATTTCACACCAGCCCACCCTGCAGGGCCCCAGATATCACCATTAGTATCTTCTACTCCCTCTGAGACCTGGATGCAAAACTGCAGGAGCATTTTACCAAACAAACCAGGAGCCAGGGGAATGTTTGGGCCTTTCCCATCCTGTGCTGGAAAGCTGCTGTTTAATGTGAATCATTAATGGCCCTGTTTGCCTCAGAATTTGTGGGGTGAAGTGTGAAAAGAAGGGTCATGTTCTCCCTGCAATACTTTATCCTACCTAGAAGACTAAGGACTTTCCAGCTGGGAATGCTGCAGTTCTCTCCACAGGGCTGTAACTTTATCATTATAGGGTGTGATAAAAGTTAAGTCTTTGCCTCTGCAAGGACATTAAATAACATCTTTCTCTCCATTAGCTTTTGCTGTAGTAGCAGTATTTATTCTCTGGGCAATGAGTGAGAACCACACTCCTTCCAGAATAACTCCAGGTTCTTAATGCACCAACAGTTTCAGAAGGGTTCCTGTGTCACTAAATTTAATGTGGTTTTAATATTATTATATTGCTAATTGGTAGCTCTTGTGCCACAGTTTCAAAGGAAATGTTTAAGAGCCTCTTAAACATCAGTGAAATCCTGCATTTGGATAATCCATTTATTAAAAGAATTCTTCATGCCAATCTTTAGCTGAAATAATCTCAAAATAAGCAAAGAAAGGTGTTTAAAATCACTGTTTTCAAGGTGCCTGACAGGATTTCACATCAGCCATCTCAAATTTACACACCTATAGTGATACTTCTGTGGTCCCACATTACTGGTAACACAGCACAGAGAGGTTTCGACAGCAAATGGGACAGTCTTGTGCCAGGCATTAAAATAAATTCCAGTTTCACATGCTTTCAAGTGAAGGTAAAGGATCTAAATCAGAGAATCACTCCTTAAATGCCCCCTTCATCTTAATTTTAATTACAACAATTACTCCTACCAGCAAGACAGAGCTCATGTGCCACCTTGGAGGGCTGAGTGCCAGCAGAGTGACTACTGCCATAACAGCCCTTCAGGATAGGGCAGCTTGACCTCTCTGGGAGTGAAATGCCAATTAATTATCTTTTTACAGCCAATTCAATTACAGCACACTAATCACTTGTGTAAGACATCAAGACAGAAGTTGGGGGTGGGTGGGGAAAGGAAGGCAAAAGCAGTGGCAGGGAGGAACCCCTGGTAAGGCTGACGGGGCAGTGACCCCACCAATGCAGATGAAATAACACACAGGAGTTATCTGCTGGTTGTAGCAGGAGAAATGCTGCAGTATCATCTTCATTTAACTCAAGTTTTTTAAAAACAACGAGTTATTGGTCCTCAGGGGTAACAGACATTTCAGTTAAAGGTGACCAGACACACTGCATTAGTCTTTAATGCTGGAGTCAATTCACCAAAGATCTTTGTTCATTAAGGGGGAAAAAAAAAGAAGATAAAAGATGATCTATTCAGCAGAAAGCAAAATATATTTAACTTTTGTTAAATGAACTAGTATTAACTCAAGTTACAGAGGACTATCTCACTGCTGGACTGATGCCAAAGAAAATTATCAAGTGTGATATATCCCAATAATGCACTCAGCAGAATAGTGGTATAGAAGCAAACATAATTTATGACCCCATTAGCATTGCTGCAGAGGCCAAACTTTTGGGAGCACAAATAAACACATCAGTATGTACAAAAGTGGGTATGCAAACAAACCCCAAAGCTGCCTGTAGGTCACTTAGAGCTTTGGCAAAGTGCAGTGGGGAGGTGGGTGTCAGTCCCTTCCCCAGGTAAGAAGTGACAGGACTGGAGGAAACGGCCTCAGGTTGTGCTGGGTGGGGGTTGAAAAATTAGGAAAACTTTCCCAGGGCTGCCCAGGGAAGTGGTGGGGTCACCACACCTTTCGAAGGGTATGAAAACATGTGGATGTGGCACTTGAGGACATGGTTTGGTGATGACCACGGGGGTGGTGCTGGCTGAGGGCTGGACTCAATGGTCTTTTCCAACCTCAATGATTTTGGGATTCTATGATTTTTCACTACAGTTGGTCACTGCCTATAAACTGTGTTAGAACACCTTTTTAGTACAATCCTTGGAGATTAAAATTGGTGGGTTTAATTGGAAAAAAAAAATCAGCTTACAGTGAAGAATGTAAGAATCTTCTATTTTTGACCCTAAATTTCCCTTTTTCCTCTGTATAGTAACTTCAGTTCACCAAAGATTTTTCTTGTGAGAATGACTCTCATCCATATTTAAAGCATTCTGTGGAATCAAAGACTTCACTCAGGGGGAGGGTTCATCAAACCCACTAAAATTATAATCATTTAATAAATGTAATGACTGCTCTGTATTTAAAATATTTTCCCAGGCAGCACTTTAGCATATTGTGTATTCCAAACAAAGTGCTGTTGCATAATCATTAACTCTGCCCCACGTAGATCTTACAAAGAATATAATGAAAATTCTAGTAAAGGAAAGGACATTAAGTTTTCTTATGGATAGAAAACACACCCACATGTCCAGTAAGACCATAGGATGGTTTAGCTGCAGTTTAGGTTACCCACAATGTGCTGAGATGTTGAAAGGACCAGCAATGCTGTTATCTCCCCCTGAGGGGAGCAGGGCTGGAAGGAAGCAATATGTCCAGTATCACTCAGAGGATCACAAACCCTCCTCTTCCCTCCATTCCCACGTCAGGTCCACTGGATTATGATGTTCCACCAAACAGCCTTCAGGAACTACCAGACAAGGATTTCTACAAACATCCAAACCCAAAGGGACTTTTAAAAACTACACAATAACTCTTGAATTAGAATCTGGCCAGTGAAGAGTGATTTAAAATGTGAGTATGGAAAACCCTCTTAGAAATGAGAGGAGAAATTCTCCCAGCTCTTTTCTTTATTGCAAATATGATGTAAGGTTATCTTCAGATACTGGGTTGTTTGTTTTTTTTTTTTAAGTGTTCTCCAATCCAGTTTGAAAAGGATTGTCTGAGCCATCCATGCTGCACCAGAGACAATTCCAGAGCTGCAATTACCAGCACCTGCACTGCATTCACTGCACTGACATTCCCAAGGGGCCGGGGCAGATTCCCTACTGACAACAATTAGCATCAAAATGTTCCCCAGTGCAAAGCTGTGGGTGGGAATTACAAAAGGTTAACAGACTAAATATAAAAATCTTTTTGAATATAAAATCAATGCGCTTTGTTACCGAAATCTGGGTACTGTAATTTAACCAAAATAGGGATTAGAGTCTCTGGCAATCTTCCATGTGTGTGAACTGGGCTTTTCTTTAAGCAAAATGCTAAGCAGCCAATCTGAAAGTTTAAAACAAAACAATCCAAAGACCCAAAGGAAAGCATTCTATGCTTTTTTTTTTTTTTTTTTTTTCTTAGCACCAAAAGGAACACCACACCTATCAGAGCTCACAATGATCCTGTTATATGGGCAGACTCAAAATCTTGAATTATTTTATTGCATGATTCAGAGAGGGACATATTTAGAGTGGTCAAAAGCAGCTAGAAGTTCCTGTACTTGATTGAACTCTAATAACACACAGTTTTCTCCAAAGGTCATCACTACCTCACAATATCTGTATTTTCAGAAGAGGCTACTAATTCTGTGTAGCTACCAGGGGCAAAAATAAAAATTAAACATTTTATGTTTTTTATAATGCCTGGGACCAGAGCTTTTCTTTGTTTAGACTGAAGATACAAGCAGAACAGATAAAAAAAATCTGGTCATTAAACATACTAAATCAAAACGTTGAATTTGATGAGAACATGGAATTACAACAGACATCAGCAAGAAAGATCTTCAGTAAAAATACACATTTGATAAGTACAAGTTTACATTGTCCTTTGTGGTTTTGGTTGAGAAGATAAGTGGTCATACAGGCACTTTGGATCTAGATAAATTCAAAGCAAGAGCTTTGACATGAAAGCTTAATTCCTTTTACCACCCAATAATTCATCTCTTTAAAAAAATAATTAACAAGTCTCAGAATAACATAATTACCTGGGAAACTTATCATGGGCTTTGGAGACTGCAGAAAAGCCGAGCTGATAAGAGACTTGTGCAGTGAGAGTGACTCCAAATTGCTGCCTCATTACCTGAGCTAACGAGGCTGTGCCTGAGACGAGCTGGGACCCCCCTTGGCTGGGCCGAACAGCTCCCGCTCCCCTCAGCGCTCACACAGAGCCAGCACCAGCCCGAGGTTTCACCAGCAAACACATTAATGATCATTTGCTGGGAGCTGAGATTACAGGTGTGTGTTAGAGATGAGAGAGGGCAATGTGACAAACGCTATTCCAACACAGGGCTGCAAGAGGCTTCCAGAATTGCTGCTTTTTAGCTGCAGTTCTGTAGGGCTTCCAGTGGGTAACAGGTGTCTGAGAGGTAAAATCCCATCTGGAGTAACTCTGATGTTTTGCAAGGCCCAGTATATACACATATGTCTGTATATCCACATTCATACATATGTGTGGTGCACTCACCTGTCAGCTACAGGATCATCATTATTAAGGATTTCAGAAGTTCAGGTAGAAGAGAGAATAAATCCTCTGCAGGGATAGAGGGTTACCAAGGATGTTAATCACTCCACACACAAGCTTAAGCACTACATTGCCAAAGTCTCTAAGTAGAGGAAGATGCAAGATGGAAATATTGAAAGGGATACATTTAATTGCATCAATTAAAAGACAATATGATTTCTGGTTTGGCTTTGCCAAAATATGATTCCTGATTTTGAAAAAACCCAAAAAATTATGGATAAGGGTGGCAGTTTTTATTTCATAGCTACTACAGACAGCCCTAAATGCTCCAGCCAGCCAGGGGTCTGTGTGTGCTGGCCTGGCATTGTGCTGGGGCTCCTGTCCTGACACTTGTCTCCAGGCAGTTAAACAGGTACATTAAGTTGACAGAACTTACTACACTAAGACTAATTTGTTCTTTCAAGCAAACCACCATGTGGTGTTGAGAAACCTGTGGGAAGCAGTTCCTGAGGGGGCTGCATGGAATGCCTAACCCTGGGCTCCAACACGGTCTCATTACACTCAAATAAGGGTCTTTCAGACCTGAAAGCGAACTAGAAGAAAAACTATTAAGAAAATAAACTTATTGTAGACACTTCAAATACCAAATTTACATATTGTTGCTAATGAAAAGTGATTTATCCTCAGAGCACACTAATTTGCATGAGTCCAAAACTTAGTATTTGTTTTTTCATGTGTGGAGAAGTCAGGCTTCTTTACTTCTGAGACATGGCAATTGCTACACTGATGGGTTCATGCAAAATTACAGACAAAGTGACCAAAATTACAATAAATATCTATCAGCTAAAATAAGCAGATCTGCTCGCTGAAATGCAAGTCAGATAAGAACAAAACTGAATAATAAAATAGAGGGGAAACCTCATTATAGCTGCAGGTACAATACATATAAGGACTGGACATGGCACTCAGTGCCCTGGTGGGGATCAGTCACATGATGGACTTGATGATCTTGGAGGTCTTTTCCAACCTCAGTGATTCTGGGATTCCCTTTGCCCTCACTCAGGAGAATATGTGAAATGTCAGATTAAAAATAATCTGATTCTTTAAAAATTCTTCTATCTAAATCCTTTATTTATCACTGCCCACAGGGCAGAGGCAAAACTTTTTTATCAGTAGAATATGTGTCTGTAGTGGAAATTACTACCAAGTCTTCAAAGATGACTCTGATGATCCTCAGGCTACCTCTGGTGATGATGTCAAGAGTTTTAGCACTAAGGGCTTCAGTGGAGACGCAGGAAACATGTCTGGGGAAGTGGCTTTGAAGTTGGCTCAGAGGAGCTGACACAAAACGTAAAATAAATCATGTTAAGGCTTGATCAGGCAAACACAGTTGTCAAACTCCTGTTGACTTCAGACATGAGCAGGATCAGGTCCTCAACAATGAACCAAAAAAAGTAAAATCAGTAATTCTAACAGAAAAAAAGAGTTTTCCCCAATATGATTAGAAATCTGGGGCTCAGGGCTGAGAGTTTTCGTTTTGTTTTTAAATATACTTATTTGCTGGTTTTTTTCCAGTAATGGGCATGATCATCTAAGAAGCACAATCTTATTTCTGATACCAAATCCTTGTTTCAGTAAGAAAAGCCCATGATTCCTGCCACCCATGAAAACCACGTTCCTGCTCATTCCCCGGCAGCACGAACACGCACGGGACTGACCTATTACATTCTCCTTTAAGATATTCCCTCTCTTGGAAATACAAGTGGTGACTCAGTTGTTATGGTAACTATTTTTCTTTTTTTTTAACTAACATATGACAGCCTGTGTGTCATCTGATGCTGTTCCTGAATTCTGTTACACATTTGCTTTTGTCAAATAGTCTAAAAAGGGCTTCTTGGATGAAGAAATAATGGGGAGAAAAGAGGACATTTTTCTCCATGCACAGAGTTTTAATCCATCAAAACACTGATTATATGATTAAATTTATGCATCCAGTCAACTTTTTGTTAGCTCAGAGCTATGACATTATGATGGGAAGAATAGCTCTTTTTTGTTCCCTTTTTTGTTAAACAAACTGCCTACAATTCCATGAGCTCCACTCTGGAAAATCCAGTCTTGTGTGCCCTGTATCCCACTTAGCCAGTGATTTTAATGTGGGTCTATCTGGGCTATTGATCTTTCTGCTTAAATGACCAACTGAAATGATCAGTTCCTGCATCACCTCAGTGGGTTTGGTTTCCCACTCAAGCCCAGTGTTATCAGCTGTAGACACATAACTGATACCGGAATACTCACAACTGCAAAAGGAGAAATTCAACTCACCTGTAAGGAACCCTCAAAGAAAGATCTCAATTAGAGGAACTTTGGTGGGACTTGGTGGGGATAGTGGGTGAAGGATGAAAATATCAAATAGTGATAATTTGGAATTAGATGGTGGAATACTTAAGGCCAAGCACTTGGACCCAGAAACAGTAGGAGCCAAAATCTGAACTTTTTACAGCTCCAACCTTCTGGACAAGGACCCAGTGAGATGCTGGAGTTGGCTTCATCCACCAGCTCCGTGCGTTCCCAGCCCTGGTTTCAATTGAAAGCTTGTTACTGAGTCCTGTAAATTCCCATAAATTTAAGACACGTCGGACAATAACGTTCTTCAGTCCAGAACCATGAAAAATATTTCAGCTGATGCAGCAGAAATGTGATGATATGGAGCAAATGTAAACCAGAGGGATTACAGAGATCTGGACAAGCAGCAACATTATGTCACTGCTATCAGTGCCTAGAAATTGTTTTCTTTATTACACCGTGATATCCTGTAATAACATCAGGAATATGGAAGAGAACATTGTCCACCAGGCATGCATTGCTTCCACCAGTGGGGCAAACTGAGGCAAAATTGCTGCTCTAAGTCCATTTAGCAATGTATCTAATCCTACTGTAAGCAGTCATTAATACCTTTTCTAAAAAGTCTTGGGAAATAATTAATACCTTAACAAAAAGTGTAAAAATACACCACTAGTAGTAAGGAAAAAAAAAAAACAAAACAGAAAAGAAAGGGTTGCATTGGTACTGAGCTTACTTGCTTGGCCAACACCATGAAACTATCAGATATTAATCTGTAAGCATTAAGATATGTGTTACTAAGTAGTGACAAAGAAATTTTCCAGTCAAATGACATCAAGTACATCTTTGGTGGGTGTGGATTTCATTGCCTGTTTGAAATATGGAAACCCATCCGTGTTTAAACAATAGCTACATAGATGTTGTTGCTAAACAGCAAAACCTCCTGGAACCCCTTCACTGACAGTTCATCAATACTGGATAAACACTGGATGGTTCCCCATCATTGAATGATTATATACATCCTCCAGGCAGTGGTGCATGAAAGCCTCAAGGATCTCATCATTTACCCATCAGCAGAAGTTATTCCCAAGGTATTTTGAGAGTTTGCCAACATTTCTCTCTAAAGGCAGATACGAGAAGAATCAGAAGAGAAATCAGAAGAGCAATGCCCAGAGAGAAGAATCTTTCAAGAGCTCTTCAAGCCTTCTTTATTCTTCTTTCTTTTTTCTTCCTTCCTTTTCTTCAGGTCTCCCAGGCATCTTCCCTACTCCTGCCCACTCTGTCTCACTCACCTTCTGGTGCCAATTGTCCCCGTGCCCCTGACCAAGCTGAAATCAGTGATCACTTAACTCTGAAGAGCCCCAACACTTGTCTGCCATGAACAGCCAGCAAGGACAAAATCCAAGCCCAAGCACAGTAACACACACCCCCAAGACTAGAAATGGTTGACTGCCCAGAACAGCAGGATGACTCAAATCCCCGAAACTATCTTTAGCTCAGTGAACTATGTAAAACAACTACTGGTTTTTGTTTTGAAGTCCTAATATTTAATGCAAACCACATTTTCTACATTTTCTCCGCTATGTCATGTTCCCAAAAACACCAAAATGCCTCCTCCTAAAGTGCTCTTTTTCTGTTGCAACATATGGTGCCCCATCCAGAGAGTCACAAGATATTTTGCTTCTAATTGATTAAATTCATGAGTCACAGACAGGATTTGCACAGAGATTGCAAAAGCAACTGCTTGTTTTTCACTGATTTCCCACAGTAACACAGGTGGGACAGTCACCTCTGCAGCCCCACCTACCAAAAGCCTCCTCAGAAGCATCAAATGGGAAACTTCAAATCAAAGTCACCAACTCTTCTGATTTTATTACATGGCCAGGAGGGTCATGTTTTTTTCTTAAACCTCTTGCTGCAATTAGGGTACTAAGATAAAGTGTGTTATGGACAGAGACTGTGTGAATTCCCATGCTTCAAATCTCACAGTGGAAGTGAACAGAAACCAAAATCACCACCCTTAGAATCTTAATAGAACAAGCCAAATTAGGTATTTCTGGAGGAAAACTGGGGTTTTGACACTCAGTTTCTCCCTGCTCAGAGTGGCAGTGCTAGAACTTGTTACTCCAGCACCAAAGGAATTCCCAGGTTAAAGGAGCTGTTCAATCACCACGAGTTACAAATCAGACAGAATATTAAATCAGGAAAAAATGAAACATTTCTGCCTCCACCATCTGCTTGAATACTTTGTAAAATATGGAAATGGCCTTGTGTGGACATAAAAGCCTACCTGCCTGAATATTTCCAATCTTCCGTGAAACCAGCACTCCCACAGTTTGGGATCCTGGAGCTGCTGTATTTATGGGACCAGTTTCACATGTCGAAGTTGTTACTGGAAGTTTGTGAGGTACCAGGAGCATTTCTGAACATCAGTGAAGTGTATAAAGTCTGGGCTCCAGATTCAAATTTTAGGCCCTGTTTCATTCTTGGTAAATGAATTAAGACTGTAGAAATTACTAACTCAAACCCTTTTGATCTTACTGCACACCACTGTGTTTTGCCTGATTAAATTAACTGAAAGGAAAGCCCAGGAGGAAAAGATTTATCTTATAAAATAGAATCAATGTCCTAAATTATTTTGTTTGTATTTGTTATGAGAAATTCAGCACTCTGCTAAAAAAAAAAACAAACCAAAACACTAAGAACTGCCTGTTTGTATTACAAAGGCTGTTTCTTATACTCTTGTGTTATTTTACTGCTATGCAAAGATACTTTTTTCATTTTTCAGTTAACTAAAAAGCTGAGCAGTCAACAAATCCATTATCTTTACTCTTCATGCTGGCTGCTCAGAGCATCTCCTGCTCTACATTGGGTGTCAGATCCAGATCCTGGCTCTCTCTCCCCCAGGGAATGGCAAATCAGCCAGTGCAAATCCAGAATTGCTAATGACAGAAACATGAGATTTCAGTTCTCAGCTTCCAGATGCAACACATGTCAAAAGACAGATTCTACACTCAGAGCCAGTGAGAGAAAAGAGTTCTGACATTATTGTTTGTTTGTGTTAATAGGTTTTAAATCTTAATGAAGTCCAAATACAAGGAAAAAAATCACTATGACCCCATTAGGTGCTCAGTATATTAAATTTACAGCTGGGGATCCAGCAAAAAACATACATTAAGCATCATATTGAAAACTACCTCTCCAACAACTTAAGTCTATTAGATTGTGTCAGACTGGAGACAAATGGGGGTTTAGAATTCATTTAAATTACTCCTTGTGTTTTCCAAGTCTTTTGAAATGCTGTACAAACTTAAACAGTGACTTTCCTAATAAACAAAGAATCAAGTTTCACAGCTTCAAAGAAATATTTCACTGTAGGGTCTATTTCATCTGGTTCTGTACTTCAAATAATTATTGTGGAGTATTTACAATTCTGACATCAGCTATTATCCTTGACAAGGAAAAAAAGAACAATGTTTCTATAAAAATATAGAGAAACCAAATGCTGGGTGAGATTTTTTGAAACATGTTTCAGTGAGATTTAAGGGTTCTTTGCTCCTTAGAAGTGCTAACACATTCAGCAGCTTCCAGGGACTTCAATACTTCAGAAACCAATTATTAATTTAGGATTACAAATTAGTATTTAGAAGGATGAATTTTATGGTCCTAATTTTTGTAGACAGAACTTGCTGTACTTCGTTGACTAGAGAATTCCTCCTTGAATAGTCAGAAACCACCAGGTGGGGCAGGGGAGGGCAGTGAACAACTTCCACTCTTTAAAGGCTTAATATTGCATTATAGAATTATGTTTGACAATCACAAAAACTCCTCAGCAAATCAAAAAGCTATTTGTCACTATTTTTAGGGTGTCACACTTGCACATTTGCTGTAATTTATGATGCTGGCAAACCAACCCCCTGGTTTTAGGTAACTGTATATACATACTAATCAAGGGAAATACAATGAAATTGTGTCTGCCCCACAGCCCGAGCACAGGGTTAACTGCTCTCCTCTGTTTAGTGCAAGGAACTCAGAGTTGGTCACAGAACTCGGTGGGATTTGGTGGTTTCTGATGCCAGCCCAGATTTCCAGACCATGTTTATTCACAGCTGATCACCAAAAGAGCAACAAATAAATAGTATGTCACAACTATCTGTTAATTATCTCTTACTGTTACTGTGGCCCAACATGACAAATTCAGGTAAAGTTTCTAAGAGTATAAAACACTTACTGAGCTTTTTAGTCGAAAAGGCATCAGAAATCTTTATTTTGACCAGCAGCATTAAATAGAGAGAGGTCAGTGTTTGCTGCTGATGAATAAGGGTAGAATTATAAGGTGAAAAGTTGTGACTCAAGTGAAAGAAAGTCTCAGCCAAATCAGAATCGATGGAATGGAATGATCCACTGTAGCTTTATTTGCTTTCACAGCATCTGTGGGGCTGCCCAAGGCTGGTTGCCACGTGCCCACCCAGGGCACTGGCACTCCCTCTCCTCAACAGGACAGTGGGAAGAAGAGAAGATGAAAATGCT
This sequence comes from Scytalopus superciliaris, assembly GCA_013400415.1. Lineage (NCBI taxonomy): Eukaryota > Metazoa > Chordata > Aves > Passeriformes > Rhinocryptidae > Scytalopus > Scytalopus superciliaris. Next base: position 482,816 of record VXBX01009452.1, read on the forward strand.
CGTGGGTCGAGAGAAAGACAAGATAAAGGGAGAATATTTACCAGCTACCACCGTGGGCAAGACAGGCTCAGGGAAATCATTTATTGCAAATTAAGACAGGCCTGGATAGTCTTCCCACACAACTCAGGCTCTTTATTCCCAGTCTCAACCTCATCCCTTCATCCCCAGCTCCTCTCCCTCCCCGCTCAGGGGCGCACGGGGATGAGGAGTGGGAGCTGTGGTCAGTCCATGGCATTCCCTCCCTGGGGCTGTTTCCTCCTCACACGTTCCTCTGCTCCAGCAAAGGTTCTCCACAAGCCACATTCCTGACAGGAGAACCTGCTCCTGTGTGGGCTTTCCATGGGCTGCAGTTCCTCCAGGGAACATCCCCCAGCCCTGGCGTGGGGCCCTCCATGGGATCGTTTCATGCGCTCCTTTTCCCCACTCCCCTCACTGCTGTGCAGTGGCAAAGCAAACGTGCCTTCCCAGAAGGATGGGAAGATAAATTCATTCCCTTTAATGAAGGCACTTTCCTCCCCAAAGCCAAGCTATCCCTGCCTGCAATGCTTAGTGAGATGTTTAAACCGAAGTCCTGTGAATAACCTCAAAAAGGCATTTTAAAAAGATTTAAAAAAACAATTAAGTTTTTTTGCAATAAACAGGAATATCGTGCTTTCTTAATGCCGAATGTAAATGATTGCACCGCCAAGAAAAGGGAAAATTAAGTCTTCTAAGTACCCAATGAACAGGAGTGGAACAAATTTTCTCTCTTCAAATATATCCTTATAGTAATCTGAAGAGAATACTCCCATGATTGTGTAGCGATTTCTTCAAGACCTATTCAATTCCTTATTGTTCAGCTTACAGTGCCAGCAAAAAGGGCCTGTTAAAGTTAACATCTGCTAACTAATCATGGAACAGACCATCCCCACATTCCACAGGGTTTGAACATTGCTATGAATTTTGATTACTATCAACTTTGGCTGGATTAAAGAAGCACTTTACTGTGAGACTTTTGAAACCTACAAAAACTTATTCTTATACAGGAAATGCTTCCTAAAATGAACATTTTCATTCTGGGTTCAGAAAAGATGACCTAGAATTACAAGCATGTTTAGTACTAAAGATAGAATTAAATTGTTCAGGTGGATTATATTCCTCTGATTTTTTTTCATTAAATGTTTCATTCTGAGAGTGTTAACATACCATGGTAGAGATTCTGACATGCAAATATTCTTTAGATGGGCTGGTCTGATGCACAGATTGTTCTTCTGAATTCCATTCCATATGTTTTGCTGCCTGACACCAAGAGCACATGCATACATGCTGGATTTCAAGATTTTTGGATCATTTCCTCTGAGGTGATATATTCATATCTGAGTGAGGCCATCCAGAGAGGTACTTCTGAGCACCTCTTGACCAGCTGTGCTCGGGCTGGAACTGTGAGTGCTGTGCCAACAGTCCCCTCACACAGGAGTCAATTGGATTAGACAAGCTTTCCATGAAGCCAGGCAGTCCATATCTCTGCAGTATGATGGGATTCATTCCTGCTCTGTGCTTACCAAATTAGAACCTGCTGAGCAATTCTTTACTGTTTGCAGTGACATAATTTACACTAACAGGGATTACTCCCTCATACACATACAAGCCAAGCATGCACACTCACAGCTTGTTCTTTTCCTATCTTTCCAACCTTTTAATTCCAAAACACTTTCATTTTAAAATTAAAACCCCACATTACTAAACCCAAAAAACCAGTCTCTCATCACAAGAATAACAAATTATTGCAAAAACATTGGACACTTCAATGTAGTTCTGCATTTCCTTTGAATTAACAGCTCCCTTACTCCAGGAAAGGTCTCTGTCCCTCCTGCTCCGGAGGACCATGTGCTGTTCTGAGAACTCAGAGGGTGCTAAACACTACAGTAATATCATATTCATCACAAGAGGGACAACTGAGGCATTATGTCCAGGTCCTGTTAATGACTGGAGAGCACAATGAAGGTCTGTAGCAGCCATTGAGCCCCAGCCCATCACAGGTGTCACCACAACAATTGGCCACAGCTCCCTGTCCATCCAGGACGTCATTTCTCCACTGCCCCTTTAAACAGAAATCCACATGGAACTTAAATTTCGACAACACCACAGCTAAATTATAAAGAAGGGATTATTTCAGCCAATTTTCAATAGCAAAGTGGGTGGTCCTCAAGGCTTTTTATAAATACCCTTCCAACATTTGTGTGAAAAGTTGAATGGGAGACCACACAACAACCAAGGATTATGTGGCACTCCTCTAAAGGGGAAAGGGAGGAGAATCAAACATTTCTTGCCCAAGGTTTGTTACTGTGGGATACTATTATGTGAAGCCCTTCAGTTCATATAGAACGTCGCATTAAATTACATGGCAAGAATGAATAACTGCTTTGTCACATACAGAATCACACATTATTTTGCTTTTTAAAGATTGTGAAAAGTGAAATAGTGTACCAGACTCGATTCCAAAAAGCTTTGGTTATTTACAGCCGGTCTGCATTTCACCCAAGGTATTCCCTTTGCAGAAAAGATTCCTAAGGCTGCAGAGCCAAATACCACAGAATCTTAGGTATGAGCCAATTAAAGTTCCAGCAGCATTAGCCTTGCCCACGTAACTGCAATTCAGTATTACGTCATGCTGGAGGTGCACTGTCCCCAGTGTCCCCTTTCCTACTCAATATAATATGATCTTAAGGTGATTAGTTCACAGCCACCATTTCACTGACCTTACCTGACAGCAGAGCCCAACAGCAGGGGTCACGAGCAGGAACACAGGTTTCAGCTCCAGCTGGGAGAAGGAAGTGCAGGGTTGTATATTATGGCACACAGTTCTCTTCCAAGCTATGTGTAAAAACCATCTTGGAGCACAGAATTGGCACTGAACCTCAGTGTGGATTGTTCCCTACTATTGGGAGAGTTCAGAGTCACAGCTGACATGGAAATTATCAGACAATGGGCGAAGTGCAGTCAAAAGTCCAGGTATGGGAAGTAAAACAACTCAGTAACAAAGCTCACAGGTTTTACGTGGTACTAAATCCTGTTCGGCTGTCAGACATCATTCTCCCAATGTTAGAGTGCATAAAGAAGTAGAGAATAGGAATATTTCAAATCTAAAGTGGTCATTCATCAAATAAGTTGGATATTTGGCTTTTTGTGAGATAACAGCAGAGGTACCAAAATAAGTGCTCTTGTAATTCTCAAATGTATGTGAACCCAGCTGAAGCTCCAGATGGATTTATTGACCACAGTTACATCACTCTGTTTACACCTTTAGCAGTTATAGGTGTGCTGGAAGGTGACACCAAAGACAAGACAATTCTTTAGAAATACCCTTCTGACACCACATGCTCTGGTCTATCCCTTCCATCCCCTCAAACCAGCCCCAGCAATTATCCTAGGACAGCAGGACTGTTGGGAACTAATGTGCACAAGCTCCACACTCCACTGGCATTCCACAGCCTCCTCTGCCTCAGTGGAAGGGACCAGCCAGTTCTACTGGATGTACAAAACAACTGGAAGAAGGTTTAGAAGAGACTCACTGTCACTGTAACTGTATCTCAATTATCCACTGAAATCACAGGGGCCTTCATCTTGCATCATCAATGGGGTTCAGCTTCCAGCAAGGAGGGGAAAGGCCAGGGGGTGTGAAACATGCCACCTTTCCCAGAGGTTCCTTATCACTACCTGGGAAGCACTGTGCCTGCTTTCAATCACTTCTGCTGATTGCCTGCTATTAATGTCACTCATTCTCCCAAGTAATTAAGCCACCTCTTTCTTAGATGTGCCTTTGTCTCTCCCTGGCACATTTCCTTGTCTAATCCTCTTTTCCAGATGGCATAAGGACGCGAGATAAGTGTTGCTAAAAGTTGCTTAGCAATGCAACACATGCAAGGTTTGGAAATGCTGACGTCCACACAAGCACTATCTCTCCATCACACATTTCTGTAGAGAGACAAAGGCGTGAACACCCACAGCGACACGGGGGCCTCCAGAAAAAGAGCCACCAGTGCCCAAAGGGAGCAGGAACAGGGGGAAAAGGGAAAGCTCCCAAGCTCCCAGAGATGGGCTGAGTTATGCTGATGGCGGGGGTTGGGTTGTTTGTGTTTGGTTTTGGTTTTAAACTAGATCTGGAAATTCTGCTTTAAACACACCAAAATCCTTGTGTTTTAGCAAGGTCCTGCATTTTCTGTGATTCCTGGACACAGGATGCCATAGACACAAAGCCACTGCAAGTTACTGATAGAGACCAAACCAGAAATGGACTCTCTGTTCCTGGAAGTGTCCAAGGCCAGGTTGGACGGGGCTTGGAGCAACCTGGAATAGGGGAAGGTGTCTCTGCCCATGGCAGGGGGAGGAACTGGATGGGCTCTAAGGTCCATTCCAACCTAAACCATTCCAGATTCTACAAGGAATTCATGACAAACAGTGACTGATGAAGGCAAAGCTGTTTATCATCAGCTCAGTATCTACCTCAGAAATCCTCCTCTCTTAGGATTCAGTGATAGGGAATTTATTCCTGTAACTACACAGTGTAATTGTGGATTGTTTCTAAACTCTGCAGTAAATGTGTTTATATGGAATTTATTTAAACTACAATTAAATGTAATGGGTAATAAATAAGAACATTTAGTACAGGAACAGTAGTAATTTCACAGGGTCATATTATCATATTAATTCCTTTCTGCAGCAGCCTACAAAAACAGGTTGGCATGAATCACTTTGTGTTTGAAAAACCTGAGATGTTACGAATTTATTCATCATGGGTAACAACTCTGAAACAAGTACTTCTAAGGAAACAACTGCACAGGAGTAAATTAACTGCAGAAATTCACATGTACATATACTTGGGGTACTCTCTTGCTAAGAATTTAGTGGTCCCCTCCACAAACAATTAAAATAGAACTCAACATTTACTGAAGAGTAGGTCTTTATATCAGCAACATGTTCCCTACTCTTCAATTATAGTTTCTGTCTTATACCTCTTCACAACATTTTTGCCCAATGTGAAATCAGCTTTATGGGTAAGCAGGAGATAAATTGGAGTTGTTTGTTATTACTGGGACTCCTCTGTTGACAGATGCAATTATTGCTTATTTACTGGACTTTTCACCAACCTGAATCTCTGAAGGCTGCCAGACTACAACGTGCTATTAACTGACAGCATCCACTCACTAAAAATTATCACTTGCCAGACTGATCTAAAAATGCAGCTGCAGCTAAAACTGAGGACAAATTCAGCATTAATGCCACGATCCAACCTGTTCTATGCCCCACAGGAGTAATGCTGGGCCACCCTGGAGCTCGAAATATTTGCCCATGTCCTCTGCTCCAGCAGATTCAGGATGTCCAAGGTGCTATTTCAATAAAGGGGGAAAAACCCACCAGATTTTTTCAAAATTCCACAGTTTTACACAATTTTCAGGCACAGAACTCTTTGTAAGATGTCTGGGTACACTGGCTGATCAGCAATAACCTTTGGTAGTCACTGAGATAATCTGACCAACGAAAGAAACTTCAAAATCTCATGTGCAAAACCTTATGTGAACAAAGCAGACAGAATTCTCAGATCCTTAACTTAGAAATTTGCCCTTTTTTGTGGGAAGTGTGCTCTGATTTTTCTGGACTGCTCTATTACCCTAACTGTTGGGAATGTACTGGTGTGAACTGGTATTGATCAAATCCTGTGCACACAAGCCCAAAGATTAACCCAGCACGTAGTTTTTAACCCGTTTTTCAGCGGCAGCAGCTCATCAAAGCAGGGGGGAGGTTAAAATGGCAGAAATCCGTGGCTGAATCCCTCACCTGTACCCTCACTGGTGCAGCTCCCAGGCTTGTCTGAGGCTCCAGAAGGCTGGGTAGCTCTTCCATAAATCTGTGGTAACAGGTCAAACAAACAAACAAACAAATAGAAACAGGTTAAAAAGGAACTTTAGCCTATTATTTTGCCTGAAAAAGAAAAAAAAAAAAGAATAGTATTTATATGTTTTTATTGTTTCATGTTAAGCACATATTTTGAAAGCAGCATGTGCTGAGGGATCATTTGCATTATGGGGGTGTCTTTTAAGTTATATATAATAATATAAAACATATATGCATATACATGCAAATATATATAAGTGTAAATATACACATATTTATTATATATATGCATGGATATATTGTATATAAACATACGTTGTATATTTTAATATATTAATATATATCATAGCATATTATTCATCTATATATTCATGTATCAATATATTTCTATTTTTTATCTAATTATAAATTTAATATATGTACGAGATAACTACATAGATGCACTCGCATAACATAAATACTAAATCAGTAGATTTTCAGGAGTGTTGGGGTTGGGTGTTTTTGGCATCTTGTCACTTTTGAGCACACACCGAGTGTTAAACTTCGGCCCTCAACGACCCCGAACCTGCAGAATTTACTGATTCGGCCCCAAAAAAGGTGCTGGGACGACGCCCAGTGGTGGCCAGAGGTACAGAACTGTGGGGACCAGCCCGTGTGCGGTGGGAGGGAGAATAAATTATAATAAATTATAATAGATTACACCATCACCACGCCCCCGGTGTGTTCGTCAGTGTTTCTGTTCACAGCGGGGCGAACCCACCACAGCACGTGTGTGTGGGGACCTTTGTGTCACCTGTGTCTCTAACGAGCATTTCTTATCTTCCCCTACTGATTTGCGCTCCCAAACGTCCACGTGTTCGGGAATGACACACGGAAACCCTTAAAACTTTGAAACCCTTTAAACGCCTTTTGGCCTCATCGTGTGAGGGGGCTCGGCCTCGGCTCCGCTCGGCTCCGCTCGGCTGAGCTCGGCTGGGTTCGGGTTCGGCTATGCTCGGCTGGGCTCCGTTCGGTTCGGGTTCGGCTCCGTTCGGCTGAGCTCGACTGGGCTCGGTTCGGTTCGGGTTCGGCTCCGTTCGGCTGGGCTCGGTTCGGGTTCGGCTTGGGCTCGGCTCTGTTCGGCTCCGTTCGGGCTCGACTCGGGTCGGTCCCATCCCCGGTCTTAGCCCCGCCCCTCCGCCGGCTGCCGCCCTCCCATTGGCAGCGCGCCCGCGCCCGCCCCCACGGCCGCTTCCCATTGGCTGCGCCACCGCAGGGGGCGGGGCCTGGCGCCCCCTCAG
>VXBX01009452.1:492163-578340 GCA_013400415.1 Scytalopus superciliaris
GGGCAGCCGCGGGCTCGGGGCCTGCCGGGGCCTCCCGGGCCGTGTTCCCGCTGTGCCGGCCCCGCTCCACCCCCGGGCAGCCCCTCCCCGCTCGCCGTACCGGGCTGAGCCGAGCCCGGCGCAGGGGAAGTCCCCGAGAGCCGCAGGTGCTGCTCGGCTGCTGCTGGGGGGGGATAAAATTAAACCGTGTCTTTTTTTAGAGTGAAAAACCCCCAGCCTGTGCCACCAATGGGGTCCTGCCCCGTGGTTGTTTATTCGCCCTGCTACGAATAAATCACTTGAGTGCGTTGCTCTTCAAAGGTGTTTCCTCTACGAGATAATGAAAGCTGGGTGAGCAGGAATGTGGGTTTGCTAGTGATGCCCTCCTCTGTATTTTAACTTCAAGAAAAACCTGTATCATAGTCAGGGTTCTCTGGAAATTGCACATCGTTGTGTGATGATGTGACGTATAAAAGTGAAGGTTTTTATTGCCCCAGGTTCCGTTTTTAAGCACTCAGCGATCAGTGGTGTTTGTAGCGATATTACCATAACAATTGTGGTGAAAAGGTCATTTATTAAGGTCATGCTTTCACCTACGTACTGTTTTCAACAGAGGAAACTGCTTTAACGTGGTTTAGTTTTAGCAGCAGCCTCAGTTCTCCTGGCGGCAAACTATTCCCTCATTTGTTGTATTAATCTGTGTGTGTGACTTTCTGATTGTTGGCTCTGCTGAAGGGTTGTCACAGCTCCTCGTGTTGAGCAGTGAATTTATGTTACAAGAATGATGGAGAGGGACTTTGACAAGGGCCTGGAGGGACAGGACAAGGGGGAATGACTTCCCACTGCCAGAGGGCAGGGTTAGATGGAATATTGGGAAGGAATCCTTCCCCTCGAGGGTGGGCAGGCCCTGGCACAGGTTGCCCAGAGAAGCTGTGGCTGCCCCATCTCTGGAAGTGTCCAAGGCCAGGCTGGATGGGGCTTGGAGCAACCTGGGCTAGTGGGAGCTGTCCCTGCCCATGGCAGGGGGTGGCACTGGGTGGGCTTTAAGGTCCCTTCAAAACCGTTCCATGATTATGAAAGAGGATTTAGATTTAGTTAAACCAATAAAAACTCAGCATTCTTAACTGTAAACTGCCTTCAGAGCAATGCCAAAGACTGCTGCTCTTGATTATTGTTGTGTTCCTTTAGCAAAGTTTTGATGTGATAAGAAATATCACCTTAAATTCTGAACTCTCATGGGACAAAACGGAGCCCCTGAGAGGATTCTCTGCAGTAGAACAGTGTCTGCTGATTGTGTTTCTTGACCTGTTCTGGAAGAACTGTATATATGATAAACAGTCATACATAATCACTGATAGTGTCATTTTTTCCACTAAGGAAGATCCCTGCTCCAGCAAAAAGCCTTCAGTAGCCTCACATGCAGGATTTTCCACTTGCTCTCCATAGGATGACACAATACTGTCACCTGAGGCCTGCTTGCAGCCCATGTTTGGATGTACCTGGACAATTAATTTTCAGAACGTGACAGTTTTCATTGGTCTCTAATCAACAGGTTGAGCATCTTATTACAGTTTCATACATCGGGAGATTTTAAAAATAATAATAATAAAGAATAAAGATAGAATAAAGCACAAAATGATGCTCAGATGAGAATGCTGAGTAACTTCTGCCATGCAGAGAGTGGGGAGAGGAATAGTTACTTCCTTTTGTCTGGAAAACTCTGTATATTGTATGAGTTTCTCTTTGATTTTTTTGTTGTTGTTTATTTTCAGCTATAGCTTGAATTAAAGTGGTCTCAGCTCCTGAAGCCTCCCAATGAATCCCCTTAGCTTTTGAAGTGTAGCAGGACTCCTTTTTTCTACTTCCCAATTATTCCATAGAATGTAGTTTTCAGATGTTTATGGGAAAGATACACAACTTTAGGGTTTTGTGCCTCCCTAGATTGTCCTTGGTCTCAAGTTTTTTGCAGCAGTCATTTGTGTTGGAGTATCTAAGATAATTTACTTTTTTAAAAAATTTATTAATGTTTCATATAGCTTTATTATCCTCTGAGGCTCTTGAGTAGGGCTGAAAGTACTTCCAGTATCCCTGAGTTGCTTAGTCCCACCCACAAATGAGGATTCCAGGAAGTAATGTCAGGGATTGCTTTCGGTGATGTGGCAAAATGTTTCTGTTTAGAATCCAGTTTATTTGGCTTGTACCTTGAAGTGAGCTATAAAACTCAGTTAAGCTTAACTGATAAGAAAAATAAAGCTCTTAATTCAGTAGCAGAATCATGGACTGAATAATAGTCCCCTGGGTTAATTTTTTCACTTGAGTTCAGGCCCTTTGACTGTACAGTGTTGCTCCTGCATAAAACTTTGCTGTCACTGCTCAGCTCTTCATGTTCAAGAGACAGAGAAACTCACTGAATGATTCCAGTGTGAGTAACTGGGGTTTGGTGGTTTGGCAGAGTCTGAAATCACTGGTGTACAGTCCTGAACTTACTTGTTCACTATCTAGTTACTGAGCATTTAAAATCCTAAGCAGCTTCTAAAACCATATATTATTTTGGTCTTATTCTTTCTTTCAGAGACTGAGGTGGCAGGAGGGAGGTGCTGCAGGTCATGTCTCACTGTTTAGATGTTGTAACTCAGCCTCTGCCTTAGCAGGATGATGTCCAACCAGGCTCCTTCCTGCATTTCTCTATGGGCTTCTTTATTTCCCTCCCCAGAATGGACTGGATCCTGTCTTGCCTTTATAAACCACCCTGTTCTTTGCTTTCTTGGACAATTCCTTTAGGATATTTAATTGATTTTTTCATACATGTCCTCTCTTTAAGAATACCTCATTCAAAATAATTTGTTTCAAACAGGGCAAGCCAAAAGAATATTGTATGTAAATGTTGGTTCAGAGAATGTGCTGTAAAGCTTCCTGAGCTTAGATTGTGGATTTCAATCTTCCCTGTGTACCATGTTTTGTTTCCACAGCCACCATGTCAGAAGGGGACAGCATTGGGGAATCTGTGCATGGAAAACCTTCCGTGGTCTATAGATTTTTCTCAAGACTTGGACAGGTTGGTTTTGTGAAGGGTTTTTTTGGACTCCTTTGGAAGCAGAGCTCACTGCAGCTTCTTAAACTCATTACTTTTTGGATGAGTAGTTGAAATGCTAAAATCTGTACACAATATTTCTTTTGAAGCCTTTTAAAATAGAGAAATATTATTAATAGTTCACTGGAATACTTAATGAGTGTATATGTAACATTGCACAGTGTAAATATATGTTGTCAAAAACAAGGAGTGACTTCAGATTTCACATCAAATTCATCTTAAGGGAAGTAAATTGCATAAAATACAGAAAATCTAAATTGGTTTACAATGCCCCAAGAATTAGGGGAGGGGTTTGCCTTTATGAAAACACAAAACTTTTCAAATGCTTGTAAGTATTCAGTTATGTGTAACTCAGTTTATTAATAAAGAACACAAATGTTTCATCTTACTCTCCTTCCCAAAGGCTTCTTTTTGCCCTGTGATAGACTGTGCTCATTGTGCATCACATATTTCAGATGTGCCCTTTGTTTCCCCCCAGATCTACCAGTCCTGGTTAGACAAATCCACCCCATACACCGCCGTGCGATGGATTGTAACGTTGGGGCTGAGCTTTATCTACATGATTAGAGTTTATTTACTGCAGGTGAGACAGCTGGATTTGCTGCTAAAGTCATCTTGGATATCATTCCTGCTCTATTTTTTGTGTTAAGAGTGTTTTTGAAGTGTGGCTTTACTTTGAAATCGTATGTGGTGTTGTTTAGCACATGGCAGAAGGTAAATTGGATGGTCTAAAGAGGGAACACATCTTGTGTGCATGAGGGATTTGCACTCCTGTTGTGTTCTAAGACTTGCTTTGATCAGAGAGAATTGTTAATATTTTTATTTAATATTTAATATTGTTAGTATTTTCATATTATTAATATTCTAGCCCAGAAACCTTTCCGTTAACGTGAGGATGTAGAAAAGCTTCTAAAGGAAGCAAAAAACTGTTAAAAAATCAGTATCAGAAAATGTTTTTCAGGAAGACTTTTAACAGTGGCTGTTGCTCCCTCCCTGTGCAGGGTTGGTACATTGTGACATATGCCTTGGGAATCTACCACCTAAACCTCTTCATAGCTTTCCTGTCGCCAAAGGTAGACCCCTCTCTAATGGAAGATTCAGGTATGGTGGAAAGTTCATTTTACCATCATTTTGAACTTTGTCTAAACTTCAAATGCTTTGGTCTAATACAGTGTTGTAAAGATGTGCAATTTCAGCAGGATGTTGTATTTTGACTTGAAAAAATTCTGTGCAAGTTGACATAGGAATTACTATAAAATCTGTCCTTCTTTGCATGGGACTTGAATATATTCCATATTGTATTAGTTTTCTGTGTTCTGAAAGGAGATATATATGACTTGAGTTCTCCCCATAGTGACTCAAGTGACCTGGCACGCATTTCTGTTCCCTGTTTTCCTTTGGGGAACCAGTGTTAAGTTACAGTAACATCCACTGTAACTGGGATCTAAGTGTAACAGTGGAAATCAGGTGTGGATTCATTTTGTGATTTTTTTGTGTGTGTGTTTTTTTAAGATTAAATTAGGGAGTTGGAATAGTATGGAAAACTACTTTGAGGGGGTTTATGGTTTGGTTTTTTCCCTGTTGTTTTCAGATGATGGTCCTTCCTTACCTACAAGGCAAAATGAAGAATTTCGGCCTTTCATTAGAAGGCTCCCAGAATTCAAATTCTGGTGAGTGGATCCATCTGCCCATGCTCTGTTTTTGAAAAATATTAATACCTGCATCTAATTAGTGGTAGGTGGGCTGGAAGGCTTAATTGTTGCTATTGCTTTTCAGGCACTCTGCCACTAAAGGAATCCTGGTTGCTATGGCATGTACGTTCTTCGAGGCTTTCAATGTCCCCGTGTTCTGGCCAATCCTGGTGATGTACTTCATTATGCTATTTTGTATCACTATGAAGAGGCAAATCAAGGTAACCTGCCAGGAACAGAGAGTAGCACTTGTGATGTCAGGATTTGCAGCTTTTTTCCAAACTGGCCATGCACTTGGGCACTTCAGGTGGTAAATTTCACTAGAGGAACTTGAAACAACCAGCAGTCGAGCATTAGTTGTTTAAGTGTTGTATACTCGCAGTGTTGAGCAAATTTCAACAGAATTTTATTCTTGCTTTCAGAGGGTTTTGACTTTAGAATGCAAGATGCTAAAGGCTTTTATGCAGATTTTCATCCACTTCCTCTGTTAACTTTGGCTGGTTTTTATGAAAAGGTGTGGTACAGTCTCTGAGTGAAAAGGGAAGTTCTGACAAGCTGGTGCAAGAAAGTACATGGGGAAAAGGGGAAGAACGTAGAAAAATCATTCAGACCATTTTAACAAGTTACTTATGCTTTGTTGCCTTCTTTTTTAAAAAAGAACTTTTTTTCCCAGACATTCAGAGTTTTGGATAGGAACTGTGATTTGAAGTGGGAAGTTTAAGATTAAAGGGTAGTAAAGAATTAGTATCTCTGTGCTCTGCCCAGTCTCCTGTGCTCCCCCAGTGACCTTCACTGTACTGTGAGTTATCAGGTACACCCAAATGTGAGATTTATAAGACTGATCTCATACTCCTATTTAAACTGGTGTAGGATTAGCTATTTCATTACCTTTACTAAGAACTGTTTCTAGAGGGCTTGGTAATTTACAATGTGTATTACAAAACATTTTTGCTAAGTATTACCTAAGTTTCTTGCCTCAACACTTGATATTTTCTCTTTGCAGCACATGATAAAGTACAGATATATACCCTTCACACATGGCAAGAGGAAATACAAAGGGAAGGAGGATGTGGGGAAGACCTTTGCTAGCTAGAAGAAGCAATCACCCTGTTGACCAGTTGTACTGCTCACTAAAGGAACGATTTTGAGCCATTGTAACAATGCCTTTTTTCTTCATAAAATGATTAACAGAGTGGTGACAAAGCAGTTGAATTTTCATTTTACGAGGATCTTGCTATTTTTATCTGAAATATCAGATCAGTTTCTTGAGGAAACTGGCATTCTAACCAAATTGCATTGAGTTTATTCTCTTTTGTAAGAAGTTGGAGAAACTTTGGATAATCCCATGGATTTGGGATAATGTATTTCTTTCAAGATCCATTGCACTGCAGAGGTTAATGGCCTAGAGTTGGATATTTTCACATAGTTCTCCTGCTCAACATCACCCTGAAGTGCTGTGCACATCTGTGGAGGAAAGTGTAAGCTGGCACACGTGATGCTGTTTTCTGCTTCATGGCCGTGTGCTGTTTTCATAGAGAAGTTCAGTAGACCTAAATAGTTGCAGAATTTAAGCCAGTTTCCTAAATGCATGGTATTACTGAGTTATAACCCAATAGATAGGAATAAGAAATCTACTAAATTATGGGTTTGCAGTAGGGGAAAAAAAACAAAACCTCATTTAGCTTCTGAAGCAACTCGTTTGTGTTGGGTTTCAATGCCAGTTTCACTGTTCCATCTCTGAGCAGATAAATTTGGGCTCTCCCGTGATGACTCAGAACTTTGTTCAAACTCTATCATAATTTCCTTTGAGGACATGGAATTATAAAAATATATATTTTAATTGTTCTTAGTTGGAGTTTCTTTCATACTTATTGGTTTCATGAGTAATTCAAGCTGACTTCATGCAGCCCCACAGAACATACCCAAACTGGCCAGAACAGACAGTGGTGGGGGTTTTAACACAGATTTTCATTTTCTATTGGGGGGGAAAAATGAGAGATAAATGACCTGCATGTAAACTTTTTCATGTGCTACAACTGCAGTTTTATTAAGTGACTTTTTAATTCCAAAATTTATTAAAAGACAGTGTTCCCCTTTACTTGTTCTCTATCTTTATATACATCTATTGATCTAACAGTATTTATGGCTCCTTTTCAATAATGGTTTACCCTCAATTTACCTTCATGCAATGCCTTTTGAAGCTTTTTGAAGATCCTGAATGGAGAGCAGTGGCAGTTTCAACAGACACCTAACTGGGAAATATCTGTAGGAACCTTTTCCTTGGAATTTGTCAAATGAAGTCTTTGTGGAGCTCTGGAATTCAGCAGTCCTGGGAATATGACAGGTAGTTTTAGCACACCTTGACCCATTGCTTTCTGTTTGTTTGCATGTGCTTGTTTTATTAGCAGTGTGGAAACTAGGAATGTAAACATTCAAAATTATGGAAATAGGATCCAGAACAGGCCTTGTAAAAGTACCAGTCTTGGATGCTCACAGTTTGCTGCCTAAAAAATGTGAAAGCCCTGATGTGGAGAACGTGTTTCAGGATTGCTGGAGTTTCTGGACAAAACAGGGGGGAAAAAAATAGGATGTTTATTAATATTAAAATTACCAACTGGGATGACTCCAACTAAACAGCAGAGTGTTAACAATACTTTTTAGAAACACATTTTTAATATGGTCAGGAACCATGTCCAAAGAGACAAAAGGGTAGAGGCAGAAAGGGCTTTATTCTGTAACCCAGGAATGAAGTGTCACCTGGAACAGGCAGTTTCCAATTACAATAAAGCCTTTTCTTGGACCAAGTGGAGCTGTATGACAAATACAGAATGTGAGAGCTGAGGCCTCATCAGGAGGCAGAACAGGTTTGTCCTTTACAGTTGATAGTGCCGTAGGTAGATCAGCTTCTGGGGATGAAACTTCTCTCTGCACAGTGGACATTCTGCCTACAGAAAGAAAGGGGGGGATTAGATAGACACACTGAATAGTTTTATTGAAAAGTTTAAAAACACCCAAGTATAACTTTAGCTATTTGTAGAAAATAATCAGGATCCATAATTCTCATTTCAGTCCTGTTTGTGGTACAAGCTTTACCCAGATAAAGCACTCTGAGCTGGCCCAGTTTAAGCTGCTCAACTTATTTATAAAATATATTTATACATTAAGTATATATAGTTCCACAATTGTAAATATTTACATTTACACCACCTATACAATGTTACCGAGTCTATTTCAGTAAATAATCTGTGTCCTGGTAAACTCTGGGTGCCTTAGTGGGGGAAAGGGTATGAACAGCCAGGCTGAGGGGTGTTTTCAGGTAGAGGGTTCAGCAGTTTCTCCCTGCACTCACCCTGGTGTTGCACCAGGCAGTGATGCACTCCCAGCAGAACAGGTGCCCACAGGGGGTGGCTGTGCTGTGCCTCCGCTCCTCCAAACACAGCGTGCAGCGGGACTGGCGCCCAGCAGCCTTGTCCTTGCTTGTGTTTCTAATTAACAGAGCCACGTGTTAATTATTCAGCCTACTTGTAAGAAATACTTGGTAACACTGTCCTACAGTAAACCCTATCTTCAAGTATTAACCCTTGCTCAGAAACACCAAAGCATGGAATCAAAGAGATGCTTAAAACAGTGAGGAATTAATTTTGCTAATTAATTAAACATAACATCAAGTTCTAACTTAAATCAGTGTGTCATTCTGGTGTTCTCCCTGTCCTGGGCAGCTCTGCCATCCCCACCACTGCTTCCCCCTCTTTCTTACTAAGTAAAAGCCACCTCTCACTTCTGATGAGCAAGGTTGCGGTGTAGCTTCCACTCCTGCCTCGCTCTCTGCTTCTGTTTGAAGCTGTACATCTGAACTCCAATTGTCAGCAGAAGATGGAAGAGTGAAATTATGCCAAGAAACTTGTAACTTGACCGTATACTCTGATCTTCTCCTTGCAGTCCTCCAAAATGCAGCTGTGGAATTCACAGAAATACACGTTTTGTTACTGCGGTTTTATGAAATTATTCCTCCGCCTTCAATAAACTTGATTTGGGATTCTCATTTCTGTCCAAAAAACTGACACGTTTCTAGGGCTTCACAGCTTGTTGTGCCTCAGGAGGTCTAATCAGTCAGGCTGGACCTGGCTGCTGTCTGTGCAGGATCAGTTACCTGTCTGTCCAAAAAAAATGCAGCTTGATTTGGTTTGGTTTTCTTATGTAGCTCTGACCAAACAGACACCTCTTTTCTACACTGACACTGGGAATTGTTGAGGAGTCTTGTGTCTACACATTCTGGGCCAATGGCTGATGGGTTTTTTTGGTAATGATACAAAATTAAGCTCTTCATACAGAAAACTGTTTCGTGAATATGTACAGGTTTTTGTTCAGAACTGTATTTCAGTATTCCTCATGGATTTATTAAGTCCCTTCTCCCTTTTGGTCTATTTGTGGCAGACAGACTGAAATTACAGAGGGTATTAACTATGACACTACATTCACATTTATTGCCTGTAACCTCTTGACTGCAGGGCCTCACCATCCCTCTACAGCATGCAAAACCCCTCCCTCATGTTATAATCAGCCATAGCCCCATTCCTTGTCCCTTTTACACACATGGCATCCCAAAAGACACCAAAACTGCCGTGGGCACCACCTTCAAACAAGAAACACATCACTCACGTACGAGATCCCCGCGATCCTCTTCGAGAGGTGATAGAAGGTGCCGTGGATGTAGAAGAGTGCCAGGTGGAGCCGGTGCAGCAGGGGCACGGACTGTTTCAGCACATACACCACCTGCGAGGCCGCCTTCCTCTGCCCCTCCGTGAGCCGCCCCACCTGCCTGCGGATCCAGGCGCGCAGGAGGGTCCTGCTGGGCAGGGCCGGTGCGGGGCCGCTCTCGGGGGCTCGGGGCTGCTCAGCCTCTGCCTGCAGCTCGTGCTCGAGGTGCAGCAGGGCCTTCTCCAGGCAGTAGGGCACCACGGTGTGCAGCGAGATGAAGGCGGCCCGGCGCAGCAAAGAGGGCACCTTCTTCTTGCTGGGGTCGACCTGGATGATGTTGACGTACTCCTCGCCCAGGGTCTGGTAACCTGGATAAACGTGCAGCAGAAAGCAGGGTGAGGTGGCAACTGCAGGGTCGCTGTGTGGGGGCGAGCCAGGCTGCTCAGCTCACACCTCAGCGAGGTCTGGGAGCTTCACAAACAGTTGTGGGGGTTTGTGGTGGGTATGTCGAGTGTTTTGGTTACAGCAGCATCTGCAACGACTGATTAAAGAATTAAAGCAGGGACACTTGCCACGGTGCCATACATCCCTTTTTGAAAAAGCTTTTGATTTTAGAAGGACATGTACCTGTTGATAAAGTGTGCATTTGGACACAAACTTGGGACAGTTTAGTGGTTTCATGTTTAATAAAAGGTGTTTAAACAAACCCTGCAAGAACTGCTGTAGAGCAGCCGCAGCACAGCCACTCCGCTGTCAAATACTGGGAGAAGTGACAGAAAAACGATAACAAATTATAGCAAAGCGTTACCTGAGAGCGTGGTGAGCACGAAATAGGCCACATCGGAGAGCAGCTCCCCCTCCCGCCGCCACTGCAGCCACGGCCGGGCACCTGCGGGACGGGGCCGCTGTCACCGCACCCGGCCGACCCGGGCCCCTCCCGGGCGCGGCACCGGCCCCCTGGCCCCCTCCGTGCCCCGGGCATTACCCGCCAGCCCCCGCAGGGCCGTGCCGGCCCCGCTGCGCAGCCCGGCCCGGTACAGCTCGTCCTTCTGCCCGCCCCNGACAGGGAAACGGGAGGGAAAAGGGGCGGGGAAAGGGGAGGGAAAAGGGACGGAGAAAGGGAGGGGAAAGGGGCTGTGAGGGACGGGAATGGGGGCAGGAAAAGGGGCCCTGAGGGGCGGGAGAAGGCTGGGAGGGACGGGGAAATGGGTGGGAAAAGGGCGATAAAAGGGGCTGTGAGGGGATGAGAAGAACCTGCGGGTTCGGCTGCTGAGGCTGTAAGAACAGTGTAAGAGAAAGCGTGAGGTCTTTGGTGCTTCAAAGCACCGCTCCCAAGGAACTCACCATCCAACAGTTCCCCGGGCAGGTGCAGCCATAAATCCTGCACGAATACTCCAGCCCTTCAGCGACCCAGCGATAATTTAGAAGGAAAGTGTTTTAAGTGCCCTGTCATCGGGGTTTTTTTAACAGCTTGTGGAAGCCGCTTTGCGCTTCTTCAAAGAGCCGCTTAAATGGGAAAACTGACTAAGCTGCCTTTGGTTTTCAGGCGAGCTCTACATGAGGCGAACACACACCGCCTCCACACGGCCAGGCTGCAAACAGGTCGGTATATCCATATCCAAAATCCCGGCACCAGTGGGCTGTGGGCTGCGAGGGTGTGACAGCTAAAAAGTGCTCGTTTTTCCAGTGCCAAAGCCCAGCTCAGCCCCAGTGCCAGCCTGGGGTTCCTGGGAACAGGTGGGACTTGGGGTGCTACCAGTGCTCCTGATAAATTTCTGGTTTATTAGGGAATTGACTGGACTCCTGGCTGGTGACTTGTGTCATAAGGCTCCTTGTCCTCTCAGAGGAGACAGCCCCAGTCCCGTTACCCGGCTCTTACAGCTCTGCCTGGTGTTTAAAAATAATTAAATTGTTGGTACCTTTTAAACAAAGATACCATCATTCTGGAAATGTTTACAACCCATATATACATGGAACCTATATATACTGAAGTCTGGTACATTCGTTTCTGTCAAAACACGTTCCTTTTTTTCCAGAGAGGATTTTAATTTCAGGTTCTAAATTGAGTTTTGCAGCACAGTTGAGTGAAGGGGCAGTTAAACAGTTCCACAGTGTAATTGATTTATTTGACAAAACTACTTTCAGTCAAACTAAAGGAGGTGTTTCCCAGAAGAACTGACAGACTGATATTGCAGAAACTCACTTGAAATTGCTCTGAGAGCTGGAACTTGGTGGGTTTTTTTTCCTGCCGAACACAACCACAAATAAACCAGACATTTGGAGTCCTTTCAGGAGCCTGTTTAATGCACAGGTTGTGGCATCAAAGTTGTATGTGGTAAGTAAAGCTGCGCTGAATCTTACAGAGGAGTAACACATTCCCATCTCCTCCCTCCCTGCTCCAGGTGCAACTCAGTTTTGTTTGCTAGTGTATGGAAGGGTGTATGGCATAAATCAAACAGGATTGTTCCCTCTGCAGCTGTAAAAGTGATGAAATTAAGGAACAGCATTGGAACATTTTATGTAGTACAACAGTAGGGGGTGCGCCTGCATAAGGAAAAATGCCACGGGAAGGGGCTCTGGAATGGGACAGTCTCACACGTAAGTCCTGGGGATCTGTTATGTCTCAAAAGAAGAGACTTGAAGCTGCCACCCTAAATTATGGCATTAAAAAAGTACAAAATTAAAACTCATTGATCAATCTTTGAATAATTTTGTTCAGAATTCCAATTTATTCCCAGATGTTTTGATGTTTAAAGGGAGGGCTGTGGTTTCCACGGTGTCTCACATGTCCAGCAGCTCAATTGTTAAGAAAAATACCAAACATGGGAAGAGTGTGATTAAAATTAGAGCACTTGAGAACATTCTCACCACAAAAATATTGGCTGCTATTTAATCAGGCAGAACAACAAGTGCATCCTGACCATAGTTTCCTCTTGCTATTGACTAAGCTTAGGGCTGGATACACCTGCCAGAGAAGTTGACCTTGTGTTAGGTTTAATTTCTCATTTGCTCTCTGAATGACAGAGATGTTTTATTAAGTGGGCAGGGTAAATTTTTGTTCCCATTTTATTGAGGTGGGTAAAAATGGTTTTCCTGTTTTATAGGTCAGGAAACCAAAGAAGAGTTTGAGAGGGGTTTTTTTGCAAAGCTGAAATCCTGGCTAATGACCACTTAATTATTAGATTGGAAACCATGTATAAAGCTGAAGAGAAGTTTAGGCATCTGAAGGTCAGATTTTCACTCCTTAAAAATGTGTTATTTTGGGGGGATTGTGTGGTAAATGACACTCTATTTCTTATTAGTAGAGTTAGTTGTTCCTAACAGCACAGTCCAAGTGTAGTTGCTGTGCAGACTTTATTTCCATGGGATGCTTCTCTGCCTTTCGTTCTAACAGACCTGACAGGGGAGTGAGTTGCTGCACTGGCGTTGCCATAAGGAAGTCCAAAATGCACAGCAATGACTTCTTCTCCCACAGGCTGCTTGTCTGTGCATTATAAAACATGATTTTACCTCCGCAGACCTGTTAGGAGAGAAGAGGTTCGCAGCGCAGCTTTCAAACAGGGCAGCAGGCAGATGTTTCAGTTTCCAACCTGAAGAACAGGTTCTGCAGATGGAAAAGGAACGAAACGTCTGTGCAGGGCTGTTACCACCCTCCGATTCCTTTTGCCTCCTCCCACTTTGAACTTGTTACCCTGGAGCTGAACTGTTTGAACAGGGGCTGTAAAGCTGCTTTGTGATCAGAGAGCTGAGAGCCCTCAACATGTAAAGTCGGGGCGGGATTTCGCTCACACTCCGCACGTCCCTCCTCCCGTTTTTGTCCCGGCGATGAAGGTTCTGATGTTCCGGGCACAGGAGCCGGGCCAGCCCGTCTGCACTGTCGGGCCAGGAGAGACAAAGGTGTGTGCTTGGGCTTTCTTTGGCTACTTTCTCTTTGAGCAATCATTTGCGTCTACTTTTAACACTTTTACTCACTCTTGGGCGTTAGAAACAAAGTTTATAATATGCCAGAACGGGAATGGGCACAACCTTATGCCTGCAAGAGTTTGCTACTACTGTTTTTGCTTTTGTCTTTTTTTTAAGGAAGAGAGAATGGGAAGAGCATTGTGTCTAATGTTTGTTTTATTTTGGTTCTTGGAATTGTGTTAGTCCTAAGTTTTTTAGACTCTGAGTTTGTAGGGATGAAGCAAACTTCATTTGTGATTTAAGTGTAGACTTTTCTAAACGGGCAACTGCTTTTTCTGATGTGAGGGACTAGTGCATTCATTCTGAACTGATAACCTGAGCCTTGAGCTTTCACAAGTGTGCTGAGCCAGAACGAAAACTGACTTGGATAAGAGAGGCTGGATGTAAAACAAACTCCAGGTATTTAAATAAAATACTGGTTAGACAATATAATGTGGCTGATTCTATGATTGAACAGCAAAGTCTTAAGACTTAACTTGGAAGGAAAAACATGCACAACACTTCAGTAGGGTATGCTTTTGAATTTATTTTTTTTTTCCTTGGGTGGTTCTTTTGGGCTTAGGAGAAAGAATTTTCTGTTCTCTCCTGGCATGAAAATGTGGGTTATGATTGCAGAGATATGGGAAATAGTAAGGATGGATGGATTGTCAGTGCTGTGTCTGCTTCAGGTGACTCACGCTCCAGGGTCTAGTTGTAGGTCTGAAGTCCTCAGGGTAATATTTTCTGGAGTCATGTTTTGTTTCATGGAAAAGGTAGGGTAACTGTTAAAAAAATAAAATAGAAGTAGAGTACAGTTTGCTGCTGGCTGTGGTTAGTTTCAGATAGGAAACTGATGCCATATTCAGAATCTAGCTCAAAGTTAACTTGCTTCTTTATTGTTCAAAAGAATGTGGTCAAAGTTTTATCTATTAAGACAGTTTTTTCTCTTCTTACTGAGGAGAAATACACTTTAGCTGGGGAGAATTCTCTTTTGCCCATTAAGATTAGCTATGAGGAACTGTTTGGTGCAAATGAAGGACAGGGGTTGTGAGGGAAGGTCAGAGACTTTTCAAGGGAATGTCTTGTCTGCAAATTTTAGTGAAAACTATTAAATTCATGCCCTAGAGATGACTGCCAAATTTTTAGTCATACCTCACTTCTGGTTGGTTTTTGTTCTGGCCTTGCAAAAAATTATGATAACAGTCTAGCTTATGGCCAAGCTCCTTGTAGATTATCTGAAAATGCTTTTGTTTTCTTCTTATGTGGCATTCATCATTTCTGTAATTTAGCTGAATTAAAAGCTACTCCATACTTACCCTAGAGTGTGTGAAAGCATCTTAGTGAATGGTGCTGCAGGAACAAAAAAGCAATAAAAAATACAGCGTAGGATTCTTCTAAGGTCAGTAGTTCACAAGTTCAGAACACCACAATCTCACTTTGCTTTTGAAATAAATTGTAGAGAGCCCTCAGTTCCTAAATATAGTTTGAAGGGGCCAACTTATTTGTGAATGTCACTGGAATTTGTTCTTGTTATTTTGTCTAGAGCTGAGACAATGATGGTATAAATGAATTTGAGTGGGTAAATAGGATGAGGCTGAAGAGATTTTTCAGTAAAGATAGTCTCTCAGTTACTAAAGACCATCTGAATTTACTGCAACACAATTTTCATTCACCCAGATATCTCACTTCTGCATTAGTTATCTAGAAAATTACCCACTTTTCCCATGATAAGCTTAAATTAATCTGATCTTACTATTGAAATAGATTCTCCAGTGTTACACTTTTATCTTTCACTCACTTCCGTTGTCTTGAGCTTATCTGTGAGTTCACCTCTGCTCCCCTTGATACTGCCTGGCTCTCTGGATGATGGCAAACCCTCCTGTATATCCCTTGTGATAATTCCTAGTGGCAGCTGTGAAATGAGCAGCAGGTACAGACCAGGCATTCAGAGTCAGCTGGTAGAGGAGGAAAGGCCCCTATGACATGAGCCAAGCCCTGTTCCAAAGGGACAGCTATCAGTGGCCACTTTGTAGAACATCTCAGCCTGGTATTTGCTGCAAGTCATTATGAAAATCTGGTCTCCACAGACTCTAAATCTGCAGGGAATTTCCAAACCTTTTATTCTTTGTTTAATCTGCCTTCCTTCTGTGGGCGTAGAGCACTTCCCCCCAGCACACATAGGTACACAGTAGAGTCATTGGATAGGTACCTGCTCAATGCAGGCTGTGACAGATCTTTACACATGCTTAGGCAAAGTTCTGAGTTTCCTTCCTCCCGTTTTTCTGTGCATTACTGTCTGTCAAGGCTGCACATGAGGCTGTCTGAGGGAAATCCTGGGAGCAGACACCAAGGCAAGCATGACCTGAGTAAGGTTTTCAGATTCACCTGAAATACGGCACAAAACCTGGGAGATCGATTTTTTTTTTTTGTACCTGGTTCTGATCTGGTCCTGCAGTTTTTATGGTTTATCATAGTCTCACTTGTTTCCATTTAATTAGGGAATGGCTCCTGGAGAATCTGCTGACATCTTCATAGTTGTCAGGGAGCTCTGGATTGCCTCAGAAATTAAAAGGGAAATCAGGTGGGAAGGTGAAGGAGCTTTACATGTTAACATTCCTGGGAGAGATTGAAAGTGCTGCAAAGACTGTGCACTTCCCATCCCCTCGGGTGTGTTTGCCAAGGGCCGTTATGCAGAAACTTGCAACACTGCTTTTTGTGTTGAATCTGGTGTTTAGAGGGTGTCTCTTCCCAGCTCTCCTTGCAGGACTAGTTACTATAAGGTAACTTGAAAGAAGTTCCTCCTTGCCCCTTCTCCCCTTCAACATGACTCCCCCCTACAGCTTGTTATTCCAGATTTCCAAGTGCCCTTAGATGCTGGAATGTATTTTCTGGACCTTTTCTCTGCCTTAGACTGAAAACATGTAATTTGTGTTCTATTTAATTAGAAAAGAAAAGAGCAAGGAATGGAACCTGAAGAAACAATGGCAGCTGCAGTTGAGGTGCCTGGAAGAAGCTTTATTGCCTGCAGAGAAGGACCTCAAAAACACAACTTTGGGATGTGTTATGATGTTATTGTTTAGTGGGACTGCTGCAAGAACTAAGTGGAATGTTTTCTAGTTGGTTTCGTGTGTCAAGGATGTAGCCATACTGGGCTGTAGGAGGCAGGTGGCTGCCAGGGGAGGGAGTGGGCTGTCAGGTGCCTGAAAGTGCCAGGAAGACTCCTATGAACTGCCTTGGCTTGGCAGTGAGTCTTGGACAAGGGTGGGGTTTCCCAGCTGTTTGTAATGCCCACTTAGAGCTGGCCTCTGCTGTGGGGATCTGGGGTGTGTGTGTTCTATTTACACATCAGAACCACTGAGTGGATTTGGAGCTCTATGCCTTGGGGAGAGAGACTGCAGTCTGTGGTTTTCAGTTTGGATCATCTTTTGTTAAATAACTTCATAGGATTTGTTTTGTCTTCTACAGTATAAAATGACTTATCCTATTTCTCCTGTGAGCTTAGGTTCTGAATGAGATGAGGTTGTTGAAGTAATGTTATTTATTGACTAACGAGGTACTGAAGTCCACGATAAGGTGGAGCAAAGCAGAGCTGGACTTTGACATTTATTGGATCAGGCCCTAAGGACTTGCCACCTTGTAGTTCCCATTTGTGCATGTTTCTGTCTGGCAAAATGAGAATGGATTGAGTGGTTCCCAGACCCCTTCCTGCTAATGGAGAAGGAGATTCAATAATTTAGAGAAATTAGTTTGCATGTTTAGCAAACCCAAAATTTAAAAAATGCAGCCTTCTCTTGAAGTTGCCCAGTGCAAGTGTGTTTTTCTTGTTTGCAGTGTTTGTGTCTGGCCCTACCAGGCATCCTCAGGAGAATGCTGATCGTTTGCCACTGACTTGGGAAAGGGGGCACAAGTTGCCACCTCCTTTACCTGTCTCCCAGCATGAGTTATTCCTTAATACCAGTGCAGCAATAAATTGTGTACAGAACTAAAGCAATTTGGTTAAAGATCATATAAAGACATTATTCTTAAAAGAAATTCCTGCTCCTTTAGATGCATTTGAAGATAAAATAATAACAATAGTAATAATAATGAAAAAAAAAAAATCAGTCTTCTGAACAGTGACCAAGACTGCCAGCATAATTGACAGCAGGACCATTATTAGAATGATAGATCTCTTGATAACAAGTGGCATTGGAGCCCACAGTCTATCTCCTTCTCAGTATGACTCACAAATTCCAAAGTGAGCAGAACCTTTTCCCAAGTATCATTTCCGTCTGTCTCCTAACAAGGAGATCTTCCTCTCCCCATTTCTCCTCTGAGGCTTTTTGGTTTTTGTGGTCTATAGTATGAAACTTGTATTTTCAAAGAACTTTTGAGCCAGGCTATTGGGTGAGATTCAGAGCTTTGCTTAATGAGTTCCCTTTGCTCTTCTAATAGAAATTTCCAGTTCTTCCTTGCTCATATGAAATGTAAATGTTCCTCAGAAGCAAGAGGCTTCTGTGTGCTGTTTCCATTGTCACTTCAGACAGGTCTGGGAACTGGTGAGTGACAAGTAATGCTGGTGAAAGTGAGAGAGGTTTTGGCAATTTGGGGTAAACAGGGAAGGAGATTGCAAACAAGTCTATCCCCTACATATAGAAATCATTGCAAATTGCACATTTTATTTGACAAAGTAAATGCTAGATTCATATGGCATAGTCCCTCTAAACATGAAATAAATAAATTAGATGTAATACTAAGTCTCCTTCCTTGTATAAGAAATATTCAGTTATATCATTCAGCAAAAATGCAGGGCTCTCCTGCATGTGCAGCTCCAGCTCAGGCTGCAAGGGGCGGGTGAGGAAAAGCTGACAAATGTTGAGTGTTCCTTTTAAGTGGGATGACTGTTCTGGGTGAAGGTGAACGCATCAGGCTGCCAGCAAGGTATTCCAAACTCCTCTTTTCCTGACTGCCTTTTCCCGCTTTCTCCTTCCATTTTTGACTGAGCTGTTTGCCAGAGAACTCTATCGCATGCCAGGGTGTGCTGCCTGTGCTCTGTCCCTTGGGAAAAAGAATGCTGGCTCACACCCTGAGGTGTGGGCTCACCCCCTGTTCCATAGGACTGAACCAGACTCCTTTCATTTTGCTGCTCTTTGGATGTGCAGTGACATGCCCGGGCGTGCAGGTTATCTGGGATGGAATTGCCCATGAATGGAGCTGCATTCCTCAAAATGAGCAGCATGGCAGAGGGAACCGCAGTGCAGCTTAAAAGCAAATCCCAGCTCTCACATTTAAATGCTCTACAGCATTTTTTTTCCCTCTCCCATTTGATAACACTTTGATCTTTTATCCATTGATCTGCTTCCTGATCAAACCATTCAGGTTTAAGTGATGACTTGGATTTTGTGTGTTTCATCCACGGTATCAGTGTATCTGTTCTGGAAGGATATCAGAGCTTGTCTGAGTTTTGGTGGATGCCACACAAAACCTCCCTGAACAAAAGCAGGTCTTGTGGGGTTAAGCTTTAAATACTACAGTGATATAAAAATGGCTAGAGGATTGTTAATGGTGTACACAGCTTCTTTTGTCTGTAAGTGATATGTATCCTGCCCCTAGGGCTTAAGTCCCTTTTTTCCAAGGGAATACAGAACCTCACACAATAATGCTTAGGTAGGGCTCTTAGCCTGAGCAATCACTTTAAATCTTGTCGGTGTGGTCTGAACAGATAGAGTTGCTCTCATTTTGCTATTTGATGTCTTCTGTCAATGGGCAGTGCTGTTCTCAGAGCCAGAGTGGTTCCCAGTGTAACAAAGATCAAGTATTTTCAGAGAATGTAACTGCTATTTTCCATTATACAGTCTTCACTAGAAATTTTCCAGGAAAGCCAACTGAGCTTCTTCATTTGCTTTAATAGGAAGTCTGGCCCCTGAATCTTGTTCTGAGATAGCAGTTTGTCTTTTTGAGGATTCATTGTGTCCTTTTCTGTTGGCTGCCCAGGGTTTACAGACATTCAATTTGCTGGTTTGGGGAGAGGGGCTGGGCTTTTTTTGGTTTTTTTACTACAGGTATGCTGAAGAGAGGGAGGGGAAGAAGGGAACTCTGAGAGCCTGTAATAAGTTGTAAGAAAGAATATATTTTGTATGAAAAGAGAAGATGTTCAGAGATCAGCTGCCCAAAGTAAAATATTTAATGAGCCCCATCACTGTAAAGCATTGCAGCTCATCTGCTTTCCCTGAAATGATGCCAGTCCGTGCCAGCATGAACATCCGTGCCCATTCACTCTTCCTCACCCTCGTGGATATGTTCTTTGGTGTATAATGAGTCACAGTGATTGAACTTCCAACAAAGGGAATGACCTTCCAAAAAATCCCTGAAGCAAAGAGATGCGAGAGTCTGGCAAAATAACTCCCCACCAGTTGAACTTTGTGAAAAGGAAAGGGACTGATCTTGTCTTGTATTAAAACAGTTTCATCTGTCCTGTGAGCTGTGGCTTCTTGCTTTAATCATGGGGTTAAACATTTAGTGCACATGTATCAGAAATGGCACGTTGTGGCTAGTGGCTATAAAATTGTGGTTGGGAGTTGTCCAGATGACCAAACCAGACGATAACTCACCTGCTGGGGGGTGGTGCCTGTCAGCTCTCGAAGCACCTGCCCAGAACATGCAGTGGAACAGCTCCAGAAAAAGCTATTTCAATGGGCACAGTTGATTTAAATCCTTGAGATGCCTTCTAACATCTAGTTTTGGTTCTGTTTTAGGAAAAACAAGTCAGCTCTGTGTATGTAAATGTATTTTTGGTGTTGATTCAAGGAGGATTAGTTTAAAGGAAAAAAATGCAAAAGATTTATTTTGGGATGTGCAAAATGACTACATGGAAATGTTTGAATTGCTTTTGTTCAGTCTAAAGCAGAATGTTTGTTCTCTATTCTTTTACCTAATTATGTGTATGTCAGAGAAAGATGATAGGGTGCAATTACAGATGACAGCACATACAAGAGTATCTTCAATAATCTACTACCTCCCTCCCCTCTCAATCCAGTCAGTTTGTGAAGTCTGCCTTAAGTTTATAATTTTGGTTTTGGTGACTCCAGAATAAACATATTCTTCACCAAATGAATGTCATCCTCTGATATGCCCAAAACTCTTTCAGAGCCAAAGGATGCCCTTTGAGCTGTTTCCCATTTAATGTGGAAACAAATGATTTTAATGATACTGAGTTCCTACAGGATTAATATTGCTAAGCACTGCTGTCCTGTATATGAAGTTGCCATGCATTTGGCTCCACACATGGGTGTTGCTTCACTGGCTGACATGTTCCCTTTCAACAGAGGAGGTTTTGACGACGCAGAGAAGGGAGAAGGTGGGGCTTGGTGGAAAGACAATGGAAGGGAGAAAGTGACTTCCCAAAGGAGCTGACTGAGGACCAAAGACAAGATGAGAGGTACAGCTTCAAACAGGCAGATGCTCTTGCAGGGACATCTCTTACTCATTTTTTGCTACAAATGTTCAAGCCCCCTCCTCTATTTCTACTCACTGTATACTAACAGTGAGCCTCATTGCCCTCTCTCTTTAAAATAATGTCAAACTGGATCTGTGCTTTCACAACAAAACATGTTAGGGCAATGTTTCAGAGCTCAACTTGTAATTACAAACTGAAGGAGACTCCCAGAGATTCAAACAGTTACCAGCACTAAGTAGGATCCCAGGTTTCTGTCCAGTGTTTTGGAGTGAGCCTTCTTTGACCTTCTTTCTCTGAGGAAGTATCCACTGAAAGTTTTGGAAAAGTGTGTCTTCTGTATCCAGTGGGCAGATAAGAAAAGAGAAAAAGAACGCCAGACAATGACAAAGAGATACAGTGTTGAGATAGCAGGTAAGAGGAGAAAAAGAGCTTTAAGGGTGAGAGATGGAAGTGACTGAAGAAACCAGTATCACACAGAGTCCTCACAGCTGTCCTTTGGGAATACAGCTGAGACATTCACTTGTTATGGAGCATGACTGGGTTAAGTGTAGGTGTGTGTATATATGTATATATATATGTGTGTGTGTGTATAAAATAATTAACCCCAGCATGAGTAGTTTGGCTTCTGGAGAAGCTGCTGCTCAGAAAAGCAGTTTTCTGTGATTATAGAAAATACTGGTGTGAGGGAAAGAACAGTCCGTGCCTTCTCTCTGCAGGGATCAGCCCGTTGTAAGTCATCCAGCTATGTCCCTGTAGTAAATACTGTACAACAAATACTTAAAAGTAATTTCCTCTATTTACAAAAATTGTCTTCTCCAGGTTAGCAACAAGCAAGAGATGCTGGGAGAATACATGGAATGCTTGTGACTCCTGTGCTCCTGGGAAAGGCCCTCACATCCCTTCTGTCAAGGCTGAGCTCAGTGATTCTTTCTCCACACTGATAGTATAAATTCTGTTCAATGCATGGAACATGTGACAGCAGGATTAAACCAGGACAGTCTTCTGAATGTGGAATTCCAGGGAAGGTACTCACTGTCTTTTCCAAAGCAAGCCAGCAACATCCTGAAATTGTTACTTTTCCTGGGATATTTTTATTACTTGACTGAAACTTTCTGCAAACATCTACCTTGAAATACTTTGTTTGACTTGGAGCAAGCACTGTTGCTAGGCTGCCCTGAAAAATGGCTCTGACTTCTCCAAAATCTGTAGCAGGGGATTTGATACAAAGAGAAGAATCCACACTCCATGATAGAAACTGCTTCCATTTCCTTTTTGCAAACATCCTCCCAGTAGGTAAGTGGAAGGTTACTGTTCCTTCATCTGAGAGTTTGGTATTGAAAATAGATTCTTTTCTTTTTCCCTGAATTTACTTTTATTGCATTGAGATTTCATCTGGGACTCCTAGTTTTCTTTAAAGTTGAGGGAATTGTGCTTGTATGTTTCTCAGCCCCTTTTTTTCCTGTGTAGTTGGTATGGTGACTAAAGTTTGTGTAAAGTGTACGAAAAACCCAACCATTGCCCTGCACACTGAGGATATCTTTGAATGAACCTTTCTGCTGTCCTTGCTTGTACAGTCTGTGAGGTTTCAGTCACATGAAGGGACCTTCACGTGTAGAATTTGTAAAAATGTAAATTACTATAGGATGAGACTGTCAAGAGTTTGCAACTTTTTTCCTTGATTCTTTCAAGTGCTTCTGGAAAATCTTTCTTGAAGTTGATGAGAGTGGGATTTATGCTGCCTCAGGTTGTGGCTCTGTGCCATGAGGTTGCCTGAATTGAGCTGAGAGAGGCAGAGCTCAAAGAATAGCTATTGTTAACTGGTGCTCTTTTTTTCAGTGTTGACAGCTCGGCAGAGGAAAATGAGCTCTTCTCGTAGGGAGCTCTGGAGATTACAGATGTGATTGTGCACATCAAGTGCAGACTGGAGATGGGTAGGAGGGAGGGAATTGTGTAACTGATGTCTGTGGCAGATGAATTTGTGCTATGGGAGAGATCTAAGGGAGGAGGAGCTGGTCTTTTGCATTTAAAATAAAAAAAAAAAATTATTATTTAGCTAAATATTTAAATCAAAATTTCATTTATTCAACACAGGACTCATTTGCCTGAAATACATTTCATTTACTGCCTACGGTCATGAAGTAGACAACATTAAAAGTTTTGGCTGTGTTCTCACAGGAACTAATTTCATAATTTTGGTTAAATTTCCAGCAATTGTGACATCAGTTGAGCTTCTGCTGGCTTACAATTTGAGCTGATAAGTATATTTTTTACTAGTTGAATACATTTGTATTGTAGGTGTATTAAAAGTAGCCTGTCAATGAAAATATAATCCATGATTAACTGTCATTATACTAGTTCTTATGTTTCTTTTATATTTACTGATGTTAGTTTTTTCATAGTGGAGGTAGCCCTCATGTTTTATCTATGTCTAAATGTGCTTCTTTCCATCAATTGATTTGCAAGAGGTTTGAAAAAGGAAAGTGCAGAAATTTAGAGGTGAAATAGGTGTACCACATCATTTGCGTGTTCTGGCACTACAGAAGTAAGATGGGATGTTCCAGTTATTGCTATATCATATAAACTGACTTCTAGGGAACTGATTTTGTAAGATGAATTGTACTTTGCTGATTCCTGCGTTGTGCATTACATACTTGTATACATAAAGCTCTCAGTGCAAACGTAGGACAAAGTGCAAAGGAATGGCAGAAATAGCTGGAGGGAGAGAAAGTCTGCATTGTGCACAGGCAGCACTTCCAGCATTCCAATGCCAGTGGGTCTGGACCTAAACAAAAGCTGGTGTGGGCTCAGGAATCCCTTTGCAGGCTGGTCCAGAACACCCACTTGAGCTTGGCCTGAACCCCCACATTAACTCTTTCCATGGCTCGGTTTAAGTGCAGGGACAGCTCTGATTTTACTTTCCCTCTGTGCTGTAACAAACGCTGAGCAACCTGCACAGGCTGACCATGACACAGCTGAGCTGCTGCTGGGGCAGCCTGTGCCTTCCAGAGTAACACTGCACCTTGATCAGGCCCAGGCTCTCAAATGTACTGCTTTCTTTTCTTATTTGGATGAGTCTATCTGCAAGAAAACTTAGGAAAGAATGGAGCTGGAGAGTTAAATCACTGGTTGGAGTAAATCCAATGCAGTTAAATAAAAGCTCCTCAACTGATCAATTGGTTTCATAGCTACTTGCAATCTACTTCTGTACTCACTCATCTTAGATGGCTTGGAACTGTTGGCACTCTTGTGCAGCTTTCTGGTATGTTCTATCAGTTGAGACGCTTTTCAAAACTTGTTGCCTTTTTTTGGCGTGAAAACTCTGCTTTTCTGCGTAGGCTGTATATGGATGAGGCAGAAGATTGCTATGTAAAAAGGAAATCTGAGTGGAATGCAATTAACTTTTACATGATTTGATTATATATAATGTCATTAAACATTATTACAGCAGCATTGGGAGAGTCCAAAATCAAGGAGGTATATGGCAAATTCGGTAATCCTCTATTTTTCAAATGTGCTCTGACATGTCTAGACTCAGTTTTCCCTTGTAATCTGATGAAAGAGTGTTGTGCACAGACATGCAAAATCCTGTTTGCTTAGATATGTGGTACACCAGATTAGCCTGGAGAAGGGCTTGAACTGGCCTTCAGCTGGGGCTGGAACATCTGCCTGCCTGTGAGCAGCTGCTGCCATGGCAGGGCTTGGACTGGGGAACCTTCAGAGGTCCCTTCCAACCCAAACCACTCTGGGGTGCAAGGTGAGCTGAAGAACAGACACTCAGGGCATATTATGTGAACTGGCACCAGCTGTCTGAAAGGAACTAGAATTCAAGTTAGATTTCTGTGGAACTACCCATCAGTTAAGAGTGACCTGATACTGTGGTTCTACCAGTTCCTGCATGTATGAGTGAGTAAAGAACAGCACCTGGTTTGGAGCTTTTTTGGTGCAGTTTGAATCCCATCTGAACAGACTGTTTATCCCTTTAGTGTAATTCTCCTCGATTTGGTACTGCACAGTGGATGCTGTGAAATTGTGACACCAAATCCTGAAGTTTTTGCAGTCTCAACTTAGTTATGTTTTCCACACCTGTTTTCCTCCCTGAATGGGGGGTAAGGCTGTAGTGCAGCAAACACTGTGAGCTGCTGTTTGTCCCCCTTTTTGCTGTAGAGGCAGAAATGCACAAGCAAGGTTTGCAGAATGCATGATTGTTTCCCTTGATGACAATGTCAGCTTGTACTAATTTATGTTAATGAGCCCACAGACTGTTGTAATAGAGATATAAATCTAAGGACACAATACTGGACTGCTCAGCAGACCCAGATTCTAGTTCTGATTCTGTTACTGCCTTCTTGTTTGACTGCTTTTGTAACTTCATTCTTCTGTTGTCTCTTATTTTGATTATAAATGGGAACTGCTCTTCCTGCACAACAGATGCTTCCCAGTCATGTTTGGGTCTTTATCACCTATTCTGAAATACAAATAATAATAATGCTCAACCTCAATAATTCAGAACTGATGTCCCTGCTCATGTCTTGCTCTTTAACACAGTCATAGAAAGAAAATTGTTTGAAAGCATTCAGTCTTTGAGCTGGATTATGGCCCATTAAGAGATGACAAAATTGTAAGATATTGTGCCTTTCTACAATGTAGGGTGTGTTGTAAAGGAGGAGGGATCTTGGGTTACTTGGTGACAGGAGGTCACTTTGCAGGCAGAGGTCACACTGATGGGGCTCAGCACTGGGGGCAGCACTGCCTCAGCTCTTCCAGACATTCACCGCCCTGTGCACACCCGTGTTCCACACATCCATCTCCTCACCTGATGGAGGGCAGCGGGCTGGGAATCATGTATGGCACAAGGTACCAGTCTGGCTCAGCAGGCAGTCTCTGCTGCCAGCAAAGGGCTGAGCAGGAGGCTCAGGATTAAGAGTCCAGATTGAAACACTGGAGCCCAGGACCTTGAATTTCATTTTGACTGTGCTGGGCATTGGTATCTTGTCTTTCAGCTTATGTGATTCATATATTCCTGTCTCCTGGCACTGAGGAATGTAGATTTTTTTCCTTAACGATATTGCTTTGAATCAAATAAGCTTTTTAAGCCTTGCCATTTAGCCCAAATAGATTCAACAGGCAAAGAAAATCTATAGGGCTTTCTAGATTAATGCCTTTCTTAGTTTTATTTGGTTGGCGTTTTTGTTTGCCTGCTGTTTTAGTGAAGTGTATTGTAATGCAGTGTTTGAAGGCTCTGTGCCAAGATGCCTAAAGGTGTTTAGTCTCCTAACTCCTACTGGGGCACAGACATTCCCACTGCAATCTGTTGGAAGGAGCTTGCTAATGAATTGACACCTGCAATGGAGCAGAGAGGTATCCACTTTGTCTCCAGTTCACACAGCCCTTAACCTTGGAGAGTGATTTTGGTTTAGAATTATAAAATACTAATAACCACCTGTCTGTGTTAGTGGAGTTTTGTTGGGATAAATGTGTGGAAGGCTGTGACTCTGCCAGAAACAGTGAGGGGGAGCCACAGAAGTACTTCAGACAAAGCTCTCTTTTGCTGGTCATGCTCCATGGGCAGGAGGAGTATTGTAGATGGGCCTCACCTTTCTTTGCTCTGTGCTGGTCGATCATGAGATGGCAATAAAAAGGGGAGTGCTACCTGGGCACTCAATTTATACTGCAGCTCTGCTGCTTCTGTAAAAGTTAACTATGAAAACAAGACAAAGGCACTGACTGAACTGTGTTGCAGAATCAGTGTTTTTTCTACATTAGAAACTAGACCACCTGTTACCTTCTGTTTCTTCTTGCACCTCCAGCAAAATCAAGTGCTCTTCCTCTGTTAAAGATTTTGGAAATGTGCAGTGGGAGATGGGACAAATCGAGCAGAATAACCAGTACCGTTCGCGCACACATTCCCGCGTTCGGGATATCGCTCGTCCATGGGCTGTATCGCTGTTGCCATCTACTGGGTGAGCGTGTGCTCAGTCACAACCCCAAACACCCACTTCATCTGCCAGAAGGCGCGGTTGGAAAGCTCCCTCTGCCTCGGAACCCGTTCTGGGTGCTGCTATTCCTGGCATCACTCGGGGGTTATTACCCAGAGTAACAGCTACTGTGTTCCCTCAAAACTGCCGCGAGTTGCAATGCAGAATAAAAGTTCTGGAGAGGTGTATCTGGTAGCAGGGAAGTGAAATTTCTTCATGGTTTGATTCTTTGAAACTAGTGAAATAAGTATAAGTAATGCTCACTCAGATGGATGGAATAACTACAGTGTGTTTAGAGGTGGTAAACTAAGCTCTGGATTGACTTGAGCCAGTGCTGGAACAATTAAAAATCAAGTCTTTATAATGCTGCCAGGGGAAAAATACGTTGCTTTCATTGATTCAGCTGGGCTCTCAGCCTGTGTGTTGTCAGAAATGGGAGGGGAGGAATTCCAGTATTCTCTAACAAAGCACAACTATATTGCCATTATCTGTGGGAAGCTCTGGAGATACTGCCATTAGCTGTGAATAAGCCTGTCAGTCAGAGCTGCTCAGGAGGATGCTGCTCTGGTAAGCACTGTAAACAAAAGCTGAGTCTCTCCCTCTTATACTTCCTCACAAGTAAATTATTCGCATCTGCTGATAGTTCTGGTAAACTTAATCCCTCTGAAAGTCACTGAATGTAGGTACAGCCAGGTGACTCTTAGCCTGTGTGTCCTACAGCCTGGGCTATTATAGTCTGGCTTTGCTTTGCATTTGGCACTTAGTCTTTTAAAACCCAAACCATCCCTGGCTGTGATACTGTGAAACCTGCCTGGCTTTCAGTCTTGCTCACCTCCCAAAACATTTCAATGCCCTTCATCTCCAAGCAGTTTTCTACTATCTTCACATCAGAATCTTATCTGTCAGTTTGATCAGAGGTTAAATGCTTCATAAGAGAGAGGAATGCTTTGTTTCCTGAGAGAACAAATAACTACAGTTGTCTTCTGAAGCAAATCATGGTGGTTTTATGCAGTTGTCAAACTATGAGGAACTGCTGGATGGGTGCTGCTGCCCCCTTCCAGGCAAATCCAGGATTCCTCAGCTGCATCACTGGCTCTAGAGTGGTGAAATGAGAATGCTCTTGAACTGATGATCTCAGAGCTACAAACCAAGAGTTCAACCTGTGTAGCCACTGTGAAGAGAAGCTATTCTATTAGGGACCTTTTATGCTGAAAAAGCTCTGCACAAAACAGAAGAGCTGTGAATAAATAGTTTAGAGAAGGGTGAATGAGATTATTTTTGGCAATATCAGAGCCACTGATATTTCCCTGAAGTAATAATCTTTTCCCTTTTGAAATGCTGAAGTTCCAGGCAATTGGCTCAGTGAAGAAGACAAAAGATTTTAAACCTGCTTAGAGACTATCCTAATCCCCTTAACTGCTGTATCTCTTACTGAACTGGAAGTGCAGGGTGTCAATTCCCACTAGGCCAGCAGGATTTGTGATTGGATATAAGGAAGAAAAAACTCGAGGTTTGTGTTACAGAGAAGGAACTGTGTGTTTATATATGCAGGTACTTAGAATGTGTGAGATCATTAGTGAAAGTCAGAGGAAAACTGTTCAAGAAAGTGTCCTCCAGCACCAGGCAAATCTTTGTAAAAGTGGCAGATGTAGGAGCTGGGTTGCTGTCAAGATAATGCTGAAAAATCAAGAAATGAAGCTTAATGAAAGTTCAAAATGCTCATTTGCTAGAATGAAATATGAAAATCAAAATAGAAATATATTAGAAGTTCTGGCATTCAGATCCATAATTGCAGAACAGGTTTTGTTTTCATTTACTAGCAGAAATAAGGAATAGATGGACAACAAAGTAGTGTTTGAAGGAGGGGGAAGAAAGGTTTGTGCTTAATGCAGCATGCTGTCCTCCAGAGGAAAATCTTTAGTGATGAAAATCTAGTTCATTTGATTAGTTTTTCTCCTAGAGCTCTAAGTGAAAATTTGCATCAGAGAAGTTTTAATGTGGGCAGGGATTAAAAAGATAAAACTCTCCCAAGAGATGCAAATATCTACAGTGTTTGTATCTATATAATAGTTCTCCCAGGAAAACACTAGACTTGTGGAAAGCTTTGCAGTCCTGGTTGATTATGGAACTGGCTATGGGGTGGTGTTACTGACCTGTGCTGCTTTATTAGAACAAGTGACTGAGAAAGGGGAGCAAGATGGTCTGTTTTTTCCTGACTGTAAATTCACATCAAAGCAGTGAACAGGATTCTGTTCTGCTGCCTTGAAAACTGAAGTGGCTGGGGAGCAAGGTGGTGTATAGAGGTGCAGCAACATCTTGTTCTTCTAGCAGCAGTGAACTCGTTTTCTTTGCAAATAATCATGTTCAGGTTTGGAAGTTCAGGTCAGAGGTCTTAAAAAGAAGTGAGCATTAGTTGGTGGAGAATAAATCAACCTCAATAATTCAGAACTGATGTCCCTGCTCATGTCTTGCTCTTTAACACAGTCATAGAAAGAAAATTGTTTGAAAGCATTCAGTCTTTGAGCTGGATTATGGCCCATTAAGAGATGACAAAAGAGATCTCTGTAGAGATCTCTGTAAGTTTTAGAAGCTGTTAGTGGCTGGGCAACACAGTAAATTTAAAAAGTTCATAGGATTTGTGCTATTTGAAAAGGGGCACCTCAAGTGGTTGTAGAAAATCATGGCTGTGGCAGTGTCTGACTGTAGTTCCAAGTTAAGCAGTGGAAGAGAAAGCAGAGGGAACCTTAAAAGAAGGAACATGGGCATTAAACAGCTGTCACAAAGAATTCCCTGTTGCCGTAGAGGAGCTGACATTTCAATGTCAACTGGCACGAGAGATACCAGGAAGGAGATGTCAGTCAGTGAAGAGTTAATTGTTCCAGCAAAAAAGTAGTTTAGATCAAATCCTACCTCTTCTCTCTCCCCCGCTCCCTTGGTGTTGTGTACAGTAAAGGAGCTTGTACCATCACAGAACTGACAGTGATTCCTCAGTGACTGAGCTAATAAATGGGATGAAATTTAAACTGCCTTCTCACTCGAACACAAAGAGAGACTTGCAGAAGAGGGAGCAAGACGGAGGGGAAATGCAGAGTATTTTTACATTCTGACATAGGCAATTGAGAAAAATACTCTTATTTCTAGAAGACAATGGATTTAGGAAGCCCATCGCAGAAGCACAGTAGGTGGATTTACTCTTTTTATTGCATACACTAGAATTTTAGCTAGAGGATAAATTGCACTCATGCTTGTGGGCTCAGTTGTTGTTTAGTAGTACTTTGATAACATCACATTGCCCTTCCTTTTTGCTCACTTGCTCAGAGATATTTAGCTGTTTGTCCCTGTTTGTAAGAGGATAATATTTTTTAGATTTTTTAGATCTTATCGGCACACTGTCATTCCAAAAGCTTTTTATCTTTAAGAAGGCATGTTTTATTAATTATGGCCATAGTATCTAGATGAATACTGTTCAGTAAAGACTGTTAAGTAAATGAAAATCCATCCCACTTACAGCAAATGAAACATGTACCGCTCCAGAGGAACAGGAATACTACCGACAGAGCAATTCCCACTTGTTTACTCCCCAGCAGTTTCAGTAGCTACAGACTTGCATTTGAGTGTGTCTTGGCAAAGTTTATTGATGGAGGAGAGGAAGGATGGCTTTTAAATAAGAGCCTACACCACAGTGCACTGTGCTGAACTCTACCCATCATTTCCTAATGCCATCAATCACTGCTGTCTGAGCAGACAGGCACGGTGCTGCTGTACCTGCGCTGGCAGTGATTACACAGGAGCTCTGCTGCTGTAGGTTATGCTGATCAGATCTGATCATGCTCTCACTCTTATCTTTGCCTGGGGTGCACAGTTCATTAAAGCCATTAACATGTGTAGATCTCAGGTTATTCTGCAGTGTTGTGTGTTTTCTGTGGTTCTGTGTGAACACTTGTCAGCTGCATGTTTGTGGCACAGCATATTTGTACACAGGGTGATGTCTGTCTAAGGATAACGCTATCACATCTCCAGTGAGGGCTGTAACACTTCAGGTATCCTGTGTGATGAGCCATTTTGAGGAGATAATTAATCAAGTAAATGACTGACAAGTAAATTACAGCCAGCACAGGGAATGCAACTCCCTGATAGAAGCACCTGCAGGCACTCAGGTGCTGTGCAAGCAGGTCCTTGGTTCTATTCTTGCATTTTTCTTCTCTCTCTGAGCTTTATATAACCTTCCCCACTCATCTCACATGCATTTGCACAGTCCTACTGAGATGATTAATCCTCTGCTGGAAAAGCTTTTTTAATAGTGCAAGTACCAGATATTAGATTCAAGCTTCTTACAGACTGGATAAGGATAAAGTCTGGATTCTCTGCATTGGGAATCATGGTCATGACGTCCCATGAATGTAGTTGTGGTATCGTGGTGACTTTGCCAGTAACTGTCACCAGACAGTCTGTGCTGGGCTCTTTGCTGCCTGGTGCAGAACCTGCTTCTCTTTCCTGCTGGGAGTTGAGGTGACTGACTCTGCTGTGGGCAGTTTGCTGGGTACTTCCCTGGGCAAGTTGTGAACTGACTGCAGGTACCATCCAAGCTGTGGAGATTTTACACTTTGGTCTGAACAGAGTTTGAGATAATAATCAGTTATTAGTGTGAGGGAGTTGTGAAGGTCCCCCACTACCTTTTTATTGTGAAAAGTGCAGTGTAAGGAGATAATTTAGGGAGGAGACAATGCAGTCTTGTGCTGTTCATTTTTGTAGGGGAGGAAATCAATGTTCTGTCAGTCCTCAGCACCTGAACGGGTGACGCTTATGCTCTCGATGGATGATATGCACTACAGAAGGAAGGAGCCTCTGGCAATTCCATGGAAGGCAGTAGCTGGATTGGCACTTTTATGTCTCAAAATTGTAATTCATACAGTGGACTGTGCACGAAAGTCTTGTGCCTTCTACACAGCGCAATGTTTCCAGGTCTGTTTGCAGTTTCTGAGCACAGTCCGTAGAGGTGCTGCTTTGCTTCCCTCCCTGCCCCTGGCAGCCGCTGTGCTCTCCGGGGCGGGTTCAAGCACCGCCGCCTTTGCGGGGAGCGCTTTTCCTCCGCGGTGCGCGCTCCTTGTGCGCTCTTTGTGCGCATCTTGCGCGCCCGCAGCGCATCCCCCTGGCAGCGAGGGCTGGCCGGGCCGGGGGGCGGCTGTCCCTGTCCCCCCTCCCGAGCCCCGCTGCTGGGGCCCCACCGAGCGCTGCTTCCAGCTGCGGCTCCTCCTCACCACACGGGCTGCTTTTCCAACTCGAGACCCAGCAGCGTTTGATGGGATGTTCCGGCTCTAGAGCATGTGATCACAAGCTGCTCATAAATTTAGCAACTTCCTTCGCAGCCCTTCTTCATCTTTTTTTCATACTGGAGGGGTTTGTATTTTTCAATTGCATCAGTTTTCATGAACCAGAACTCAGTTAGTGAGAATTAACAGTGTATTTCTGGTGAAAATTATCAGTTACTTGTGACCTTCACTGCCAGTTCAGCCTGACACAAGATAGTGAAGACCTTTGATACCCATGTTCTTCTAACAAGTTTTTCATTAGGGGTTTCATTCTTTCCCTACATTTCTGGGCCAGCTTTCATGCCATGTCCCTGCTGTTCAGCCATTCATGTTCATAAGAGGTTAGTTCTAACCCTTTTAAAAATAAACCCCAGCTGAGGTCAAGCCTGGCAGCACAGCTTTGATGCTTGCTGCTGTAGCACACGATTCAAAGTTGAGTCCCCCACAGTTCTCTCCTCTCAGCGCAGTCTCTTCATTTATTCATCCATTATTAACTGGTGATTTGAGTAACAGATGCGTTTGGGGGGGCATCCATAATTAATTACCAAGAAGGAACAAACCATGGCCTGTGGACAGTGAGGACTGAGCTAAATTCACTGGGCTGTTGGGGGCTGGGGTATTCCTTAAAGAGAGAGCACTACATGCATCAGAGCATTGGTCACCAGCTTCTAGTGAAAATTTGGATTCTGGCACTTTCTAAGGGCTGTGCCTGAGAGGTCAAACATGAGAGAGCAAACATGAAGAGCGTGTGGGGTATCCCTGAGAACAGTGAAGCTGCTGCTTGCAGGTTATTGTTTTGGTGCTCAGACTGTCTAACCAAAGAAACTGAATTCTCTGCCTTTATTTAATCGGTAGGAAATAGCTAAAAGGGGTGACAGCAGTTGGAATTCAGCAGTGATGAGCAGATATGTGTGTAGGGACTTGACTTGCAGCAAGTTCCTGTGCTAAGCTGTGAGCTGCATCATCCCTGTGCTATTTGTAGGACAGCCCTGATGCTTGGGATGTGACTAGGCCTAAACTTGTGTCTGCTGAACCCTCTTTTTAGCTCTCTTAGATTTTGGTTCAGGTTTAAGTGATTTTTCTGTCTCCAGTCAGGAAGTATTTGAGAAACCCATGTCTGAGAGACTCAAAGCAGGTCCAGAAGAACTAGAGATGGCTCAAGTAACTTGAATCAAATCACTGCTTTGAATCTGTGGAGATGCATAAAATGGAAAATGCTTGGTAAAATTGAATTTTTGGGGTTTGTTTTTCATGTCAGATTAAAAAATAAAAAGTATTTCACTGGATGTTTAAAAAAACCCTCTTTCTTCAGTTTTGGATCAAAATGTGCAGATTTTTGGGTTGTTTTGAAGCATCTCATCTCATTTAAGGTGATGTGTATTAGTAATCTGCACTACCTACTACTAGGTGTATCTCATCTCTAGTACATATATAAGTAGTATATACTATCTCATGTGATTTTAAAATCAGTAACTGTTTTGATAAAGCAAAACATTTTGATCCAAAATATGGGGATTATTCTGGGAACTTTCCTGAAAGAAAACCTTCTGAATTCTTTTCACTATTCTCTGCTGCAATGCTGTCCACTGATGTTCCTGATACCTGAAAAAAAAAAAATCTAAGCAAACTGAGACTTGTAAGGAGTAGAATAAATACAATTACTAAAAGAAAAAAAGGGAATTTTGGAACAAAACCTTCCAGTCCCATATGTTTTAATCCCGTCTGTGCTAATCTGAATTTGTCACTGCTGAGTCTGTGGTTCCTTGAGGAGGTAAACCAAAGGAAGGCTCTGGCACACTTACTGCTTCTTGGAAAGGAACTGGAGTCTCAGTCCTGAGTCTCTTCCATTTCCAGCTTAAAGCCCATCTGTGAAGGACCAACGTTCTGAGTTAAGATTTTGCAGCACAGGTCTGTTTCTGCTTCTGGTATTTTTGTGCAGAACAAATGGTACTGGTGACATTGAAGGAACTGAGGCACAATCAGTTGGTGGATTTTATTAGTAAATAGAAAAGATTGCAAGGTTGCTTTTTGTTGTGTTCTCACGACAGTGTGTGACCAGAACAACGTGTCACTGCAGTTCTGCTCTGGAGTTAGGACTGCGCTGGCTGTACCCCACATCCAGATGTGGCACAGCAGCTCCCTGCAGCAGGTAGCTCTAATATCAATGTTCCCCTCCTAAAGCCTGAAGGACACCACACCTGTTCTGAGCAGGGCATTCATTACCTGTTACCTGAGGACCAAAAAAAGTATAGCTGAGGGGAGAAAAGCACAGCCCGTGGAACTGCAGCTCCCAGTGCCTGTCTGGGAGCACAGCAGGAGTGACCTGCAAAAGGGAAGCAGTCTGGGCCTTCCCGGGCTCCTGCGGAAGGTGTCATGGAGCTGCCTGGGGATGGCAGGGCAAAGGAATGCCATCACTTTTCATAACAAAACACACTGGGGTTTTTTGTGATAGTCTCTGCCTGACAGCTGGGAGAAGGGGGAGAAGGGAAGGTGAACCAGCGCACAGGTATGAAACAGAGCTCCGGATTTTAGCTGTGTAACGTGGTTTCAATTCCACATCTCTCTGCATCTTGCAGAGAAACCTATTTTTTTTTTTTTTTTAAATCTCCACAGGCTTCTCAGAGACAGAAGATGCTAATTTTAGAAATGTGGCAGCTCGTCTTCTTCCCCACCCCCTTCCATTTGCTGCCAGAATGCTTAACAATCCAGTAAACAAGCTGTAGGAAAAAGGGGAATAACCTCAAGAGCTAAGGGTGGTGGCCTCTTGTCAGTGGCATTTTTGGGGAAGGACTTGCCCCCTGCCCATGGGTCTTCAGTTAGGGACCAATTTAAAAATAGAAGAGTAACAGCTGAACTGAGTGAAAAGGAGTATTTAAAGGTGCAGTAATCGTGGCTGGCAGTCCCTTCACTGACCTGATTAATTCTGCACCAGTACTTAGGATAGTCTAAATTAAAGCATTGCATAAGAGCAGTGCTGGGAAGTAAAGGAACAAGCCCAAAATTTTCAAGTAGGGCTTGGATATCTCATTTTGGATGTTCATCTGTACCAAAAACCTGGCAGAGAAATTGCACCTTTCTCATAGTATCTGCTTACGGAGTTTGTTATAATTACAAAATGCAGAGTACACTGGAACAACTTCTGATTAGAGATACCTTTTTACTGTGCTAAGAGGTGTGTTACTTCATCTGAATAAGTACCCAGAGTCCTAATTAGTGCAGGTAGTGAACGATAATTCCCACACTCTGTACTGCTCTCCTTGTATCACTGCATCTTTATCCTCTGCTTCAATCTCATGTGTGAAAGCAAAGTTTGGAAAATGTTTATCCAGACTCAAATGTGTCAGGGTTGCAACTATCTAAATACCAGGCCCTGTAGTGCAAATGGCTTTGTCCTCGTTTTAGCAACAGTTAGAATGTTCTGAGTGTGTTTGGTAAAGTTTTTATATTGGAATTCTTTATTTAAGAACTTCCCATGCAAAGTAGCCAAAATTCTTTTGTCTTACGAAGGCCCAGCACTTTTGGAAGCTTTTTAACTGCTCTTGTGGGCACTTGAAGCTCTGTGTGCATAGATATATAGGAAAACATTTAAAATTAGGCATTGGTTGCTGCTTCAGAGCATCTATATGACTAAAGGTTTTCTGTTAGACCTACACAGCACACACGTGTGTGTTCAGTTTAGAAAATTTGCTATTTTTAAAGTAGGAAATGTGAGGCAGTGAAGTGTTCATTACATTCAGAACACGTGGATAATAAATCCGCTTAAATTTAACATGCATCCTAATTTCAAACACCCTCGAGTGTCTGGAAAGTTTAACAAAGCATGAATGCCTCATCTACTTCGTGCCTGCACAGAGCAATGCATTTATCTTTTCCAATTTATTTGGAACAATGGAGCAGAGTGCAACACAGCTGCTTCTTGTGGATGCAAGCATATGTGTCTTCTATTACTAATTAGTAATCGATTCCACCTCACTGTGCGTCTTTCATGGCTCGACAGTCTGAGAACTGTGTCTGTGCTCAAAAATCCATGTCACAGTTATGACTGAATGAATTGCAAGTTTTGATGTTGGGGAGAGAATTAGCTCAGGAGATTTTGTCATATGTGTCAGATGTTCTGAGTGCTGTCTGCTGAAAAATGAAATGATTAACTCATTTCTTTGCTCCGTTCCCGGCTTTGGGTGTCTCATATCTTGTCCCCAGCACACACCAAAGATGCAATCTACCATGAAGCAGGTTATTACCTGTTCATAGGGACAATTCAGGTAGTTCAGGCAGCCATGATTCTCTGCTGGTTGTGCTTGTTTTGTGCCTTTTCCACAGCTCTCCCACAGTGCTGACACGGCTTCTTGGAGGCACCAGAGCTCTGCAGACAATGGGCTGTAGGGCAGAAACATGTCACAAGCAGTAACAGGACCAAGCTCAGAGCAGGGAGGGTGTGTGTGCTCCTTCCACTACCAACAGGGGAGACATGGAATAAAGCACTTGTGCTGGGCTGCACTCAAGCAGGAATAGTAATGCATTCTATTTTTAAGGGGAGAAAAAAGATAGCGTGGAGAAATAAAGGGATCTGAGGTAATTTAACATTAATTCCTGTGAGCCGCATTTCTGTTGCTTGGATGCATCAGTGATAACCAGGCTGCTGTAGCAGCTGAGGTTAGCACCTCACTGGAGGAATTTACAAATCTAAGTAGAAAAGCCAAGGAAAGTATTGGAATGCAGGAACAGCAGTGACAGGGAAGGGAAATCATCCTCAGAATCACAAC
Source organism: Scytalopus superciliaris (assembly GCA_013400415.1). Classification (NCBI taxonomy): domain Eukaryota; kingdom Metazoa; phylum Chordata; class Aves; order Passeriformes; family Rhinocryptidae; genus Scytalopus; species Scytalopus superciliaris. Next base: position 529,047 of record VXBX01009452.1, read on the forward strand.
TCCTTCCTGGGATACCTGTAAGATCTGCCTTCCCTTGGCTGTCTGGTTCCTCAGGGCAGGCAGGTGTTTGCCTGAGAACTTGGGTTGGACAGATTTCCTACAGTTTGGAAACAGCTCTGGCTGGAGATGAAGTCTCAGCAGAGCCACAGGTCACTCTCCCAGGTTGGGTTTGCTGCTGTGTAGGGGCTGGCTGCAGTTTGTTGGACGTTTAATGGTGTGACAGTGAGAGCAATGGAAAAGCAAGGTGTAACACAGCATTTAACTTGTCAATGGCAAAACTTGAAGGGACAAAGAGGAGCAACAAGGACTTTTTACATTTTGCTTATAATGATCGGAAAAGAATTCCAGCAGCAAACATATCTGTCAGCAGCTGTCACTGCAGCAGCTGTAGATTTTATCACCTGCAGACAATGTAAACTACTTACTATTTTTACTTAAACAAAGCTTCCCAGACAATAATATTTCTCTCATTTTCACATTCTTAGTCAGAAGTTTGAAAACATGTTGGAAACTTGTTTATAAAACACCACAGGAAGTAGAAATGCAGCATAAAAGCTCATGATACATGTGGGGCTGGGGTTGTAGCACTGTGGAGTGTTCATTCACTGAAGTGCTTGAGAAGTCAGTCTACTTGGTATTTGAACTTTAGCTCTAAAGGCTTTCTAAGACTCCAGGATCTATTTGAAACTGTCTTTCCCTTCTTTCTTTATTGCTTTTCCCCCTTCCCTACTAGACACAAGCATCTTCCCATCTTATGTAATACAGATTTTCTTGGACAAATGTGTTCACTGAAAACCTTGAATGGCCAGGATGGGTCTTAGAAGAAAATATGCCAAAATATTGCAGGTTCTCCGAATGTCTGAATTAGAAAAAAAATCTAAGACTGAAATAAAAAAGAATGCATGTTGTTTATTCAGAAATACTGTGATGAAAAAAATCAGGTTAAACCAGCTCAGTTCAAACAACTTTCCAAGTGTTCTCCTGCCTTCTGGTCTTCAACAAGAGTTTAAAGGATCTCAGAGCCAAGGGAATGGTTGTTATCTCCATGTTACCAGGGGACTGGGTAGCCCCAGGGAAATGAGCTGGTCAGGGTGGCAGAGGGTTTCTATAGAAGGTACAGAAATTCAGCTGTTAAGTTTTAATTCCTGCCCTGCTGTCAGACACAAGTGACAGGACGTGAGCCTGGAGCACTGGGCATGTGGGGGACATCAGCTTTGTCCCTCTGCCTTGAGAGAAGCACAAGGGAATGGAAAACACACAGTACCATGATGTCTGATTCTGTTAAACAAAAAGGCACAAAACTTACTTATTCAAAGCACCTTCTTGGTATTTGCAGCACATTCAAGCCAGCCATTCTGCCCTCTGAGCTGAAATTGGAGAAGGTATTACTTGCAAGCTGTGAGAGTTTTGATAGCAACCTTCAAGTAAATTGTTGTTTTGGTTGAACAGCCTGTTGGTGGTTGGTTTTACCGTTTCTATCCTACAAAGGTAATTTTATTTGGAGAAGTCTGTCTTGCACACAGTGTGCTGGGCTCCTTCACCTTTTTTCTGCAGAAAGCACACATGCAGGTAGCACAGGAACCTGGGGAGAATGTCAAATTGCAAAACAAAAAAAAAAAAAAAGGAAACTCTTTCTGCACTAAATTGTGCATCCCTGTGGCATCATCTGATGCAGGACTGGAAGTCCGTCATTCTAATGGATCTTGTTGGATTTACTATCAACTCAGGATTAAATGTATGGAAGAATCTTACCATTTTCTAATCTGATTGTGTGAGTCTTGGTAACTGTCTGTAAACATTTGGCAATAAAACCTTAATTTGAAACTTGCCCAACTCTTCATATGTTAAAAGAATGGTGATTTTGTTCTATGTCTTGCCACCTGCTGTTCTCTTCTGTGGCAAAGTACATTGGTAACTATGGGAACAAAAACTTAAGAACAGACACCCACATGTGTTGAAGTTGATTTATAGAAGGTCTTGAAGTGATGCCACGGATTGTGAGATACGGAACTATCTGGATGGAGTTTGATGGCTTTCAACAGGAGCTCAGTATTTGACTTTCATGAGTTCTTTAGAATGTCCCTGGTGCTGTTGATGTTCCATTCCCTGCTTTGTCTTACCTGCAGTGTAACGTGGCTGGGCTGCACTTCCCAGCTGCCTTATTTTGTCCCCAGCAGTGGTAACACTCCTCCCCTGGGCTGGGCAACAAGACCTGCTATTTCTATCAGGAAATAGGTCTTAGAATGTGATAAAAAGTGACAGCTGGAGCCTTGGGATGAAGGATGCATGTGTAGGTGAGTGTGTGGTTAAATGATAATGTAACCTTAGAGCGAGTGGCAAAGACAAAGTTGGGGTTAGCAGTTGGAGCTTAGGGAGTTTGTGCTGTTGCTCTGGAAATGCTCTATTCCTTTCCCACTTGGATGCGGCTGTGTGGTAGTGATTTGTGAGGGACCAGTATCCTACATGGCTTTGGGATCTAAAGCTTGGTCACAGTCATGGGCTGAATCTGCATCCCAGTGAGTGTTTGGGGCATAAATGGGGCTGGCTGTGCTTTCCAGGTGCAGTGCATCCCTGCAGTGCTGTGGTTTTCAGCAAGAGCAGAGATTTCACATCGTGGCTCAGCTGTTCTAACCAGTGTTAGTTGCTCTATAGCATCACATTGTACTTTCTCTGCATAGCTGGGAAAGTAGGAATTGAGACAATTTCTGGCCCCTTTCAGTCCCTTCTTAGGACTTAGATCTTTGTTGTGTGACAGCACCATACCACAAGTCACTCTTCTGCTCTGGTTAATAGAACTAGAGAGCTGGGAATGGGCAGTGGAGGAATTAGGGCATGCTATGCTCTGTATAATATGGATCTGACAACGGTGCAGGTTTGTTCCCTGCTCGCACTGTGCTCTCCAAACCAGAGTGCTGGTGACCTTTCCCTGCCACATACACACGTCTGGTGTGAATGTGAGTCCACAAAAGCCAGATCAAAGTTTGTCATTGATTTCAAGAGTCAGCACATTGGCTTCTCATAGAGAAATCTCCCGTGGTTTAGAATACCTGTTACTTGGAGTGAGAGAATGTTTTAATGTGGTCTCTGTGACAGCACAGTCTGTGTTCTCTTTACTTCAGAAAATTTGCATGTGTTGTGAATGCATTTAAGTGTTTCTCTGACACTTGTTCTGTGACCCTGTTCTAACTGCACAGCAGAAAACTCCTAGAGAAATAAAACATTTTATTTTATGAAATTGATATCATATGGTACCTAGATATGCTTCTGAATCTCTTATAATCTCAGATGTGAGTATATTTTTCTTTTTAAAGGAAGCATAGCCTGGTAAAGCAACAAGCTTTGCTCAGTTTGAGGGGCTAGTAATGAGTTAGTTGATGTGCCTTAGCCGTTATCTTTGAATTTGCTGTGTCTCTTGATGAAGTTGTGAGGAATAGATGGTGTTGAATGGAGATTTGTCTCCAGGCCCTGTGGTGTGAAGACTTCCTGTCCCAGTATTCCCCAGAGATGTCTTAGAGGCATTTTCTGGGCCTCTGCACTTGCCTGGCTTCTCCCTTTCCATGTGAGACAGTGATTTGGTGATACCCTGTCCTCCCTACAGGAAATGGGAACAGTGGCACAGAAATGAATTACTGTTGGGATAAACCTGGAACATTCTCCGCAGTTATTGCCCCTGATGAGCTCATATTAAAGTTCAGTGCGTGCAATAGGAATAGCCCAAATGTAATGTGGTGTAAATATATGATACCCCAGAGGCTTCTGGAATAAGTGCTCCTCAAGTGCTCCTGGATGGGTTGCTCGGGAGATGAGATCCCAGGGGACAGAGCTAATGCTGAAAACCACTAAGCAAATAGGATAATGTTTTATTGAAAGTAGGCTTGAGCCAAAATCCTGAAATCATTCCTTAGATGGGAAGGACCATGGATTTATGCCTAAATGAAAATTGTACTTGGGTTGTGTCAGATCTTGCAAAGATCTTCATCTTTCTGGAATTCTGACTGATGCCTACAGTACAGTGATGATATAGAGTGCAATCAGCAGGACAATCCAGATGTAACAGCTGGAAACTCTGAATGACGCTCAGCATTTCTACTTTGGAGAGGCTGGGTGGGGTGGGAGGAAGGTGAGTGAGTGTTACACAGCACCTCACATTACACAGCACCTCACATTACACAGCACCTCACGTGCTGGAGCGGGTCAAGGCTGGGATGAGAGTTACAAGGCAAGAGGACAATGCCAAACAGCACAGAGGGATTGATTCCCTCCCTGCATTCTGAGAGGGAGAGTGTCCAGCACAGCAGTGCCTGGTGCACCCCTGTGGGGTGACTGCCTGCAGGGCTCCATGGCAGATATGCCATGGATGTGGAGCAGGATACTGCTATCCTGGTTACCCTGCCCCCCAGCATCAGTTTTCCTTTCCTAGAGGAGAGAATAATTTTTTTCCTATCCTTTATCATTCTTGTTTATTTAGATCTCAAAGCCTCAAAGGCATAACTTCTTTTATCCTGCGTATTTTAGAGGCAGGTAGGACAGGCAGGAACTGTTCCTGGTTGGAACTTTTAGGCAGCACCATCGTATAAAGATGCTGAAATTCTTCTCCAGAATTTAGACAGAACTCAAAGGTCTGTGTCTGCCTCTGTGTTTTGGGGCATAGAGTACAACAATGTGCATTATTTCCCAGCCATTTCCCATTAATTCTGCATTAATATTTCCTTGCAAGTTTAAAAGGAGAGAAATACATGGTGTTTGCCAAGAAAAGAAATCATAGACAAACCCAAAGAGAACAGCTTGCCTATTTTTATCAGCAACCGTAGACTTGCTTTCTAAACTTGAGAGAGTCTGGGAGGATCCCATAAGTGTGTAGGATGCTGAAGGGACACAGGGGAGGCATTAACAATAAAAAGAGTTTATTTTCTCTTCCTTCTTAAATGAAGTAGCACCCCAGTGATGTTTGCTGCCTGCTGAATGCAATATGTCCCAGAGGAATTAAAAGTGAGTTATCCTTTGTGTTTATTTCCTAACATCCACAAGTTTTTCCTTCAGTTCTTTTTTTGAAGGAGTGAAGCAAAACACATCCCTCCACCCTATGTGAGAGCAGGGAAGCAAAGAGTTAATAAACTGTTATCCCAGGTGGCTGAACACTTGAGTTGCAGTGAAAGGCTGGGAACATTCATTGAGCTCCTGCGCTGGTTTCTACCTGTCAGCAGCTCCTGATCCACTACTGTACAGGGAATAAAGGATGAGCCTGCTCAGAGCAGAGGCAGAAAGCATCCCTAGGAACCTCGGGATGCTGCATTAAAGACCAGCGGGCAATGCTCCTCTCCTCATTCTTTCAAAGAGTCTTTTGAAATACCAGGGATGTGCATATGGTCTTTGCTGCTTCCTCTGGTGTTTGCACTTGAATCTCTCATTGGAATATGGATGATGCAAGCACAATTAAATGCCTCAGCCCGGAAAAAGGTAAGGGAAAATGTTTATTATAATCACCTTTTTTTGAGGGAAATTAGTTGTACTGTAGAGGAAAGCATAGTTTGCAAAGCTTCTTTGGACACTTGCTTTCTCTTATTCAAACTTAAATGCTTAAAACACATAGAGCAGTTTCTTAAGGGAGCCTTTGCTGTACCTTTGCCTCCTATTACCACCAAAGCTTAAATAATAAATGTGTCTCTAATGGCTGCTTCTTCCTGCATGAAAAGTGCCACGAAGGAGTGCACCAGGTATGTTCATGTTCCTTTTCTGCTCCCTTAACTAGCTGCTGTCACCATAAGAAAGGCTTTCTATTTTTAACCAGAGACCTTCTGCTACCCACATGAGAGGAGAGAAAAGAGACTCCAGCACTGTTGTGAGTCAGCTGTATTGTTTTAATTTTTAAAAACAGATGATTTGCTCCTCATTAGATGTAGTTTCTTTACACCCATCCAACAAGAAGAGAGCACAGATTCAGCTGAGGTTGAACTTGTCCCTGGCGGGATTAAAGCAGGAATGAAGTCAGAGAACTGCCTGGAGCTGGAGTGCTGTGCTGCAGTGTCCTGCATGCTGAACTTGGAGCTCAGACCTCCTGTTCTGATGGATGCCTAAGGAATCCTGTGAATTCCAGAGCAATTCTCAAAAGCCTAGTTTTTCTTTTTAAAAGCTTTATTTTCTCGTTGATTTATTTAGTAAAAGCCCAGAGAGAGAAACCTTTCCTTGTGATGTATTTTAATTGACTCAAATGCCCAGCTTGTCTCTATGCATTTTGTATTTTGTGCCTTTTAGGCATGTGGTTTTACAGCAGTTATGCAACAAGTCAAGAGGGATGTGTTCAGTTCTGTGTGTTCAGAAAAGCTGCTCTGTGTGCTCTGGGTCCTGCTCTGACACCTCTGTGTCTCTGGGGAGGCAGAGCAGGAGTGCTCACTCCTCGTGTTTTCAGCTGGAGAATACTTAGTCCCATGTTCCTGGATCCCTTGTTGTGTCTTTTGAGGGACACACTTATTAAAGTTCTCTTTCCTAAAAATCATTTCTAGTTTAAAGCTTTACCAAAATGGAAAAATGCTTGGCTCTGACTTGATGTTTGGGTGTTGGAACTGAGCCTCATATTTGTTAGCTCTGGGTCTGGCTCCCCCGTGTCTTTGTTATTAGAACACCAAAAATGAGCCACAGCAGTGCCATTCCCTCAGAAAGGGACAAAAGGTGGCACAGACAGGCATGGTTGCACCTTGTAGTCACTGGTCACTGCAGCAAATACGGTTGTAGCAACTGAAGGAGGATCTGAATGTGAAAATTACAGCAAATTGACTTTAAAAGATCCCATTCTAGAGCAGAACTGTAATTTAAAAAAGGTAGGATGCCCATAGAACATCACGTATGAAAAACTATTGTGCATGGAAATCATTGTGCTTTCTGTATTTTATGACCATTTTAGAAATTATTTTATATATTGATAAAAATAATATTAAATCCAACAATACTTCTAGTTTGCAACAGGTTTAATGATTCTGAAGAACTATGCAAACAATGCAGGTAAATAATGAAAGGGTCTCAGTCTGTATCAGAACAATAGGGAACCATATGAACCAATATTCTTCTCTGAGATCTTTTAAGAGTGGAACAGAGATGATGAGACACACTTGGGCATTGTCAATATTTATTTAAATAGCAAAAAAGGAGATTTTAAAACTTGGCATAAGAGTTTATTTACCTGTGCCATATTGCTGGCATAGAGACTGGAGATTTGGAAGCATGGAAGCTTTAATTGAACTAAATGCTAAATAGGGAGAATAGTGATAAACTATTTCCTATCTGCAAGAACTTTTCTTGTTCCAATGAGAGTGTGATTTTCTTAAGTTTTTAGAACCTGTAAATCCCCAAGTTTGGATTGAGTTGACTGAAATTATACATTTAACACAGAATCCCAGAATGGTTTGAGTTGGAAGGGACCTTAAAGCCCACCCAGTGCCACCCCCTGCCATGGGCAGGGACACCTTCCACTTGCCCAGGTTGCTCCAAGCCCCGTCCAGCCTGGCCTTGGACACTTCCAAGGGATGGGGCAGGCACAGCTTCTCTGGGCAACCTGTGCCAGGGCCTGCCCACCCTCACAGGGAACAGTTTCTTCCTAATATCCAATCTAAACCTACTCCCTGTCAGTTTGAATCCATTAACATACATTTATTGATTGCATTTTCTAACAAAAGTCTTTTAGGGCTGAAAACTAAAATAGTTTGCGTTTGAAAATGTCATGATGGGATAGTCTGAGTGTTCCTCATCTAATTATTGTTCTCTGAAACATGATATACCAGTGGATCCATTTGTATTTTAAACAGACATTGTCCTCAGGGAAGGTATGGTGGAGCAGGAATTGTGCCACCTGAAGTCCTTTTGGGTTCGGCTTCCAACTTCTGCAAACAGGTAGGAGAGAGAGGGTGTCTCCCTGGAGGATCATCCATGTAGCAGTTACTCAGGTTCATTCCTTGCCTGCAGTCAGAAAAGGCTGAGATTGAATCAGTGTCTGTGATTAAACCAGCTCGGGGGTTCTGCCAGATGGTGTCGTTCTAAGCCAGCAAGTGGAGGCACCTGGAAAACAAATGGGGGAACTTAAAAGAGCAGAGGTTCCATGAGCTGCAGCTACAGGCAGGGGGTTGAATGAAGGTTCTTTTTAAGGCTTCCACCTTCTTGCTGTCATCTGTAGCTTTAAAAGGAAATTGGATTCTCCTCTTACTTAGGTATAAACCAGTAGGGATGCAACTGGAGCCAGTAATTCCACAGTATGTGAAAGCCTCTGGAAGCCTTCATGTTAAACTCTTCAAATATTCATAGTGAGAGACATCAGCATCCTGACTCTCAAGACTTCAGTGTTCTAGTGACTTGCCACTCTCCTTTTTTAAGGGTTTCTGGCTGACCAGAAGCTGATGAGTTGCTGATGAAGATCCAAAAAAATTGCTTGCTCCCAGTAATTCTGAAATGTTCGGCTATCACTAAAGAAACATTGGATACTGTCAGTGCCACTGGGAGAAGAATGGGGCATGCCCTGAGTGAAGCATCTTGTCTGGGAAAATCCTCCAAAAATGTGACATTTGACAAACATCTTCCAGTGGAACAGCTCATGAGCTGCAGTTGGAGAATTTTAGCCTCCAAACTGCAAGAGACTTCCCAAAACCCCCTTTTGCACAATGGGATCAGCATGCAGGTGTTCTCTGGTTCTCTAGCATCAGAGCCACTGATTTAGCCTCATGCTAACAGAGCACACACTGGGTTTGCTGGTCTAACCCTCAATTATAGATGGTTTCCAGATGCCTCATCTTTACTTTGATTTTAAAAAAAGGGAGAGAAACATTGCAAAGAAAATGTCATGTTATTGCTAAGTGGCCAACTTAAAATTAACTGATACCATACGGACAGATTCTTGTGATTTAAATCCCGTCTGTCCCTGACAATCATCTGCACAGTGAATGTGAATTTAGTTCACCTAAAAGGGAAAGCTTTCCTATTTCAGTGAATTGCAGAAGGAGGGATAGTCAGTACTGGCCTCTGCAGGTCTAAAGATATTATATGGCAGAGAGAAACTAAATCTGTCCTGAGATAGCCTGATAGGGAGTGACTGTGGAGGAGCCCAGCACTGAGCAAAGTCCAGAGCTGCTGTTAGATGTGATCTCTGAAACATACTTTCCAGAGAGCCCATTTTCCCAGTCCAGCCAGTGAGCTGACTCCTCCATCAGCGTTCAAGTGCCTGCTAATCTTTTGCTCTCATCCCTGGGGGGAAATGAATCTGTCAGGCTGCTTTGTTTCAAACTGAGGTGGATATTGAAGGCCATAACAGAAGATGGAAATACATTTCCTGGAAGAGCCCAGGAGCAATTACTTTACTTCCTGAATGTTTACCTGAACTACACTGACTAAATAAAATTGGGCAATAAGCTCTATGAACTGCAGCCATTGACCTTGCTGTGGGCTCAGCTCAGCAGCCTGCATTTACTGTGCAACTGTGCTTTGTTGTTGGTAATCTTCCCTCTCAGGGGTTACAGCAGGTGGTTCCTGCTTGAAGAAAACCACAATTATGGTCATCTTTCAAGCTTACAAAAGGACCTGCCATTGGTTTCTAAGATTTACAGATGCTGGGTTCTGTAGAGTAATATAATTTTGAAGGGAAAATTTACAGTAGAACCTCATGAGGCTGTCTCTTGGATGCCACAGAAGCTGAGAAGAGCACTGAATGAAGGCAGAGACTGGGTTATTCCTAGAGCCATTGCAGCTCCTTTTTCTCTGTCTTTCATGAAACTGGTATATATTTGAAGAAGAGTCTGTCACCTCTTTTAAAAAGCACATGGCACAAAAGGAAGGTCTAGAAGAGTTCTGAATTTTTACAGTAGAATATAGTAATATTCACCCCAAATACAGAAGAAAAATTTCTGAGTTAAAATCAATTTGTGATGATACACTTCAGTATCAGGTGTCTTTTCTGAGCGTCTTTCACCTGTCTTGTTCTCCTGTACCCATTTTGCCTCAGATTCTCGAATACTTAGAACTGTTTTCCTAGAAGGTGTGCAATCATATTGATGGATTTCTTCTCTCCCAACCTGCCCTAATCTCCTTCTCCCTGTTCATGGCCCCAGTCACTGAACAGATGGTCAAGTGCTGAAAGATCTTTAAATGTAAAGAGTTTATGATCTTACTTCAATTAAGTGTGTAGGGACATTTTCTTATCCAAGCCAGAGGTTGGAGACAAGGTGACCTTAACACAACAGTTACAGTCTTTAAATCTTTATTTTATGCTTTTTTCTGCAATCAACAAAATTTCATTATTACAGCTTTGCAAGAAGAAGAGTTCAACAGCTCAAAACACAAAGCCTATTCTCACTTAATTAAAATAATTGCATCATTTTTTTCCAGAAGAGCCCAAGAGAACTAAGCATCATGGCAGAAGGCAGAGTAATTGTTGTCATTACGTTAGTGCTATTGTTGCTAATGGCTCCCAGTTCCACAAATATTGCTTCAAGTGAATAAAGTAATTTAAGGGATTTCACATTCGGTTCATTTTAATAATGCAACTTATTAAACAGTTTTGGGTAGGCCTGGGAACGTTCATGGCTGTGATTGCCTGAAACAGCTGTCTCAGGGCTTACCCACTGAGAATTTCAGTACGGAAAGGATGCACCAGGATGTGGGTGTCACAGCCATTGCTGCTTCTCCCAGTGGAATTATCCTTGTAAAACTGATGGGCACTGAAGACAGGTGTATTTCAGTCAAACTGAGTAACTCGAGGAGTAACTTGAGCCAGTGCACAAATATTAAGCTTTGGAGCACAGTGGGTGAGACCCAGAAGTTACAGGATAACCTGGGTTCCACTTGCCATGGGCAAGATGTGCAACTCTAATCTCAGGGGTGGATTACTGTGCTTAGAGGTGCTGTCCAGATGGCTGGGAATAGACTGCAGCTCTGCCTGTGTCTGTGTCAGAGGTCAGGGGAGTGGAGCTGGGTCAGAATTAGGGAAAAGGCAGCTTATGGACAGTTGGGATGAGGTTGTGGCCCAGCGGGTGCTCTGGCAATGGGGATGGTAAGAGTGAGAGGGAGAGTCTGCAGAAAAATGGCCATGTACCAGATGGCACTGAAAACTTCTGTTTCCTCCTTGCACTTGATGACTTGTGCTGTGGGTTGGCAATTACTTTGGTATTTTTCTACAGCCATTGGGCATAAGATTTCCCTGGATGGGAAGTAGGGATACCTGTATTACAGTTCATATCTGTGTCACCAATACCCCCGTTACAGTTCATACATGTGTCACCAACAGCTGCCCAGGAGTGGCTCAGTATTTCAGAATCAGCCTCTTGTGACGAGGTCAGTTTGTTAATCTGGTGAACTGGGTCTGTAGTGTGTCCATGCAAGGGTAAAGGGAGTGCATGGCTGGGAAGTTACAGGTCTAATCCTTGTGGATTTACAGGTCAAATACACTATCAGCTCTGTAATATTTAATGTCTCTGGCAATCAGTATACTGAAATTTTTAGTTTTGGTTTCTCTACTTAGAGGGCTACAGCTGTTTCCCTTTGTATTACATAACTGTTAGCAACTTTCCCATGCCTCAGCAGTGAAGTGTGCATGTTGGAAAGGAATCCTTCCCTCCTGTTTGTCTCTCCATTTTTTTTGCTTCTTTTTCTCCATCTTCCAAACCATATGTATGTTGTGCTCCTGTGTCTTCTGCAAGATGCTCAGGCTGTGGGCTGGAGTCTGGCTCCTCTGGCAAATCTCTTCTTTTGCAAGACTTTGACATTCCAGCATTGTTGGAGTGTTCTGAGACCCATTTTTAGCTGAGCCACAGGCCAGCCTGCAGACTCAGACATTGCTGGTTTCAAATCTTTTCCTGTGGCACGAAAAGCCTTTGTTACACTCAGACAATAATAAGTTCCTGAAGCACTGTGGAAGGAAGTCTTTAATCTCCATGTTGTGTCAGGTGAGCAAGATTTTTCTGAGGATGTCAAGTGAGGCAAGAATAGAAACCCATTTCAGTAGGCTTAGATCCTAAGTCCTCAGCTCAGTGTGCTTAAGACTTGGGAGAGGGATTGTGTCCCATTTAACCCTCTGTTGTTTCCTGTGGCTTTTCCACACTGTTGTCCAGTATCCATCAGAATCAATAAGCAGAGGAGCATTCCAAAATGTGTTATTTTTCTCTGTTTACATGGTGGTTTGCTTAGGAGGATTGAAGGATTGATTGATCTGTCAACTAAAAGGATTTAAATTAACTGTCTCTGGCTGGCCTTTGGATTGCAAACCCAATTTTAACTTGAATATTGAAATAGTTCTTGTTTTCTGGTGCTATAAATCACTGGCATTTCTCTGTACTGGAATAAAACCAAACCCACCTTCGAAGTCCTGCTTGTGCAGAATTCTAATTCCAATCTGTAAACTAATATCTCAGGCAATGCTGCAATGGGAGTTACATTTCACTCTTTCTCCTTTCCCCTTGTCCCCAGGTTGATAACACATGAATGGTTAATGCAGGCTCTAGGATGTCCTGGCAGAATGAATATTTGAGTTTTGCAGGGAATGCCTGTAGCTGCCTAGCACAGTGTTCCATGCCACTGAGATTTTGTGGCATGGGCAGCCTGGAAGACTGCAGGGAATCCTGATTAGTGCTGCAAGAGGTAAAAAAAGGAAATAAATAACCACAATACTTTTGGTTTATGCAAAAGTTTGCCTTAACTCTGTCTCCATTTAATCGAGGGGCTCACAGTTTAGTCATCTCTCCTCCCTTATGAGGTATAACAACGTCATTGTCCCCATTTCAGATGTTATTTCCATAGCATGGACATTACACAAAGAAGTTTATGGATTTATGTAGGAAATTCAGAGCAGCATGTGACAGAGCAGGTAATAGAGCTCACGGGTCTCAGCCCTCATTCTGGCCTGTGTTTCACCTCCAGAAAGGACCAGGATCTTCAGAACAAAGTTTCCTGGGTTCCAGCCTTTGAGACAGCACTTTTCTGTGGGATGGATATGTGCTTGTGAGTATTTAACAGGCTCTTGCCTGATTTAGAGCCATCTCACTAAATTACTCTTGAAAGCTGCCTTAGGAGGATGGCAGGCTGTGGCTGAAGAGTTTGAATAAATAGTGGCAAGAGTGTACATGGCATTACTGGCACTGCTGACCTGTGGTGCAGACCCAGTTTGGTGTTAGTTTGGAATTGATTTCTAGTTAAACTCAGAGTCCAGCCTAATATAACAACTCTGGGTATAGGTGGTGAAACAAACAACTTCTAATTGAGAGTGAATCATCTCTAGAATTAACTCCTCTAAAGCTTTTTCAAACTCTGAAAGGGGGAGTAGGAAGCGCTTAATGAATGTGTTTTTAAACGGGCAATTTGTGTTCAGCTCATCAGGGTAGAAGAGTATGAGGCTCCTTGTACAGATCCCAGATGGCAAGAGCAATTGTCTATTGTACTTAAAACTTAATGTAGCTTAAGAGGTTGTGATAACCGAAATGACAGATTTCTGTATGTGCAGTTTAATGGATGCATTTCAAATGGAATGAGGTAGTGACTTAGTGCTTTTTAAAAATTAATCCCTACCTGTTTTTCTCTGTCAGTTTTGGAGCCCCTCAGTGCTCCTGGTTCTGTTGCAGTGGTTGTTCTGTCAGTGGAGCTGCCTGGCTGTGCCATAAGCAGCACCTTCTGTGGGGTGTGTCAGCTTGCAAGGACATTCCTAAATAGGTTGTGAGATGGAAAGATGCATCTAACATAAACGGAGAAGGAGGAGAAGCAGAAGGAGGAGAACGAGAAGAAAAAGGAGAAGGGGGTACTTTTTAAAAACCTTTTCCCCCTACAGCTGTAACGTGTCACCTAAATCCCCTGACTGGATACGGCAGGAGCACGGCTTTAGGATTAGTGCGTATGATGGATTTAGGATTTGAAGCAAACATGTGCTGCTGTGTTTCCATTGTATCTAGTTTTTACTGCCCAGAGAGAAATGTGCTCTCTTTCATCAGACGTCCATTAAAACACTGAGGAGAACCTTCGGAGAAAAGAGGAAGACTGGTACAATGACACCTTGAAGAGCTGCATGAGAAGATGTGATTGTTCTTTTTTTTCGAGACCTGGAAAGAGACTGAAGAGCTTATGCACCTGGAGAGATCCCCAGTGAAAGGCAAGGGTGACTCAGGAGGGCAGAGAGGGGAATGGATTGTGCTATTAGCTTTGCTCTTATTTACTGCAATGGTTGTTGTTGGCTGGATTTGAAGAGAAGGTAGACACTCAGCAAGAGTGGGACTTGCAAATCTGTTGGTAATCAAAGAAAGAAAAGGGTTATCTCTATGCAGGAATTGCTGCTGGGAGGAGGAAGTGGCCTGGAGGAGCCAACAACTGTAATGTCTTGATGGATGCAGCTGGTAAAGTACCAGAGGAAAAGGAATATCAGCAGGAAGAAAAGGAATATCAGCAGGAGGCCTTGATGTCCAGAAATGGATTCATCTACATGCCAAATTGCCTCGCAGCCCTGCCCGTGTCCATCATGTGTCTTCTTTAAAATCTTGAGCTGAAACCCACCCAGTCCTCCAAAGCAGACATATAGGTATGTCACTCAGAATAAAAAGGATTTTGTTGGGATTTTAATATTCTAAATCAGGACTATGAAGGAGGCCTAAATTTACTGCAAAACTGTTCTGTAACAACCTGAACAATACCACTGGATTTTGGAAATCACCTGTTACTTTGTTTTTCCCTGATAATACTTGGAAATTACATGGAAAATGTGTGCTACAGAGTCTTGATACCTCCTGAGGCCGCCAGTGCTTGTTGTCAGCTCAGTTCAGAGATGGATGTCTCCAAATCTCCCTTGCTCCGAAATAAGTTCTCGGTGGCCCGTCTGGTTGAAGACTTTTTCTGGGTTGGTGGCAGCATCGTGGCTTCCCCGAGGTGGAAAATCGGCCACTTCGGTAAGATGCAGGTGGAGTCCCGGGCACTTCAGTGAGCCTCTTGAAAGCTTTCGTGTTTGAATCTGATTTAGTGACACCTTTGTCCAGCACCAGAGTGGGGGAGTTGAGAAGGAAGAGCTTGGGACAGCCCAATGTTATGTTGCATGGTTGGTGGTGCAGTTCTTCTTGTCTTCAACAACCCCTCGCTTAGAATTTCATTACTGATTTCTGTATGTTCCTAGGAAAAGCTGAAGCAAAATTGTGTATTTTGACATGTGCAGACCTTTGTGTTGCATTGAATCTATCTCCTCTCCTTACCCCCAGTGAGTTAGGTTTGCTCTCTGCCAGGGTTTGTACATTTCTTAACTTTTTGGTTTTCCATGCGATATTTGTAGTTTAGAGTTTTTTAAACGAGTGTTTAAAAGTATCTCTGCTGTCTTTTCCCACTGTGGGTCAGTGGGACCAGGGAAGTTGTTTGAATACTGATGTACAAAATTCTCAAGCTTCACTGGCTCTCTAAGAAGGGTCCCATTTGGGTCCCCTCAGGGCAGCCTTTCTTTTAAATAGGAATAAACCCAGCAAATGTAGTTGGAGATGACTGGAGAGGTTTCCTGTTCTAGTAAAAGCACATTAATAACGGTGTTCTTGAGCCACTTGTGCACGTGCAGTGAGGAAATCTGAGCAGCCCTGACCAGAACCACCCATTCCCTTGGAGCACTGTTTTGTCCTACTCATGTGTCAGCTGCACCAACCACCTTGTTTTTAACAATGAAGTTGGAGGTATGCATAGCTTAGAAACTCCTGGGAATTTTAGCAGAGTTTGAGAAACACCATCCTACTCTGCTTCTTCACTTCCCTGGATCCAGATGGTGGATGGAGTCTGAACTGAGGGATGGAGAGCTGACAGCCTGCCCTTCAATTAAGCACCCTAATTTCCACAGGATTAAGAGCATCTCTTCTCCCATTAGCATCTCATTTATTAGGGATTGTGTGCTTTAGGGATGGATTCAGTCTGCCATTATATCTTGTACACAGTGAATGCTGTCCCAACCATTACTGGCAGAACTATACAGAAATTCTCTTTTCCAAAGGCACTTCCAGATTTTTTTGGCCAATGAACAGAATAGTAGAGAGTCCTGGGATTCAGTGAGGCCTGAGCCAGTGAGAGCCAACAAGGGTGAGAAAGTTCTCATGCTAGGAATCAGGTAGTTTGTTTGAAAGGTGAGAGGGATCTGCTCACAAGGCTGAAGGGATGTGAAATGTAAGAAATGAAGATTAATGAGGTTGGATGCAGTCTGGTTTTTAAATGGATGCAGCGTAATGATGCGAGTCAGCCTGGTGGACCTGGGCCATGAACAGCACAGACAGGTCATCTGCAGAACTGTCAAAACATCTTCCTGACTGTTCAGCTGAACAGGATTCCCAACGCACTGTGCTGGATATATTATATATATAACATATTTTATATGCTTTTATTTTATTGTCTTTAAATTGATAAATATTTGGTGCCTGCTGACTAAACTGAGGCTGATGTTCCTGGCAGGAATAGTTGGAGCCAGCCAGCCCTTGGGTTTATGTATAGATGAGCCACTTATAGCCACAAAACCATTTCCAGTGAGACTTCTGAAAACTGGGGCAATTATTACCTCTTCAATGGGTTTGCAGTGCTGAATGTGTGACAAGTGTGGGAGTCCTCTGTTTGTGTGTGGGAGAGCTGTTTTGGTTTGGTGATATTTTAAGGGGACAACTTGTCCTTCTAGTGCACGTGTGCTGGAGGGGCTTCTCTGCTCTCTGTCGCATCTTCTGGAGGCTCTGGAGAGAAATAAGTCTCTCAGATCTGATTTGCTCTCCTTACGTTATTTAGGAGGGTAGTTGTGAAGCACACAGTCAGGATGCACCCCACCAGGATCTGTTCCTGGGGCAGAACTCACAGGGGTGTTTGAAGCTCCCTGCTCACTGTTCTTGGGGCAAAGGTGTGCGACACAACGCGGGGCCGCCTCGAACCTGGGACGTGATTCTTTTGACAAAGCTGGTCCGTGTATAAAAATACTCAATGACTCAATCCTTCTAACTTCTTTTCATCCCCACATGCTAAAATACTCCCACTCCTTCACACATTTACATCAAACTCAGAAACTCCTAAAAGACAATAATGCTACTGAACCATAAATAATGAGTCTGCAGACGTTAGAACATCTTTCTAACAATGGGCGTGAAATTGGTCTCTTTACCCCACTTCGTTTCAGGGCAAACTGTAGGGATTTGTGGTTTGTGTAGTTTTGTTATTTATTGTTACTTTAAAACTTTGTGTGGTACCTGTAGATGTTACTAAGAAGTATGAAAAATCACTGTGCTTGTTTTGCTGCATCAGCCCCGTGTGGGACTGGGTGTTCCATGTGCCTGTTCCCTGCTCTGCTCTGACAGTGCTCTTTGCTGCAGCACAGAGATCCATCTTCTCTCCGTGGCTGTTTTGTCCAGATGCAAATTGAGGCAACTCATTAGAAGAGAACTGAACATAAGCTGAATTCTGAAAAAAAAAGGTACTAATGAAGTGCAAAACAGAAAAGCCTTAATTAAAGATAGTTAGGAGCCATTTCTTCCAAAAAAAATGATTCATTGCAAGACTGGGGGATTTTTGTTTGAAGTATAAAAATGAATCCTTACAGAAGGAATCTGAACAATGGTAAGGAGAAGCAGTTTTCCTTGTGTTCTCAGCAGTGTGCTCTTCTCATTTACATGCAGGGAATGATTTCAGAAAAAAATAAGTGATTTTCTGTTTGATATAAACACCAGTAGGATTTATTTTTTCCTGCTCTGAACTGTCAGTCCTGCAAAGAGGGGAGGGTGGAGGTGCCCTGTTTCCCTGCGCCATGTCAACCTCCTGGTCCTTGTCTGGCTGCCCCAGCAAACACCTCTGCATTACCTCAAAGGTTTTCCTTCCCATTGCGTTGGGAGGATCCCAAAAAGCTGCTGTTCTGACGCAAGAAGGAAGAGATTTCTTGTGCCTTTCTTTGCCTGTGTCACCAAACTGAAAAGATAACAACAGACACTGAAGCATTGGGTCTGGACTGACCACTCAGGCAGGGACAGGGACCAGACCCGAGCTCGGGGTGTCCCCAAACCTTCAATGCCAACATGAATCACCAAAGCTCAGTCCAGAGTGCAGAGGAGCTGGAAGTGCAGCAGGGCAGCTCTGAGGGGCTGGGTGCTTGGGGGAGGTTTGGGTGACAAATCCTGCCACAGAATGAGCAGGCGCATTGAAAAAGCAATCCAAGGATGCTTATTAAAATTTTAACAGCAGGGAGCATATTCTTACGTCATGTGAAAGCAAAGTAAATGTGTGGTGCATAAAGTGTGCTTCTATTTTGGTGCTTTAGTATTTTCTGCTTTGTACCAGGTGTGATCTTTGATACTTCTCCCATTTCTGCTCTTCTCATTTCGTCAAATAAGATTATTTACGGATACAACTTCCAAAGAGGAAGTGGGATGTTTAATGTGATTTGAAGTGTGTGTGATTAGTGTTGAGAGAAATTCTTTAATTAGCTATTTTGGCAAGTTTTTTCCCCCAAAAGAACGCTATAAACCTTGTGATATCAAAATAAGTTTAAGGTTTCCATAATTATTATCTCAGTAAATTTGAGAAATAGATACATCTTCTCCTGAATTGGAAGGAAAGCAGATATTGAAAACATTGAAGTGTCAGGGAGAGGGTTGGGCCGAGTTTGGGTCTGATGTTGCAGTGAATTCCTGGGATGTTTCTGGCCCAGCACTTGCTTTATGGCTAATTCCTGCTGACCCCATTGATTTGTCTGAGGGCAGCTCTGATTGAAGCCAAGGGATCATCTTTAAGAAATAAAATGTTACATGATGGATTATCTTAATTCCATGCCTTTTCTCCATAAATATTTTATTAATATGAATAATATACAGAATTGTGGCTCTAAATTTAAATTTTCTTTTGTTATAGTGACCTGATTTCAAATCAGAATGTTGAACCTTCTTTTCCAGAGTAAATTAATTGACTTTGTCTGCACATGAGCTCTAAAGCACAGGAATGTCAATGGGTTTTGCCATTTTTTACCCTCCTTGCTTCTCTTGGGTGTTTTTGCTTTTGCCTGAGAGGTACACTTGAATCACCCCAAAGAACTGTGCTGGCTTTGATGCATTTTGGAATACATGGAATGAATGCTTTCATTTGGACACTTTCATCTTTAATCTTGATGACAAAACATTGATAAAAGAGAGCTGACCTCAGAATCTCCTTTGTTTATAAATCTGGACTCACTATCATGTGTATTACATGTATTAGTTTTCATTCTTCCATCCAGAATCTCAGTAGTAATTTACACTTATCTAAGTCTGAAAAAAAAATAAATCTATAAATACATTGGACACGGTAATAGTTTTAATTTTACTTAAACTGATCAGGCAGAAAAGCCACAGGAAAATCAGGTCACAGGCTCTGCTCTGTCATTATGGGAAATAAATGGGAGACTTGGCAGAAAATATGAGTCTGCATTTATTCTGGGACTGAGCCAGTCGCTCACAGCTGGCATTAAAGCCATGGAGCCCAGTCCTTGCAGCAGCTGGATTTCAGAAAAAGCCTTCAGCCTTGGCTGAGGCCCCAACCTCGCTCCCAGGGGCTCTGCATGCAGGAACCTCAGCTCTGCAGCAGTTCCCAAGGAAGGGGCAGGATCCCTGCCAGGGCAGAGCAGAGCCCTTTGAGGCAGCTTCTGCAGAGCTGGTGTTTTTTAAGGCCACTGCAGCTGTCTGTGATGCTGCCAAACCCTCAGAAGAGGGAAGGGTTTAATGTCCAAAGTACAGCACAGGTGAAAGCCTCCTACCAGGAGAGCATGGGTCTGAGTGATTTGGAAGAAGAAAAATCTGTCAGGTTCTTGCTACTGCATCCAGAAGCAAATCTGTAGGACCAGTGACTTAATCCATAGGAGCAATTGGACCTTGCTGGCCAAGGATTCCAGTTTCCAGGTGAAATTTCATACTGTGTCCAGCACAAGGTTTACATGTTGTGGTAGCTCAGCTTAGGCACTCGAGATGGTCTTGGGAAGGGCATGTACCTTGTGCTGGCTCCAAGATATTGACATTCCATATCACTTAATATGGGAGGGAGAACTTTGACATTTACAGGTAAATCCAGAATTGCCAGGAATCTTTCTCACTTTTTGATCATATAATCTGACCTCTTATATAAGACAGTACAGGAAATCTTGTCCTTTGACTTGCACTGTTAAATTTGGCTACTGCTTGATGTGTTTTCTTCCTGTAAAGGCAATTATAAGGGAAGCAAAGTCTGACAGTGCTATCACTTCACTTCTCTCCTTAGTGGAAAGATGTATGAGCTCCATGCAAGCTGGCACCCAAATGATCAAACTCCGTGGGGGATCCAAAGGGCTGGTCCGCTTCTATTACCTGGATGAGCACAGGTCGTGTATCCGCTGGAGACCCTCTCGGAAGAATGAGAAAGCCAAAAGTGAGTGTCAGCCACAGAACCTCCCTTCTCACCCCTCCTGGGGCCTTGCCCTCTCAACAAAACAGCAAGCAAGAAGGATTTGGAAGCTGCAAGTTGATCACTGACAGGTGATCAAGGAGAGTGTTGCACTTGAATTGAAAGGGCAGTGAATGATTTTATGATGAGTAGTTTATGGAGGTTAAACTGCTGTTGTCAGCTGGGCAGGCTGCAGAGGTGTGGTGTGTTGTAAAGGAGTTGAAGGCAACCCCTGTGTGAATTGGGGCCCTTTCAGTGTGAGGTTTGGGCCCTTCCTCTATGGGATTTCTCTGCAGAATGAACCATCCCATCTGGCCCAGGCCGTGCACACAGTCATTAGTGAGCTCCATGCTTTTGTCATTCCAGTTTCCATCGACTCTATCCAGGAGGTGTGTGAGGGGAAGCAGTCGGAGATCTTCCAGCGCTATGCTGATGGCAGCTTTGATCCCAACTGCTGCTTCAGCATCTACTATGGAGACCACATGGAATCCCTGGACCTGGTGTCTTCCAGTGCAGAGGAAGCCCGGACCTGGATCACAGGGCTGAAGTACCTGATGGCAGGGATCAGTGACGAGGACAGCCTGTCTAAACGCCAGAGGACCAGAGACCAATATCCTTCCTGTACTGCCTGGGGGCATTTCCCGGGAATGGAGAGCTATTGATAGCACTGGGATTTCTTACAGCATTTGTTTTGCTACAAGTAAGCTCTAGGCTCAAAGCTTCAAAGCAGTTCCCATTGTATTCCCTGCTTCCAGAGACAGAGTCCTTGAAGAGGATTGTTCTGGGCAAGATTTGCAGATAAATGATTGGAGTGGACTGAAAAACCTACAGGTATATTCTTTCATCTCCATTTCACTTGGTTATATGGGACAAAATGGGATGTAACACTGAGATTCAGTGAGGAGTTTGTTCTGCTGTGCTGTACAATGGGTACAGAGCACAGCAAGTCTGGAAACTTACTGAACTAACATGAGTAGAGTTAAATATTATCTTGAGCTTTCTTTCATTCCCAGTCTCATTTACAGTATACATATATAAAGTTCAGTAATATCCCTCAACATTCCATGCTGTTCCTTAACCCCTGTTCAATGTGGTTGAAGCAGACCTTTGATGAGGCAGATAAAAATGGTGATGGCAGTCTGAGTATCAGTGAAGTGCTCCAGCTCATGCACAAACTGAATGTGAACCTGCCCCGGCAGAAAGTCAAGCAAATGTTTAAGGTAAGAAATGAAAACGTTTGTGTTTGTTTTTTTCTAGAAGAACAAGGATTTAACATGAAACTCAGTAGGAGAAATTGCAAATACTTCACCAGCTGGGTTGTTTCCACTCTGCTGAGAGATACTACACAGTCCATTTGGTAAATCGAAACACGTCATAGATAAATTGTTATGCACAGAAAAAGGCCATACACCAGGTACTTCCTGGTGTTACATAACATGAAGACACACAGCACCAAGATTGCTTTTTTGCTATACTTTTTGATCAGAAACTCAGTCACATTTCCTCTTCTGATTATGTTATATGTAATAAATATTATCCAGTTAAGTATCCAATATTCTACAATAATAAAATACGCAGCATGAAAACCTCTGGGTCTGTCATATTTTCACTGCTAAGAGCTGTTTGTTTCACATTTCATTCTGCTGACCTTGACCCAATTTAGTGGATAGCTGAACAATAGAGATGTGTAGCTTTTGTCATCACAAAATCTCTCCAGGGACCAGGAAGCCTTTATGTGAAATCCCTGGTGATTTTTTCTTTACTTGCAAAATTAGAATTCTTCCAGATATTATTAGTTTGTGGCCATAGATTTAACAGATATCCTCTCAAATCCTGGATATAAAATTAATTTCAAGATGACTTGGGTTCCAGTGATCTCCTCAAGAAGACACGGATGGTTGTTCTGCCACACACGTGCATGTTGTGTGCCGTGTTGCAGGGCACGCTGCCTGACTTCATCGCCGCAGGGAGAAGAAATCCATCAGTGGGGTTCCCTGTGAAATAGTAAACACCTCAGAGGTTGTTTCTTGGCTCCTGTACTAATGTATGAAGGAAAAGCTGAGCAAAGCATTCCCATGCCAAGGACCAGCCTGACAGATCAGCCTGTTCTAGCAGGCCACGTGGGGAGTAGCCATGTCAGGCAGCACCAACCTGCAGTTCATTTCAGTGGTTTATTCCCATGCAGGGGTTTGGTTATTTGAACCTGGTTCAGGCAGTTGGGATTCTCACTGTCCTGTTGCTGTGTATGCAGGAGGCTGACACGGATGACAACCAGGGCACGCTGGACTTCGAGGAGTTCTGTGCCTTCTACAAGATGATGTCGACACGCCGGGATCTGTACCTGCTCATGCTCACCTACAGCAACCACAAGGACTACCTGGACACAGATGACCTGAAACGCTTCCTGGAGACTGAGCAGAAGGTAGGCCCAAGCCAGGAGGACAATTGCAGCGCGCCTGCCCTCCTGCTTGGCATTTGGAATGCTTTGCCTTTTAGACAGGGAGGGAACCTCGATATTATGCAGGTGGAAAAATACAGTTAAATGTCTCTTGATTTTCATCTTGTAGGCTGGTGTGACTATTTCTTGAATCTTCTTGCTCTTTTTTTTTTTCTTACCTTTTTTTCCCTGTAGGCGCTTTTGTTGTGCCCCTAAATATAGTCTCTAGAGTTTCTTTCTTTTTTCATGTGTTCTCTTAGAAAAATTCCATCAGCATCTGTCCGTTTCAAGTATTCAGCATCCTGAAACAGAGCTGGTGTTTCTGGCTCTGCTTGGGACTTGGTGCACAGTCCATGATGAAACACTGAATTACTTTGTCACACTATCTCAGTTTGTAAAGAGGAAGATTGTGTTTTTCAAGAGAAAATGTTGAGAGAATGATTAATGAATGGGAAAGTTTTTTTAATTACTTTGTAGTACATAAGAGGTTGTCTCTGAGTGCTTTAACTCCAGTGCTGCGGGAACAAATGCATTGACTCCTGGTTGCTTTTTTCCGTCCATGGCCTCTTCTGAAGCTGCATGTTTGTGGATCATAAATGTCCATCAGTTCCAAACATTGTCTAAGAAAAGAGGGAATAAAAAAGCCACCTCTCTGGCAGTTATCTTTTTAGATAAGTGGGGTGTGTTTCCATTTCATTGGTCAATTGATTCTCCAGATGGTGAGAGGAAAATGAATACTCGCCACAGGACACAAATCAGCTCAGCTAATTACTGGCATGGACAAATCCTGCCCCTGGGGCTCTTCTCCCTTGCCTTTCTCACACAACATGTACAGGGAAAACATGTTCATTCTGTACTAGAAAAGCCTTTTTATTCAGAGCTTTATCTTTTGAACCCAGCAAACATATCATGTATGTTCAAATCCAGAGTTAGAGTGTTTTTTCTTCCTTTTCTTCTACTTTCATTTATTAGGCTTTAAATCACCCTCAGAAAAGGCATTGATCTGGTAGCAGATGTGCTGGTGCTTTCATTTCCCCTTAAGCAAAAATTCCACATTGCCAAAACAATCACCAACATGGTCACTTCATTGCAGTCCCCTCTGGTGCCAAGGGCTGTGTTTCCATGTCAGGGACAGCATTTCATAGAAAGGATTTTCTGGACCACTGAGGACAGGAATGTGAAATAATAGCACAGATAATAGAGGATAAATCAACAGTAAGTAGCAGGAATATTAATTGTGTTAAAATTTAATTGTGAAAACATTGCAAAGGTAAAAAAAGCTACAGCTCAACATAAAGGGCCTTGTTTTTATAAATGACATTTCCAGACGTTTCCAGACATACATTCCCCTTTGTACTCTTTTCTTTTTCAGTTGAGAATGCAAAGCAACCTTGAAGTTAGCAGATTCTCTGAGAACATTATGTCCTGAATCTCTGTTTCCCTGCTAGTAACAGATTTTTCTGTCTTCTGCATAAAGATGAGCCATTTTCTTGTTTTATTTTAAAGTAAAAAAACCTTTGATAATGCAAACTAATCCTTTAATCCTACAAGAGAAGAAATCCCATTGGTTTGTGACAAAGCTTGTTGTGTTTGGATGCTCTGTGGTGCCTAATAACAGGTCTGACCTACAAAGCAGAACTCTGTGATCAGGCAGCTGCCAATAGCACAGAACTGTTCACAAAGCACTCCCGTTCTGATCTGGGCTGACACTGATTGACAGGAGTGAGAATTCCACCGGGAACTGGAAATCCTGAGTCCCACCATGGATAATCTGCCCAGTTGTTGAACTGTATGCAGAGCAAAGAGCTAAGAGAGGTTGTGATTAACAGTTAACACTTCATTTTTGCTGCTGTTCCAGATGACAAATGTGACTAAAGAACATTGCCTGGAGATCATCAGCAAGTTTGAGCCGTGCCTGGAGAACAAGAAGGAGGGAGCTCTGGGGATTGATGGTAAGCTGGTGGTGCAGCTTTTGTAGGGAAAAGGCAACTATTTCAGTGCTCAGGAGAATATTGATTTTGCTTGCATGTCATATAGTCACAGAGTTTTGTCATGTTGTACAGAGTGTGCTTGCAGTTTTTTGGGGGTTTCAGTATCTGTTATTTGCTGAGGAACCTAAAGGGAAAATGGATGTCTTTGAAGAGTTTTTATAGGTACATATGATGAAGCAGCAGTCTCTGAGGGTCAGCTGGAACTGGATGTGTCTTTATTTGTGCTTTTGGAAAAGACAGTAGAATTCAGTTTCATCATTCCTGCAGGTATTTTTGGAAATCCATTAAGTGTTAATAAGAGGAGTGATGTGCTCCAGAGTAAAAGTGTGAAGTGGGATGACAGATGAAATCTGTGGGGGTCATGCCTTCCTGCCCTTTGCTGCTAAAGCCTTCACTGTGAATCCACCCATGTTGTACCATCAGGCTGGGAGCTGTTATTTTGGGGACTGACTGTAAATCCTTTCCCCTAAATAGTAAATCTTCTGCAAGATCTTACTGACTCCAGGGAGAGAGTACATTCCTCAGACATTAGCTTCTTGCAAAAGTTCTGGGACCTTTGGAAAATTTCTGTGGTTATCCATTTCTGTGGGTGTGTTACCATCCTGAAAAGTGGCAAAACAGGAGTTGTTTGGTTTCCTGCATGAATAAGTGGGTGGTTTCTGGTATAATGTGTAAGGTGGTTTTTTTTCGAGAAATGATTGTTGGTTAGGATGGATTTGGGTCTGTTCTACTTCCACTACTTTCCAATTTAGTTTAAAGCTTATGCTAATGGCAGTGAGGGAGCAGTTGACATATTCATATTTTTATTTTCTGGTCTTTACAGTCAGTTGCAGTCACATAAATAATGAATAATCAGGTTTATCATCTTGCCTTCCTCATAGCTAGAAAAGTAAGACTAGGCTTTTCAAACCACTGTAGGTTTTCCTTAAAAAAAAAAAAAAATTAAGAATTTAATACAGTTGCATTGCCTAAGAATGGATGTTAAAACAGTTATGAGTTTATGGGTTAGGATAAGAGAGAATCCCACATGCTGACATTCTGCTGGTGTCTGCCACAGACCTCCTGATTAGGAGGGAGCAGATGAGGCCATTTGGAGACAACTGGAAAAAGCTTCATGATTTTAACCACTCCAATATCCTGCTGGAAGTGCAGCAGAACAGAACAAGTCTTATCTAGGGTTTAATTAGTGCAGGAGATTTCTGGGCTGTATTGATGTTAACATCCAAACAGGTGATGTGGAGCTGACAGGACACTCTGCTGGGATAGTGCTGGCAAAGGAGAAAGAGCTGCTTGAAAAACAGATCTGTATCTGCATATGCATCATGTTTGTGCAGGTGCATCATGTATGTGCATGTGTGTGCACACACGCACACATACAGAAGTTCTTCTTCTCTTCTTTTTGTGTGTAATTGAGACTTTGGATCACTCTTGTCTTCCAGCAAACAAATCTAGTGTTGCCTAGGGGACTGAGATACGGCAGCCATGGAAGTTGGAGCTGCATGTTTGTTCCTCAGATTGGTACAGCCCAGACAGGAGCATCCTGCCCACACTTGGCAGCACTTCAGTAGTAGTAAAATAATAGTAGAATATTCTTTGTCCTTTCATATTCATTCATGGGTCTGTATTGCTTTGTGTCCTCAGCTGTGCTGGGTTTTGTCATGAAGCACCTTGGACTGTCCTGTGGCAATTGGCTTGTTCACAGTCTTGCAAAAAACCCCTTTCCTTTGTCTGCTGCTGCAAATAACACCATACCAGTGCACTTTTCCTGAGGGTGTGAACTGGAGATCCACAGGACACACTGGATCTTCATTCATTCCTCTTTCTTCATCCCAGGGCTGATAGATCCAGTTGGTGTGGACTCACTATAACAATCGTGATATCATATTTTAACAAGTGCTTAAAGCAAACAATAGTGTTTTTTTCAGCAGTGCTGTGTGGGATTAATCTTGTAGCAGCTGATTAGTTTGCAATAAGAGGAGCTGATAAACCCCCATCAGTGTGGGAGTGCTGTGTGTTTGCTGACACACAGACTGGGCCCTACCCCTTTTCCATGGTAGCAGCTCTCACTTGGTTGCTCTTTTGTTTTCACCCTGGGCCTCGTGGATTGTTCAAAGAGTTTTGGCTGCTATTTGTGTTTATCAGCTCTTTTCCTTTAATAAAACTTTCATCAACACAAAATGTATAGCCTGGAAGAACTATCATAGAGGTGACATTTTATCTTATCACAGTCAGAGAAAGTGTGTTAAGAACTTCAGAAGTTTGGCAGGATTGTACAGGGGCACTGTTTTATTTATGGAATGAGTGAAATGTCAGCAGAATTAACAGTCTGGAGGCAGAGACCTACTGAACAAAGGCATCATTACTGGCAGCAAAGCCAGGGTGGGAATGGGAATCTTTCCTTGGTGGAGAACAAAAAAAAAATTTGGGGGCTGCTTGAAATGGAAATGACAATGTTTAATGTTAGTCTGAATTGTGACGAGGTCTGTGTATTTGTGCACAAACCAAGGTCTGAGAGCAGCAATTTCACACAAAGATAAAAGCATAACTTGCTAAAACTTTGCTTCTCAGCAGGAGTGGTGATTGCAATACACAACTGGGCCAGGGGATGATGTCTGTAGAGTTTGTGAGCATTCCACTGCTTTGGCAAAAAAATTATCCTAGTGGCATCACTGAAAACCCCACAGATAATTGATATTTTGGTGTCAAGTCTGGAGAAAAGTTCAGTGTCTAAGGTGACATTAATGCAGTACTGCAGGTCACCCTCTCCACGTGCATGTTTGTGCATGAGGTTCATATCCAAATTAGAGTGTGTAGCTTGTACAAGCCAATATGTGTTGACATTCTTCTGGTATTTTTTGGAGAAGGAGGGGAGAGGAGAGGACAGCGTGTCCCTTGCCTCAGACTGTGTTGGCCACCAGAAATTGTCTCTAGGCAGTACAATACCATAGATCTTACAACACTTCACTGAGGAGCAGTACCAGCATATGACTGCAGATCTCTGGAGGCTTTTATGTGCTATGTGACTTCATGTCCCAGCAGAATCTTTTGACACAAATTATAAGCCTAAAAGGGAAATGCAGAGCAAGGAAACATACAAAGCAACTAGAAATTTATGAAAAGCAATAACCACACTTGATCATGGTGACAGTTGGGGTGTAGTGGTGCTGTTTCTTTATCTTACATGTTCATGAATGTGTTGGTGAACACAGGGATGCAATTTTTTGGCTGGTTAAGGGAGGGTTACAGCAACAAAAAGGACAAAACTATTCTTTATATTACTGTTTGTTTGCAGGTTTCACCAATTACATGAGGAGTCCATCAGGGGACATATTCAACCCCGAACACTACCATGTGAATCAGGACATGAGCTACCCTTTGAGTCACTATTTCATTACCTCCTCACACAACACCTACCTCATGGGAGATCAGCTGATGTCCCAGTCCCGGGTGGACATGTATGCCTGGGTGCTACAGTCTGGCTGTCGCTGTGTGGAAGGTAAAGGGCTAAAGGAACTGTCAGTAGGCTCTGTAGTTTTGTGTCTCCTCTGTAAAGGAAGATTCCTGACTTCTGCAGAAGACATGGTAATTGTGGAGAGGAAAAAGCCCAGGAGAATGTTATCTTCCCTTCATTATGCACAGCAAAATGATGTTGTGATATAATGGACAAAATTCCTTGAGCATGGAAGTAAGGCAGAGATTTGAGGAGTAGTATCCTGTCGCTCCTCAGCACTGGTTAAATGGAGTGCTTTTTGCTTGGGGCTTTCTCAAACAATGGGATCCATCATCTGGTCACAGTAGAAGGTCAAGGCCAGGGAGTTCCTTCTGAGGAAGGGTGTTCAGTGTAGTGAGGAGGGAGATACAGATGGAGGGTGGGGGTGAACCTGGGCCCTGCTTTGGCTGGTGGCTGAAGAGACTTGCAGGGTTTCAGTCTTGCACAGATGGTGCCCCCAGATGTTCCCTGACTGATGGGTGGTGTTGTTTCTGTCCTACAGTTGACTGCTGGGATGGGCCGGATGGTGAACCAATTGTCCACCATGGATACACTTTGACTTCCAAAATTCTCTTCAAAGATGTGATCGAAACTATCAACAAATATGCCTTTATCAAGAATGAGTATGTATCCAGTCTGCCAACTTCTGGGTGTCAGGGCTGTGAATGGCAGTGTTTCTTGGCATCCTTGTACAGGCAGTGAGTGGAGATCTAACCTGGTCCTGCGCAGGACAGAATTCCTGTCAGAATTCTGAGTTGTTTTCTGGGGGGGTGAAGCCTTCAGAAAGAAACAACAAAACAAAGCTGAGTAGTGGCATTCTGTACAGAATTGTGGGGCTGGCTTTATCTCCTTCATAGAAGACCCAGAGGAGCATTGTATTTTGTCAGGGCTGGTGTTTTAACCACATATCTTACAGCCAAGGCTACACTTGGGTGCTCCAGGCATAGGAAACAAGTCAGGCAGCAAAGGAATCCAAAGAGACAGTAGGCCAATTGTGGAGAAAGCAGACTGTGCAGGAGAAAGAGGTTATGTTCCCTGCAGGTACATTGCTCAGAAAATCAGATTATTATATGTGGGAAGTTTCATATACCTTGGCACTTACTGTCCTCTTCCTTACAGTCAACCTATCTTTTTCTTGTTTTTTTAAAGATAAATTAATTTAGCTCTGTAAAAATTTTCCACTAGCTTCCCCAAAGCAGCCCATCTGCCTTTGTGAATAGAACTAAACTTGCACTAAACTTTCAGACCAGGTAAACTTATTGTGAGCCTGAAATTCTTCAGTTTGCCTGAAGACACGGTAAATAAACCAAAGGAAAGCTGGCCAGCAGAATGTATGGCAATGCTTCTGAAACTGTTCAGTTCTTAAAACCTTGACAGAAATGTTAACTGGGACCATGTCATCAACTAGGAAAGTTTTGTCCTGCAGACACTGGCTGGCTGAGTGCCTTATTTTTCCTGTTGAGGAGGTAATGAGGGCCAGATGTCAGGATGGAGATAACTGGGTTTTAATTAATGAATCCCTGATAATTCATCCCTACCAAAGTGCACTGTGCACTGGCTTTTGGGCCAGTGAAGTATCAGTCCCGTGCCCACAGTGAGTTACCTGCCCCTGTGGGTGTCATTGGTGGTGCCTGTCACAGGAATGCCCAGACAGCAATAACCCTGATCCTGTTCATGCCATAAAAGCTAAATTTGCAGTTGAGGATGGTTTTGTCTCTGCCAGGTACCCTGTTATCCTGTCCATTGAGAACCACTGCAGTATTGTCCAGCAGAAGAAGATGGCTCAATATCTTATAGAAATTCTGGGAGACAAACTGGATCTGTCTTCTGTGCACAGTGATGACTCCACAAAGCTCCCTTCTCCAGCAAGTCTTAAAGGAAAGATCCTGGTCAAGGTAAGCACCTGCTCCATTTGTCCTGTCCCTCTTTCTGTTTGTGGTGATGGTGATTTCTGCCTGGCTATCACTTACACCCTAACTTCAATCATTTTACAAAAAGCAGTCTTTGAGAACATGAAGGTTCTGAACAAATGACTTCTCAATCAGTAAGAACCTTCTTGCATGCTGTGAATAATTCTTAATTTTTTTGAAAGGTGTGATAGCAAGAGCTGCATGCTAACCAGCCTGTGTGATGGTTTTATTTTCTAGGGCAAGAAACTTCCAGCCAACATCAGTGATGATGCAGAGGAAGGAGAAGTTTCTGATGAGGACAGTGCTGATGAGATTGATGATGACTGTAAATTAATGAATGGAGATGTAAGTTGTGTTGAATGTAAATGTATGTCAAGGTTTCCCATCCCAGTGAGCAGAAACTCTGTATGAGTTCTCTGGAATGTGGATGTGGTCTAACCTTTGGGATTAGCCACAAGCGTTCTGGGTTCTAAACCTTCATGGGCAGGGATTTGACAAAAGTGCATATGAGACAGTACCAGTTCTGGTGGTTGTGTTTCAAGTTTGGAAATTTAAATAGTAATATCTCATGATTCTTCACATCATCATGGTGTTCTTCCCCTCAAATGCAAAAAAGAACCAAGAATATTCTATTTATATCAAATTGTGGTCATTGTTACAGAGCATCCCTTTGCTGAATGCTGGGCTTAGTTGATTTTTACTGTGAAGACGTGTTAGAAAGGGAGAGTATTTTAATCTCTACTTGCTTCAATCTGAAAAGCCCTTATTTCTTCATCCTTTTTAAAAGTTGTGGGGGTTTTGTCACTTTAATCTTCTGGCAAGTGCCAGAATACACATAAATACACAGCACAACTATTCAATAACATAAACCAGATTGCCTTGGAGAGAGAATTGCATCCTCAGTCCTCTCTCCCTCAGGTTGTTGCCTCATTTTGTATTATGGATTTGATCCTTTTCATCTAAAACTAAAAGAGAAACTACTTATTCACAACTTCTTTGTGAATAAGACTTTATGGTTTTTTTTGAAGTTATTCCATTTTAGCATATCACTTTTCAATAATTTACATCATTGTCTTTGTTACTAACAGTTCACTTTGCTGCAAGATTTACTGATACTTTAAATCTGAGATTTGCTACTCTGGTTTGTTTCCCAAACCAAATTTTGAAGAGCTCAGGAAATCAGAGCTTGTTTCATGACAAATGTAGCTGGGAATTCTTAAGGCCTACTGAGGAAACACAATCTGTCACCCCTTAAAAGACCTGGGATTGTGAGTGAAAAAGAAAACTCTGGATTTCTATTTATATTTCCCCCGCTTCCTCACATGGCCCATGGTGTAACCAGGAGGGAACAGCATTCTCTTGCATTTTACCCTAAAACTGCTGAAATCAGGATTCTAAAGTGACTCTTGCTCCATCCAGTAGATCTTGGGCCTGTTGGAACTGCAGAGTCAGCCTTGCCATGGCAGGTGAGTGCTGCCCATCAGCCCCAAGGCTGAGGGAAATGCCACCTACTCTGTTCCCTCATGGATCCATTACTATTAAATGTCCATGAAAAATGGCATGATGGACTGGAGCAGATATTTCACAAAACAGGTGTTGCCATATGTCAGTCCAGTTCAGTTTGGGGATCATCTCAGTAATAGTTATTTCTGTGTTAGCACATGCTTGGCTTGTGACAGACATTACATCTGAGCAGCTCTGCTAAGGGTCAGTCTTGCTTTAATTAGAACTGTCTTAATTACTTTTTTTAATGGCCTTTTTCATCACCACCTGGTTTAATGATTCTGTTCTGTCTGTAGGCATCTGCTATTAGGAAAAGAGTGGAGAATATAGCAAAGAAAAAACTTGACTCACTCATAAAAGAATCCAAAATCCGTGACTGTGAAGATCCAAACAATTTTACAGTTTCCACTCTCCCATCATCAGGAAAGGCTGGGCTGAAATCTGATAGTAAGAAGGTGAGCATGTTTTATTGCACTTGTGTTTTATTAGTTTACTGAATCCATCACGTATTACTGACGTCAGCTTCATAGCTGAATTCCTGCAGTTAATGATGATGCCAGGTGAACATCACTGTCAGATACACAAACTTTTTCTTGCTCACACAGCAATTGGAGCATGAAATGTACACGTGAAAGGGTTTTTCAACAGAAAGACTTTGATTTTCCATTATAAAAAGTGCATATGAAAGTTGAGCTTTTTTTCTCTTGGCTATGTTCTCTGCATTTACATTTGTATTTTAATTTTATATTAATGCTAATCTGTAAAAATGTACTCAGCCCACAGATTACACTTCATGAATTTGAGGCATTTTCATCTTAGGCTTTGTAATAAGCACAAAAAACTTAAGAAGATTGTTCCATGTAAATGAAAAGCAGTGGAGATCTGCCATTAATAAACAGGTGTAATAACCAGGGATTAAACCTAAACTGGGGATAAGAACTAAAAATCAGCTTCCCAAAACATTCTATGGCATGATTTTTGTATGTACTTTAAACCTAATGATTTACAGGATATATCAGACAGGTTTTTTGTAAGAGCCACTACAAAGCCAGGACTTGCAGAGTCCTTCAGCACAGATGTTATCAATAAGGTCTGTGTTAAAAACCCATCACATCTCTGCTGATACTCAGGTGCTCTGTCTGCAGCACTCAAATTGATCTGCTTTATTCTTCTTCCTTTGGTTGCTTCAGAGCAAACTCGAGGATGAGGTGGAATCTGGGGAAGATTTCAGCACCAACAAAAGGCACAGCCGGTCCCTGATGGGCAGCTTTTCCAAACGCAAGGTGAGGTCTGCCCCAGACCCTGATTTCTTGGAGGGGTTTTTGCTTTGCACACAGTGGAGAGGAATATCATACCTGCATTGTCTGCAGCACCTGGCTCAGGCTGCTCACTGAACACACAGGCTGGGGAACTGCTTAGCACTGGGCATAACATGCAGTTTCAATTTACATGAAGGTCTGAGAGCATCCAGGATCTAACTGAAAACTACAAAAATTCTCCTAATCTAACTGAAAAACACAAAAATTCATTGGAACTAACCGAAAAAAAAATCACAATTCATTTGCACCTTTTATCTGAGAATCTGTGCTTGCTTTGTAACAAGGCTCAGACCTTGGGCTGCGTTTCCCCATGTGCTGCAGTACCAAGTGTTATAAAAGCTGTCATTTTCCATTTTCTGTAAGTAACACACTCATTGGCATAACAAAGCAGAAATGTATCCAGCTGCTCAAACGCTGATCACACGGTTGTGATATTATGGCTTGTTTTTTTCCTTCTGGCACAGAAAAAAGGAAGCAAATTGAAAAAGGCGTCAAGTCTGGAAGAGGGTGAAGACGACTCGGATCCTCAAGGGAATTTAGCCAGGAGCTCTGTACATTGCAGCAGGTTTGTTAACAAGAGATTGGACAATTTTGTTTCTAAAAAAGATAACTTACATAATTGCACCCACTAAACAGGTTTGCTTCAGGTCAAGATGCCAATTTGTGGAAGGCTGCAGACATCTGGTGTATGGGTAGAGGAACCTGGTATATGGGTAGACACAACAGCATCAGAATAATCTCTTGGTGCAGTTCAGACTAATCAGCAAAGCACAGTAAACCATTTATGCATTTCGAGCTCTTAGTAGCTCATCTATTTTTTTACCCTGATTTATTTTGAAATACAAAAGATAACATTTATCCATTAATTAATGGGAAATTAATTAGTCTTATCTTTCTAGGATAAACCGACAGAAGAAAACAATGAAGTTGTCCAGGGCCCTGTCTGACCTGGTGAAGTACACAAAGTCTGTTGGCATCCATGATGTTGAAAGTGAAAGTAGGTTGAACTAAAAGTCTGCTGGAAAAAATTGCTATATAAAGAAATTGAAAGTTTCATGATCTTACATATCTTCTTATTAAAATATGACATCTTGGTGAAGATTCAGGTCATTCATGGTATTCAGCTTCATTTTCCCAACCATAACTGCTTCAATAAGCATGGTGGTTTGCTGTCAGATAAGGAAAGCACAGCTCCCTCTGAGTGGCACATACTCAAACGATACCTGGTAGTTAAAAGGAACTAGTGCCATGTAGTTTCGAAAGCTTTATCTAGAGATAATAAATAAATAAATAAATAAATAAGGAGATTACCTCTAATCTCCTCCTGTCTTCCCTGTAGTCTCTTCCAGCTGGCAGGTTTCATCGTTCAGTGAAACCAAAGCCCACCAGATCCTGCAGCAGAAGCCAGCCCAGTACCTGCGCTTCAACCAGCACCAGCTGTCCCGCATCTACCCGTCCTCCTACCGGGTGGACTCCAGCAACTACAACCCCCAGCCCTTCTGGAATGCTGGCTGCCAGCTTGGTGAGCAGGAGGAAACTGGCTCCTTTTTGTTCTATTTTGGGAGGGATGTTTCAGTAGGAGCTCCAGAATAACCCCTTAGAAGACTCTGAGTTCCCTGCTCATCCAGCTTTACTGGCCAGTGAGTCCTCCCTGTTGCTGCCTCTGTTGTTACCTGGATTACCTCAAACGTGTGTCCTACATGCAAGTAGTTGTGTGATAAATGGAAATAAATGAACTTATCTATTGCAAGAGGGCCACAGAATTCAGCTCTTTTTGAGAGCTTCTCTGCCTGAAGATGTGATATATGTTATATAAGAGAACTCTTTCTCATAAGACATTTGAATTTTTGCATCTGAGAAGTCAAATCTGAACCTGATTTTTTTTTTTTTAAATAGTTGCACTGAACTACCAGTCAGAGGGGAGAATGCTGCAACTGAACCGGGCCAAATTCAGTGCCAATGGGAATTGTGGCTATGTCCTCAAACCAAACTGCATGTGTCAAGGTAAGGAGAATGAGCAAAACCAGGGGATCACTCACTGCATGAGAATATTCGGTAGACCCTTGTTATAGTCTGTTTAAAAATGCATTTCTGGTGCTAGAAGCAAATGAGCCTATAACTAAAGTCGTGTTACACTTCTTTCAAATTGTGTGACTTTTCCATTCTTACAGGTGTCTTTAATCCAAATTCTGAGGACCCACTGCCTGGTCAATTGAAGAAACAGTTGGTTCTAAGAATTATCAGTGGTCAGCAGCTCCCCAAACCACGTGATTCCATGCTGGGAGACAGAGGAGAGGTACTGGGCAATTTGTGAATGTTCTTGTGTGTTGCAGTAGGTTCATTTCCACATAGGCTGGGCTAAGGATGAGGATTCCACATCCTGCAGTTATCTGTCAGGACTAAATTGGGTCATTACCATCCTAGATCTTTAGGTGTTTTTCTTCACTTCTAAGCACCCCAGCAATGGTTTGATGTTTTTCCTCCAATTGTCAAGACAGTGCCTCCAGAAGATAAAAACTGAGAGATCTTATCAACATAATAAACAGTTACATCTGACTCAGGACCAGTAATTACTAAGACATTAACATACAATGCCCACACTGTAAAATGTGTTTGAATTTCATCTTTGTCACTCCTTCTTTTCAATATCTGTTACTTTCTGGTTTTCAGATCATAGATCCCTTTGTTGAAGTAGAAGTTATAGGCTTACCTGTTGATTGCTTCAAAGAACAAACCAGAGTAGTTGATGACAATGGTAAGATTATCTGGGGTTTGGATTTTTTTAATGGCTGAAACACCCTCTTTCAGGCAAATTTTGTTGATAAGGATACAAGGAGATAGGATGTGGTGCCTATTATGACAAAGCACTGAAAATTTGATTTAAGCATTTTTTATGTTATTTAGACTTGGATCTTGAATTGTTTGACTGAGTTGGTAATATGTGCTGAAGGTCTTGGTGTAAAACAAGTCATTTGTCTTCTCACTGGGTATGAGAGAAGGGTGTTTTGAGCTTGGTGTGGGCAAAAGTAAGTCAGGTTGCCCAAACCCCTGCTGAAAACAGGGCCAAACAGAGGTAAGATCCAACTCTGTTCCTTGCAAGTTCTTGTGCTGTTGTGTCTCCTCCTGAATCAAGTGGGAGGGCTGGATTTTCCAAGAACAAAGATCAATCTATTGGGGGAACTAAAATGGCATTGCAGTTTAGTCGTTCCTCACTAGGCAGCCTTCTTTCTTCTTGCTCTTGTGACTGCAATACTTAAGGCTGCCTCCTTCATTCCAAGGCTTTAACCCCATGTGGGAGGAAACGCTGGTGTTCACAGTCCACATGCCAGAGATCGCACTGATCCGGTTCCTGGTGTGGGACCACGATCCCATCGGGCGGGATTTCATTGGGCAGAGGACGATAGCGTTCAGCAGTATGATGCCAGGTAAGAGACATGGGAAAACCCCGGATCAGCTGGCTGGCACTTTTATTCTGGGGTAAATAAAAGTTAATGTGTGTGCAGTGTCTGCTGCAGAGGTTTCTAGTTAGAACAAGAGATTGGCGTTTGGACCCCGAGTTCTCTACCTTGGTCAGTTACTGACTTGTATGGGGATGAAGACTAAATCAATTCAGTCTAGAATTTTTGAACTAGATTTTTTTAAAAATGGGTAACTCTGTTAAGCAGGTTGGCTAAATACTGTGGGCCTGGGAGGCTACCATACAGAATCCATTACCTCATATTGCTTTTTCCTCCATGTCTTCCCACCAGTTTTTGAAAACTGGTTTTGATTGGTCTTATGACTATTAGTAACCAACCATAGTTACCTATTCTTATGATGGGATCCAGGTTATTAAATGCCATTTTCTGACAGTTTCCCATTGCTGTTTCCAGTTCAGTCTTCTTTCATGTTACAGCTTCAGTGTATATTTTTCTTTTCTTTCAAAGTAAAGAAAAAAGTTTGTGTTTAAGATTTAAAGCAAACATCCAGTCTCAATAACCTTAGATGAAATGTTTGCAGTCTTAAAAATGGACCGTAAGTCCCCAAGGAGAAAATGTGGTTAAGTTTAAACCATGGATTGACAGCAGCAATAACAGACCCTGGGTAAAACAGGACATGGCTTTTTTTTTTTTATAAAATCAAGGGAGAAGAAGAAATTTGTAAGTGGTGTGACTGAGGTACCTGAGTGTGACATGGGGATGCACAGCCCAGATGCTTTTTGTGAGGAGGGGCTGGGAAAAACCTGCTCGATTTCATTTGCTGTTTACAAAAGGGAAGTCTCCGGATGCTCCCTCTGTCCCTTGTTCCACCTCTGTGCCAGTTCTGCTCACTCTGTTTCAGGTTACAGACATGTGTACCTGGAAGGTATAGAAGAGGCTTCTATCTTTGTCCATGTGGCCATTAATGACATCTGTGGTAAGGTGAGTGCCTTTGGGGATGTGTGACACAACTCGTGCTCCTGAAGGAGCTCACAGGGGTTTGTGTCACACCAGGGCAGCCTAGTGGGTGAAGACCCAAGCCAACATATTTGTTCACTTAGAGAAAAATTCATCTCTGTGCATGTCATGGTAGCCTGAGACCTTTCTGAATATCCATGGAGATAAAGGCTAATCATAGGAAAAGTTGTACCAGAGATTCTAGCAGTGCCTTTTTGGGGATGCCTCAGGGGAAGGTTATTTCCTTGCAGCACACACACAGTTATATAAATAAGTATGGTTGTGTCCAGTCCTGTAAGTGCACCTTGCTGAACCAAAGGTTGCACCCCTGAACCCTCAGTGCTTGGTGCCTGCAAAGCTTGTGCTATAAAGGCTCTGTCTGATGCTTTTGCTTTTTAAATTTAATTAAATTCATCAGAGTTATTTGCTTTGGGGTTTTCCCATAACAACACTTAAAATACAGAGGAAAAGTGATCCTTGTAATAGTTCCAGAGCATATTTGCACTCTTGTTTGTTATTAAGAGTGTGTTTGCTTCACATGCAGGAAAAATACAACTCTCAATGTGCCATATCTAAATTCCTATGAAAGTAAAGCCCTAATTCAGACTCCTAGGCCAGCTGAAAACGAGACAGCTTCTGTCCTCGCAGTGCGCTGGATGTAGTGCCTTCTGTGGTACCGATGTCAGTGAAACTCAGGCAGCAAAGCATCTTACAGAGCCTTGAGCTCCTCCTGATCCCGCAGTGGCCCACTGAGCTCTCCGTGGTGCCGAGGTGCAGTATCGGCACGGGACTGCAGGAGGAGGCATCCAGCAGGCTGGGAATGCCGAGCTCCTAATCGGGACGCGAATTAAAGCAATTCTCAAAAAGAAAAGCCGCTTTCTAAGCTGTTAAATTTCAGTCTCAGATTAGTTAACTACAGCTTGCCAGTCACTGCTCCTGACAGCAGCGTTTGGTGCAAGGGACAATGTTCATAGTCTTTGTGAATATTTTAAGTGTTTTCAAATCTCCTTTGGCAATATTGCAAGGCATTCTCTCTCCTTTTACCCTCACTTTACTGAACCTTTCATAATTATTTGTTCTTATTGGCTTCTTCATGAGCAACTGGCTGGTGATGATTATAAGTTGCAGTAGGGCAGCCTGCTGAATTCAGCTTTAGTAGCTGTTTTGAGGACAGTGGATTTTCTTGGTAGTGTTTAAACAACTTGAAATGCCCTTGAGTATCACAGTGTCTCATCCCTGTCCTTATCCATTACCCTCCAATCTACTGCACTGGCTTGTTTTTTCAATTGCTTTATTCGTTTTACATGTTCTAATAGACATCCCTTAGCGCTTCTCATTATCACTGCAGCCTCTCTGGGCTGGCTGGTGTTAGGAAGCTGCTGCTGTGCACTGACATTATTAAAATATAGGGATTTGGAAGGAAAGCTCATATGTGGTTGTGGTTTTTTAATGTTTTTAATTTAGCAAAAACTACTGAAAACATGGAACAAATATTACACAGCCCTTTCTGGTTTGGTCTCTCTCAATCACTTTCTGCTTTGATTTTCAGTTAACAGAGTTCTGTCAAAACTGGAATTATTTCCCTGTTTCCCCTATCTTAATTAGGGGCAGAAAAATCAGCCCAGTTATCAGCCTGGTTTTACCCATCCTTTATTAATCCAGAGACTCTAATGCAAGCATTAATCTTTTGGGGCTTTTTGTAAATGGACATATTCCACCTGCCCAGTAGCTTGATATTACTAAAACAGTCTTAGATTTTTTTTACCTTAACTTGTGTTTAACTGAAATCTCTCCCAGATTGCTCTGTTTCCTGGAGAGGCTTTTCTCTGTTTCTGTCTCTTCTGTGGTCTGTTCATGTATTGCAGAATTTTTGTGGTTTTCTAGATGTGCCTATCTCTGAGATCCTCCCTCACTGTTATTTTGCCTCTGCTCTGTCTGTTTGTGATTTCAGTGGGCTTCTCTATGTCAAAAAAGTCTACTTTTAGAAGCAGAGCGTTTTTAGACGCCTTGAAGGTACCCCCTCCTGTCCGGGGAGGTGCAGTGACACCACCACACACCTGCATGCCTCTAATTGGTAGCTTCATTAGCATCGATGTTCCTTATTAGCATTTTCAAGCTCTCCAACCCATGGAACATGAATTGTGACATTTGACTTGGTCAGTTCTGTTGGGTCTTTGACAGCCAGAGAGCCCTCCCGGTGTGAAGCAGATCCAGGATAACAGTCCTTCCATACCCTTCCTCTCACTTGTGGAGTCTCTCCCTCTCCATTTTTCCCCTGGAGTGCAATAACTCAAACCCCTCCTTTCACGTGGAAAAGAGCATTAACAGTGAATCATTTGCTAAATTGTGGGAAAGACTCTTGTGCTGCTTTTCAAGTCTCCTTTAGAGAATGAGACAGCCCTGTAGAAGCTGGGCTGGAAGCTGAAAGCACAGTGTCCTGGATCTCCCTCAAAACTGCTCTCTCTTTTTTATTTTTTTTTCCTTCTTTTAAAAGTTTTTCTTCCCTAAGTTAACCAAATTTGACTTTGGGTTCTTGAATCACTCCATTGATTCAAGCAACATTGTCCAGCTAACAAAGCTGCACCAAACAAGCCAGGATGACACCTGGGGCCCTGCACTGCGTGTCACCCATTCCATCAGTGCTTTCCTTTTCTTTTTCATGGATATTATTTGTGTGTGTGTTTGTATGACAGTTTTTTTCTGGGGTTTGCAAATATTTGATTTTTATAGCAATGAATTCATGTACTTGCCAACTTGTCTCCCAGTAATCCAAGCAGACTGTTCAATAGCCTGGCTCTCACAGAAGGTTTCCCAATATTTAAATTACAATTTCTTTGCCTTGTCTGGGAAAAGTCAATCCCTACCTTCTTTATCTTATCCCAAAGGCCATTTTAGGTCTCTTTTTAATCATGTCCCACTCACACTGGAGATTGGCATGTGGTAACTAAACTTCAGTCAATTATAGAAATAATATTATGAATGCTTTCAGTGGGCTGAGTGTCAGCCAAATAAACCTTGATCCCACGTGGCAGGTTGGGCAGGCAGGGAGGGATAAAAGCAGCTTTTAGCCTGGGCTCACTGCACAGTGCAGCCAATATCTGTCCATTAAGTCCCCCAGAGCAGAATTGGAAATGCAGCAGTATGCACTCCAATATTTATTTGGGAGTGGAAGACCACTGTAATTTAAACGAGACGTTTCTGTGCCATTGTTTGGCACTGCAGAAATGTGACCTCACGTGACATCACAGGGCAAAAATTGAGCTGACAGCAAGTGCCAGCAGGCCTGGATGCTGGTCAGGTTCTGTCACGGGGTTCTTACAATGCCTGTCAATCACAGGCTGATGGACCTTGTTTCTACCCATTCTTTGTGCTACAGCTACTAAGGAGGGTCTGATCTAACTGGGAAACAATGAGAACAAAGGAGGAGTAGATTACAAAGGAAATACCTTTCTCTGCCCTAAGTGATTTATGTGTACAAGGTTGTACCTGCAGAGCAAACCAACACCGTACCAGGCATTGGCCTGTTGCTTTAAAAGTTGGCAAGTGCACCTGGAATGTTTACAGGAATGCTGACACCGTTTCACTGACATGTAAATCACTTGTATGATGGTGGGAGATTTATGATGGTGAATATGTATGTTTAGTGATTAAATAAGTACTGAAGAATATGAAGAACTGTATTATCACACTGACTAACTTCCCTTGTTTATAGTGTGTTTCCTCAGTGATGAAAACATACACCAGTGTCTTTGGATAAGTGTTGTATGGTAGGAAATTACCATAGAAATTGAAATATTCGGTGATTATTTCCCTCCCTATAGTTAACTGCTATTCATGAGAGCGCTCAATTCAATTGAAGTGTAAATCTCCTTTAGACTGAAAAAATATTCTATATTATGGCCAGTGTTTATTTCCCAGCAGTTCCTAGAGAATGCATTTACAGCTTGTAATTTAAATACATATGCTTTGGGTGAAACTGAGAAACTCTTCAGCTTTGAGTGAGATTCCTGTAGACAGAAGTAATTCCTTTTTTATTGCTTTGTCTTTTCAATATCTCTAATGTTTATGTAGATGTTGTAAGTAGCTACATGCTACTAAGAGAATGATGGAAAATGCAGAGATAAGTGTGGTTGGAAAACAGTATCTAAAAACAGAGCTGACAAAAAAAAAAAAAAAAGAGATGGGATATTTTTCAAAGCTGGTGTTAGTGATTTTTTTTCATGTTTAGTCCCTGTCCTATTCCTGGTTTAGTTCTCATACTGATGACAGGAATATGGCAGGAGACTCTGTGTGTGGATGATTATTTGTTCACAAGTTCCAGTGCCCAAAGTCAGAGACTTGCATTTTCCATGAAGGACATTTTATATTTGTATCTCTGTATTTATCTTCCAGGCCAAACAAGCTCTAGGTCTAAAAGGGCTGTTTCTCAGAAATCCAAAGCAGGCCTCTCTGGACAGTCATGCTGCTGGGCAGCTCCATCGCAAACCTTCCTTTAGCAGCCACCTCCTGAGGCGGACAGCCAGTGCCCCCACCAAGAGCCAGAAGAAGAACAAGAAGGGCTTTCCTGAGATCGCTTTTGACACAAAAGACAACAGCTCGGAAGGGGCCGGGGAGGACCGGGACGTGGACGCTGCCTCCCAGCCTCGCTTCGTGCAGGAGCCAGAAAGTGCTTCTCCGTCCCCAGCTCCCCGAGACGGTGCCAGCGGGGAGGCACCTGGCAAGGGGGTCAAAGGTAAGGCCCAAGGGTCCGGGAAGGGCCAGAGCCAGAGCTGTGCCCGGGCAGGGGCCGCTCTCAGCGAGCCCCTGCCGAGGGCCAGCAGGGTGCGGCTGCAGGAGCCCCCGGGCGAGAAGCACGGCGTGTTCGCGCGCTGTGCCATCAACAGCTCGGGCAGGATCGGCGTGGCCACCAACTGCATGAGGTGCATGGTCGGCTCCAGGGACAGCCCCGACCCGGAGG
Organism: Scytalopus superciliaris; assembly: GCA_013400415.1. NCBI lineage: Eukaryota > Metazoa > Chordata > Aves > Passeriformes > Rhinocryptidae > Scytalopus > Scytalopus superciliaris. Next base: position 571,442 of record VXBX01009452.1, read on the forward strand.
GCCCGTGGAGCGAGTGCCCTGCCAGGCCTGCTCGCCACGAGTGCAGCAGTGCCGCTGCAGAGGAGAGGGTAGAGCTCAGGACCTGGGTTGTGAGAGCCCAGCCCAGGCCACAGGCAGACCTGCAGCCCTGCAGCAGCCCCGGGACTGCCGATGATCCGGCCAGGAGCGCCCAGCCTTTTGTGACGCCAGGAAAGAGGAGTGCTGACTCTAAATGTCACGGAATAAAGGCTCACTCCCGGCAGCGCTGGCAGTGCCAGTCAGGTGGCAAGTATGGAAGCACTGTCAACTTGGTTGCAGCCAGCAATGGCTCTATATCCTCCAACTCCAGCAGTCTAGAAAGCCTTGGAAGCCCAGAATTGCCCAAGCACTGGTCTGAACCTTCTCGAAGGCAAGTGGGCACCCTACAGAGGGAAATGAATGCCTTGTTCGTTCAAAAGTTGGAGGAAATTCGAAGTAAATCCCCTATATTCTTTACTGGTAAGACCAGATTTTCTTCACCCTTCCCCACTGTAGATCACGTCGTTGTCTCAGCTTCTGCATAGCATCTTTACTTAGAGGCTCCTCTATGTTGGTTTGCTGTCAAGAGCTCTCTTTTTTTTTTTTTTAATTTTTTTTTTTAATTTTGACAGTGACAGAAAAAAAAAAATCTGCATAAATATTTTTATTTTATTTTTTTGTAGACGTGTCTGGTCTAGATTAGTCCTCTCCATGCCTACTTAACCATCTGCAGTAGTAACACTGTCAGTAGTCCATGAATGTTTGGGTTGTCTGTTCAGAGGTTTTTGTTTTCTTGGTTTTCTTAGTAAATGTGGTATGATACTAAGTAAATTTTAAGATCCAAACCAGAGCATTAAGTGAGATTGAACATGGGAAACCCATATCAAGAAACAATATTTCCATTATCAGTCTTGTGTTTCACTGAGGGATAACCACATCAGGAATGAGGTATAACATGCCCTCTGCTAACAAGGAACCAGTTCCTTCTTCAAAGAGTTTGCAAAAGTACTGCCATCAATTCAGGGATTACTGGATGGAATTCTCTGCTCTGGGTTATTTGGGAGATCCCATTTTATAAACACAACAGACCATTCTGATGCTAAATGTGTAAATTCCCACCATGCAAACATTTATAGATTCACTTAATGTTCCATAGATGCTCTGCCTGTGACCTGAGGGCACAGTTGCACAGCGCAAAGCAGCAGAGTGTGAGCTGATGTTCCCTGGCATCAGCCAGGCTGGGTCATCTTGGCATTTCCCATTGCAGAGCAAAATGTGTCCAGTTAGGGCAAAGCTGCTAAAGCTGCCCCATTTTATAGTTGTTTCAAGGCAGAAATAGGCCTGAGGTCACTGGGACCATGAACTGTATGTTTGTAAAGATGGAAAATAGGAACAGAGGCAATCAAAGTAAAATTTTTAATAAGGAAGATGGCTTTTTTTTCCTCCTGGTTTGGCAGGAAAGGGAGAGAAGTGAAGAGATTTTGACAAGCGTTTTCTGTTTCATGGAATTGTAAAAAGGAAGCAAAGAAGTACAGCTTTTGGCTGTGACTCCAAGAGCTTCTCTCCAAACCCCTCCTTCTCGTCCTTAATTGTCCGAGGAATTTGGACACTGGGGGTTACATTTTCAGGAATGGGGAAGTGACTTTGGTGCTTCTTAAGATGTAATTCTTCTTTTAGTGACAGATTCTGACTGCCCACCTGGAGTGGGCTTATTTGAAAGCCTCATCCAGAAATGTAAGGTATTTTATTTGCTTGATCCATTTAATCCAGTTGGGTGCCTACAGTTTTTCTTCTTTTTTTTTTTAATGTATTTTTCCATTATCTGCTTTGAGCTTTTAGGAAAATACCAGAATAGTGGCAGGGGAGATGTTTGCTGCTTCCCGTGACTTGCAGTTAATCCAAAGCAGCAGAACTGTTTCTATGCCCAAATTATTGGCATCAGGCTTTTCACAAGCTCTGAGTAGTGTGACATAGGAAACCATTTCCCATTATCAGTGCCAGCTCCCCCGCCAACCCCCCAAGTCACTAAACAAATATTGTGATATGCTTGAAATTTGATTAAATCCATCTGACTTCCCAAGCATGGAATCAGAGAACCCTTCAAATGGTGAAATGGTGCCTTGGCCTGGATGCTGCTGGTGCAGTGACAACCCCTCTGTTTGCACAAACAGCTCCTTTCCCATCCTGCAAGGCCGTGCCTTGGGCCAGGAAACCCAGGAAACAGCCCCGGGAGCAGGGCTGCTCTTGGGAATTAACATTCTGCTGATGGGAAATGCCCTGAGGACAGGGCAGGGAACTGTAGTATCTACTTGTCTCTTTATGGCAGCAGCATCACATTTTCCAGTGTTTGCCTTCCAAGTGTGCCTCAACCTATCCTGAGGACCGAGCCTGGGTGGGGAAAAGGAGACTCCTTAGTCTGATCAGCTCTGGACTCTTCCTCACACTCCTCCAGATATTGAGAATCTGGGAATTTTGGGAATGTTGGATTTTACTTATGGGCACATGTTGCTTCTTCCCTTCTGACACTCTCAACTAATGCAGTTCAGGGCACAGAACAGCTGTTCCCATCACTGACCTCCCTGTTGCTGTGCTGGACTGGAAATCCTGGTGCTGAAGGAAAGGCCTGATATTTCCTGGGCATTTTTTGGTAGTGCAGGTGATCATTTTCCCCACAGCATTAGGAGAGGGCTTTGGAGAAGAGGAGGCCAGGTTCCTGTGAGCAACCTGCTCTAGTGGAAGGGGTCCTTGCCTGTGTTGGGGTGGGGGTTGTAACTAGATGTTTTTTAAGGTCCCTTCCAACTCAAACCATTTTGTGATTCCATTATTCCATTCCCCAGTCCAGTGGAGTGCATTTCTTCAACAGTAACAAAACATGCTGTTTATTCTTCTGTGACAAAATACTGGACTTAATACCATCCATTTATGGATTCCTTTGAGTGCTCTGGTTTGTCAGAAATTCTTAGAATCCTACAAATGTGTGAATATTCCTGTATGTTTCCTTTCCCTCCCTCAGCACTAATTTATCCTGTTATCTGCACCTGCCTTCCCTACATTAACTGGATTTTTCCTCTGTTCTGTCCCATTATTCTACATGCACACTCTCTCTCTATAGTTAAGAACTGAAAGGACAAGCAAGTCAAAGGTAATTGTCTGCTGAGTGTCCCTGATCTGAGCCCCTTGTTGCCTGTACTGCTGGTTTTTGTTTGTTCCTGCTCCTGTATTCTGAGGTTGTTGTCTGGCTCAGTGGTGCTTTGTTAGCTCTGGAATGCATGTCTGCACTGTGGTTTGGAGATGTGGGAAACAGTGTTTTTGGCATGCTTTCTTTGGCTCTTAGGGTACAGGCTATAAATATTGCAGGTAGATGGAACATTTTCTCCAGGTAATTGGTGGCTGCAGTGATTCTTCAGGCTTGTACTGTCAGCCTGTACTGTGTTCATGAACCATCTGTCTGTTTTTTGAAAAAGAAGTTACTGGGTTTTTTTAGGAGAACAAAGTCTGTTTGAAGTTTCTGTTTTGTTTTGGAAGTCCCGTTGCCAACATTCCACTGTATCATCCAGATAATTTGTAATCTGCTCCACAAGCCCTGTGCTGCTTCTCTTCTGAGTAATGGGTCATTGGGATCATGTCTGGTGGTTGGGCACTGGGTTCTGAATTGTTACATGGTCTGGTTATGATCTGATACACGTACCTGTTTGAGAGCTGAAAGGAAGGAAAACACCAGTTCAAGTGGTGCTGGATGGTGGAGGAAGAAAAGTTAATTTACAAAAGGGGACACAAAGGGCACAAATTGCTGGGTACTGTGGTTGGTTGATAAGAAAATCAGAACAGTCATATGGTGCTGCTGTGCATGGACTGAGATTTCTTGAAACAACAGGGCTTTGGGCAGCTAAAGCTGAATGAGCAGAAAGTTTTGCTGCCTTTAGCCTGGCACTTGAATTCTTAAGTTATTTTAAGACTCATGATTAATATACGCAATTACTACCTTAACAACAAAATGATAACCCATAAAGAATAAATCTTAGCATAAGCTGTAATTTGTGAGAGGTAATTAACCCTTATCTCTGTTTTTCTTGTTTCTTTCTTTTTGCTCTCTTTCCATGCCTCCCAAGCAGACGTCTGCCATTTCTCCATGCAGAGGTCAGTCACTTCTTTGTGCAGCCTAGAGACGATCACAGAGGAGCCTGTTCTTGCCAGTGAAAACCATCACTCCAGCCTTGTCCTCCCTCTGCCCTCTACTCCTCACAGTGACTCTGAAGAAGGGTCTGATCATTCTGCTGAAGCTCCATCAGAAGGAAGCAGCACATCCAACCAGCCTCAAGAATCTCTGCTCACTGTACAACAAAGAACAAACCTGGCTGCAGGAGACCAAGGGCAGGTTGTCCCCAGAGCAGCTGACACAAGTTTAGTAGTGCCAGAAGACACGATAAGCACAGAGGAAAGTGGCTGGACACAGGCATGCAGTAAAGCTGAAGGCCAGTGTGAACTGGCAGCACATGCCCAAAAAGCCAGGCTGGTTGTGGCAGCAGATCCCAGTGCTGGCCAACCTGTTGGAAACTGCCAGGAACAAACCCATCAACCAGGTCAGGTATTAACGGATGTGAAAAGCACCTCTGAATCCAAAGGGCAAAAACTGGGTGCAGCAGCTGTTCTACCACAGCAAAACCACGTGATTAACAGCACACAGGCAGATACTCTCCAGAAGGGCTGGGCTGCACAGGCTCTGCCTGTCTCTGTTCCTCAGGTGAGCTCGTACACGTTGGCAAGGAGGGCAAAGAGTGACGGACTGAAGACGTCAGACTCCTCAGCCTTAATAAAACCCCCAAGCAGCCTGTCTCCAGCAGCAGAAGTGTACTTTGATGCCACAGTCAACGACCGGATCTGGAGCAAGCTGGATGGCAGCAGCCACCGTGACAGCATGTCCTCCTCCTCCAGCATGTCCTCCAACGACACCGTGATCGACCTCTCCCTCCCCAACCTCGCTCGCAAGAGCCTCCCCGACCTCGGCCTCCGCCCGGACACGCTGGAGCCCCTGGCCATCAGGAAGGGGATGCGCCCACGCTCTGCCACCACGTGCAGCAACGAGATGCCAATGGTGAGCAAGAGCAAGTCCAATCCCAACCTGAGGTCGGGCCAGCTGCCCACAGATGAACTGTGCCCCCGTCCTCTCGCCAGGAGCCCCCAGGATGCTTTCTCGTCCATTCCCAGAAGGCACACTTGGAGCAGGCTGTACATGGAGAGCCTCAGACAGTCTTCTAACAAATCCAAAGCACATGATACAGTTGGGAATACCCAGGCAAAATCCAAAAGCCTGGGGGACCTCACCTCTGATGACATCGTGTGCACTTTTGAAAGCAAATACCGCAGCATCAGCAGGAGCTTTGTCACTCGGTCCATGCGGGAGCAGCGCCGCTCCTCGGGCCTCAGGCCCTCCGCCAAATGCCGGGATGAGCTGACGGAGCAGCTGAAGAAGCTGACGGCCTTCCAGCAGGAAAACGACATCACGTCCCCCATCAGTGTGGACCCCAGCGAGTCGGAGGAGGAAGGGGAGAACCCGGGGCTGCTGCGCCGCTCGTCGTCGCGCAGCCAGAGCCGCGTGCGGTACATCGCCAACAGAGCCCGGCAGGCCCAGGAGAGGCAGCGGCTGCAGGGGCTGGGGCAGCTCGGGGGGAGCCCCATCGAGGAGAGGGGGAACCCCGAGGGGGCCTGCAGTGTGGCCAGGGCGGTGTGCATGGATGGGGCCGCTCCCCCCGCGCTCACGGCCCAGCCCAAGGTGCCGGCGGACTGCGGCACCGACACTGAGGTGTTCTTCATGCTGAAACTGTGACCCCGGGGGCACCGAGCAAGGCAATGTTTACACTCCTGTCTCAGCAAAACGCAGCGACCCGAGAGGCACAGAACAGCCTCCCGTGGCTTTAGTGCTTCCTGGCCTGCCTTGACTCCAAGGGCGCTTCACATCAGGACTCCAAAAGGACAGATGAGGATTTTTTCATTACTCTATTCCCAGCCTCTGGTTTGGCCTCCTTTGTGTGTGACCACTTCCTGCATTTGCAATTTGCTCTGTGCAAATCTCTTGGTCTTTACTAATTTCAGTAATTCGTCTTACAATAGGTGATGTTGATGTTTAACAGCTCAGTGTGATGCTGACGACAGCTAAGGTAAATTTTGCTCTTACAAACTGTGGATCCATCAAAGGAGGCTGGACTTAAAATCATGTTCCCAGTTCTGTTTTATTTTCTGGAAGAGTTTGAGGCCTCTGAGGGTGTCTTCTCTGGAAAATAGTCAAAATTGCAGTGGAATTAATAATGTAGTAAATAAAGTCCATCTTCCATTGTGGACCTGCCTATTTCAGTGAAAATCCATATTTTCTCTTTGAAGAAGAGCTCTCTTGTTCCAAAGCAATGCTTTTTTAAACCCAGCTTGTTTATATATATAAATATATATATATACACCTGTGTGTATGCAAGCATATGTCTGCACATGTATGGACACATGCACACCCTGAACCTGAACTGTGACTGCTCCTTGTCTCAAGGCATTGTCTGAGGCAACAAGACAGGAGGGAGAAGGGAATGACTAAAAATAGACAGGAAATATCTTCTGACTGGAGTTCAGAAATGGCTAAGAAGAATGACAGTCTCGTCCTGAAACAGCACTGTCCCTTCTGATGGTATTTTACCAATGCTGCTGTACATAGCACTTTTGGGATGAATTTTACTATTTCTGTATTGCACTGCCATGCAAAATTTTCAATGATATGTTTAAAAAAGAGAGATATTTAATTTTTTAGATGGACATATTTAGAATTAAATAACAAACAGAGTAATAATTTTTCCTCCCCACTTTTTTTTTACTTTTTATTTTTAGGGATGTTGTTGTGTTCTCCCCCCCCCCCCCACTCAGGA
>VXBX01009452.1:578352-607568 GCA_013400415.1 Scytalopus superciliaris
GTTATGATGTCATTTATTATAGATGTACATTTTATCAGTGATGGAGAGGAATGTTTACTGATCTGCATTTAAAAAGTAACAGAGGTTTAATTTTATTTCAGTCTGCATAGAGTCCCTATTATTGAGAGGATATTTTGCCTTTGTAATGATTCTTTTGTGTATATTGCAAAATCTAAAGATTTGTTTGTAAAACCACCTTACACTACTAAAATAAACATATTTAACCTTCCAGCTGTTGACTCTTCAGCTGTAACAAAACACTGTGGTTTGTGATACACAAACATGGTTAATTCTATCTGCTTTGTTTTACAACTTCCTTTGTGGATAACATTTAATTTTAATCTTTTTCAGACTGGTAGCCAGTTCAGATCCAGCTCAGATTCATTCAGGTCCAGCAGAACACGTGCAAGTCTTGGCAGAGACTGACATTCTGTTGTGTGAGATACAGCACAGGGACTGGGTCAGAGCTGTGGCTGGGAACATGAAAATTCCAGGGGAACTCGTAATTGGGAGCCAAACAGAGCAAATCCAAGGAGCCAGTGGATTCCCTTACAGCTGTACAAGTAACACAGGTGGCCCAGTTCCATCACTGAGGTGGTTTAAAGTCTGGCTGAAAATGCTGCAGCCAAGTTTTCCTCTTCCCTTGTCTCATTCAAAACTCACCTCTGTTGCTCTCAGCAGTGTGCACAGCGCTGCATGTTCCTTGGCTCACACTCCTCCTGGATGGGCTGTCACTTCCTTGGGGGCTAAAAGGAGTGCTTGCTTATAATTTTAGCATCATTAGGCACTTCAAACATCTGAATGCTGAGATATCAAAATGTAAGGAAATTTTAGGTAGTGGTATCATACTGATGTGGAACAGGGCTGGAGGGGTTTCATTCTCTGATTGAACTTTTTCAAATGGTCTTCAGTATGCTTTGTTTAAAAATATTCCCTCTGTTTTCCACCCTGGCTCAGATCTTCATTGCTTGTCTGCAGGATTTAGATGAGAGGCCCTTGAGGTTTGTGCAGCAAAGGTTTGGAAAGGTGCACTGAATTGACCCTACAGTATCACTGCAGTCTCTGAAGGAAAGGAGGTGATGCTGCAGCACAACGTGTGATGTGCCAAGATGAGTCTCACATTGTGTCTTAACACAAAGCAAATTTCATTAACATTCTCCAGACGAAAAGTCACTCTTGCAATACTACAGCTTTGGGCTGAAAAGCTGCAGGGAGTTGCTGCTTTTTTAACTTTCATGTCAAGTACATTCAGCTTGCCAGCTTTAGGAAGTTAATGTTTAAAAGGCCAATTTGTGTCTTCTCAAAAGACCAACTTTCACAATCAGATTATTTTTATCTTTAATTGATTAAGCAATACTTGTTACATAATGCACCTCACAGAAGGCAGCATCAATGTAGCACTTCAAAACACTTCCCTTTGTTCAGATTTTTAACTGTCTGGATTTAACTTGCCAGGGTATATGTGAATTTTGCCCTCTTGCTTCCAAATTAACAGTAACCACCTTTACAATTTGTTCTGTGCCACTACTTAAGACAATCATGTGTTTTTCAGTCTGTTAAATTGTAAGATCAGAAATACAAAGTTTCCAAATTACAAGCAGTATATTAGACATGGCTGGACGTGGGATTTATGGTCTGTATTCCTCCAATTTAGTGCTTCAGAACACTGATAGTGAACACTGAGTTGTGCCTTTCACAGCTGACTTTGTGCTGAGGTGCTTTCAGCTGTTCATGACTGAGCTTCTCCACCCTCATGTGCTGCAAACACTCACCATAATATGCACCTTCTTAAAGCCCAGAAATTATCCATGAAGAGCACCTGGAAGCTTCAGCTCTCTTGATTTTTGCCAGTCTGCCCTTCCTTGCAGCCCTTTGCCAGGGTCTCTGGGGCAGAGCCCTCAGCTGAGGATGTGAAGAACAAATCACACTCAAACTACCAAATGGAAATGAATCTGCAAAGGGACTAAACCCTCTGAAAGACATCCAGGTAAACAGAATTTTCTGTGTTCTTTTTTTTTGCCCCATAGAGGGTGTAATGACTGTTTATTTCTTAGTATCTTGCCATAATTTATATTGCAAGAATGATTTAAACTGTTCAGGGTCTGAAGTGCTTTAAAAGTGATCTCAGGGCTCTCCTTAACTGCAGTGAGCTGAGTCAGCCCTCAGGCTCTGGCAGGAACAGCTGCACCAAGGTGTGTGCAGCCCTAGTTTGAGTCAGGTTTGGAGCACGTGTGTGTTTCTTTCTTAAGTGTGGCCACTTTCCAACTCCCCCTCAGCAGGACTTGTGAGAGTTGACTTGTGCATTTATAAATTGTATTTACAAATGAGCTCCACAGCAGAGTCAGAGTTAGCAGCGTCTCACTTTGGCAGTGATGAAAGGGATGGGAATTCTGCTCCTGTGCCTGTGTGTTAAACAGAACCATACAAACTAGAGAGCAATTTAACAGTTTACCTTGAAGCTCAAGTCTTCATTTTGCTGTCCAGGCACGGCAAGGAAATACTAGACATCTCTACTAATTTGGGGGGTTGGTGCAGCACATGAGCCCCCCAGCTGATGTCCCGAGGAGAGCTGGGCAGGGCTGCACAGGGCTGTTCCAAAGAGACAGACTTGGACGGGACCAGTAGAGGTGTTTTCTGCCTCTTGGTGTATTCAGCTGCTGGACTAAGCTGCTCCCAAACCCTTTGCTGGGTGCAATCTCCTCCTCTTCCCCAAAGCCCCAGGTGCCCCCTCACTCCGGGCTGGTTCTGCAGAAGCCCCTCCTCCTGTCCCAGCTATTTAAGCCAGCGCTGAACGCCTGGGAGCTGAGCTTATTCTGTGCTCGGGCATCGGTGCTCCTGCCCAAACCCGGACAGGCGGAACGGGAGAGGCCGAAGGAGCTGCTGTAAGTGAGAAACTGCCTTCAGTCCGTGCTCTTGTTCCCCTGGCAGGGTCACACCTGGTGCCCCGAGCTCCTTCCTGGCTGAGGGGGGTTCATCCCTCCCTGTCCTGGCTGCCCTCAGGGAGTGAGGGGCACCTTTTGGGGTGCATTTGGAAAGACTGAAAGGCTGAGGAGTGAGAGCTGACTCCAGCCAAGTGACTTTTAGAAGCCTTTGCTTTGTGTTGCTGTAAAACACGAGAAAGTCTTGTACCTGCTCAGCTGGGTGGGGAGGGGATGTGGCAGTGCTTAATTTAAGCATTATGGAAGGAACTCCTTATACACTGGGAGCAAATTAACCCCCTCTGCCCTCCAGTTATTCTCTCCAACTGATTCTGTTTGTTAAGTGGCTCTGGTACTAAATTAGACCTAGGGAAGTATATTAGCCTTTGAAAAAAAATCTTTTTTTACAGGTGTATATTGTAGTCTTTTAGATAATCAGCAGCCAGAATTAACAGAGTTAACAGCTCTTCCCTTTCAAGATGATGCCAGCAATGTATTACCAGCTCTGATTTAAGTTTTGGTTTTTTGAAGGAGGCCACTTGAAATAAAGGTGAATTTGTATCATGTACCAAATTGTAAGGGAAAAGGGGCAGTAATTCAGGTTAGCCCTACCAGGAACAGTGCAGTTCCTCCCTGCCTCAGCCTGAAGATGCTGCTGCATTTCCTTCACGTGTCCTGGTGGGTGATGAACCTGCTCAGTTTTTGTGCTGCTCTGGCAACAGCTCCAAGTAGCAACCGCTTTGCCTGTATTCTACAACTACTTTTTGCAAACTGCTGGCTGATAGCCATAGCTCCTTTCCTCTGGTCCTTTCACAAGGATCAAAATGTTCCCCTTTGGAAGTATTTTGCACAGCAACAGCAGCAAAATCAGCATTGAAATTTAATCCGGGAAGAATCTTCTGTGTAGGTTTTATTCCTTTCTCTCTTTAGGTTAAAAATACAGGGGAAATGAGTGAGGGGAAGCACTGAGCTGTAATTCAAGAGTTTTCACAGGAGTGCAGCTTTGGGGATACTTCTTAAAAGCTGAGGAGGTAACTGAATCCAGTGCTTTCTCAGCATCAGTCAGCAAGTAATACCACATGTAGGATTTCTTTGCCTACATGCTCTCATAAATGATAAGTTTTCCTGGGCGTTTTGAATTTGTTCTTTATAATTTCTAGGGGTTTTGTGTCCTGAACCTTGTTTGACACTATGACAACAAATACAATTGAAGAGACTGCAGTAGCTTCAGACTTAGTCCAACCTGGCACTGGTTGCTTTTGCTCTCTCTGCTGCTGATTAACAATGTACAGTTACTGGAAGCCACGCAGAGATTTTGTTGCAGAATGTGAAATTTTAAAAACAGTTGATAAAAGGGGCTGTTTGAACCCAGCAATGAGGAACTGTAGAACCAGCTTTAACTGCTTGCCTTTCCCCTCCAGCAGGAAGGCTCCTTTGGACAGTAGATATTGCTGCTCCAATGGACAAAGGTCTCCACTTCACGATCTGTGTGGTTATAATCCTGCTGCTCCTGAGGGAATCCAGCCAGGCAGGTGAGGAAAATGATCCAGAAGTTTGTCTGCATCAACATCTGGTTTAGTTCTTTGTAGAGTGTTAATTCTTCCAGTCTTTAACTCCTACTGCTTGCAGGATTTTGTCTTAATCTAAGAATTTGCTTTTGAATTGGTTATTCAGAGATCCCCAGGGCTCCCCTTGTTACAGGTTGTGACTGTGGGCACCCTGTGAGTGCTGCTACAGCTGAAAATCAGATGGTAGAGATCAGGGAAGATGGAACAGCCTAGAAAAAGGGTGGTTGGGGGTCCCTGAGCACCCTTACTGTGGTTAAAGCTGCACTTTTTTGAATCAATCATCCCTTGAGTTCCAGCAGGGCATGCTGAGGATGAGGAGAAAATTGAGGAGAGGGGCCAGTTCTGGACGGTCCTCCAGCCTTTTCCCAGGAGTCAAGCAGGAGTCATCTCCCACTGGAAGGCTGGGCATGCCCAGGGTACAAGGGACAGGCAGATTTTTCCAACCACAGTTTCCTGCAGCCACTGGGAAACAAGAATGGGGATGAGCCTCTTCTCTTTGTCTTGTGCTTCTGTCCCTCTCTCAGAGGGACTCACAGTGAGGGCTTGGCTGTGGGAAGTGTCACTGCCATGAACTCGGGCTTGGGGCTGCAATTTGGTCCCTCGTGGGCCTTTCAGGAGGTCTCACAAAGGGGCTTTGAACAGCTGCACCCGTGGGGGGCTGGAGCCTGCACAACATGCTGTTTTCTTCCAAGAAACCCCACAGGTCTTCAAAAAGGGGCCTCAGAAAGCTGCTACTGGCTTTAATAAGTTTCTAAAGGGAGACAAGAGAACTCCCTTGTGAAGATTTCCAGCTCCCATGGAGAACTGTGGTGGAGAGGGGAAAAACAGGTTTTGTTTTGCAATAATGTGGAGTTCAGCACAAGGCCAGAAAATGCAAACCCGAAGGAGGAATAATAAATACATAATGAATGACTGTGCTGTTATATTTAATGAAAAACTCACAGCTTTTGCTTCAAAGAGTGAAAACACCATACTTTTTTTATCTTGAAGGATTTTCAGCTTTTGCACTGTGAACTCTTTGATTCCTGGGAGCAATGCTGAGCATATTCTAGAAAAATCATCGTGGGCAATTAATGAGGCATATGCTGACTAAATTGTGGTTTTAATTGTGCATCTCAGATGCAGAACCTGTCACTAGCAGGGGAAGGGAGGAGTAGGAAAAGCCAGTGTCTTGGAACTGGATGGTGAGGAACTTTGGACTGTTCACAGGACTTTTCCTTTGGAATAGATGGCTTGGAAATGTTGGTGTGTGAGGAAGCAGCAGAGCTGGTGACTCCCCTTCTCAGGAGAGAATAGGGAAATACCAATGGGTTGTGCAGGATCCATTCCCCAGTGGGTGGGTGACAACCACCACCATTCAGTGACAATCAGAACCTCCTGCAGCCCCACTCGGGCTGTTCTGTCTCTGCTGCCCTTTGTGCTGTGGAGGAGGAAACAAACTCAGGAGCTTGTGAGTCAAGGGAGACTGCTCTGCCTATTTAAGTGCACTTTGAAATGGGGGTATGAAATGTCACTTTCTGTAAATATAAGCCTCGAAAGAATGACTTTGTTGTTGTGTTTTTCCAGGAGCTGGGAGGAATGATGATGCTATGAATAAGGTATGTTTGAGTTCATTGGTGCAGAGCTCCTCATGAAGTCATAGGTGCCAAAGGTCTTACTTTTAAATTCAGGAATGGATGTGGTCATATTTTAAATGCACTGTTCACGGATGGCTGTGTGTCTGTGCTTTTGTTTTGTATCTTGAATTCAGTGTTCCACTCAGAAGTGAATCCATGTTTCCTCTCCTGTTCTCAGGCTTCCTACTGTTCTGTGTCTCCTGGAATTGCTCTCTAATGAGACCTTAATTGGCTGCTAACTCTTTTGTCTGCAACATGAATGATCTCTTGGGAATGCTGTACCACTATCTGAAGAATTGTGGCAACATTTAAAGTGATATTTATTCGGACCAGGCAATAAAGTGGAAGGCCTGTGATCTGTCTCTGTCGGGGGGCAGTGATGTGAGGGCGCTGCAGCTCGAGGGGCAGGTTTAGACCTGGCTTAACACACACACACACCCCTGACGCCCCCAGGTTGTAATTTAAGCCCCAGCCTGGTGGGGCCGTGTCTGGGACTTTGAAATCCAGCGGTTTCTTCATTTTTTGATTTGCAGGGGGCTGACTCAAGAGGAACAGCTGAGGGTCTTCCAACCCTGACTGTCACAACAATCCTGGTAAGGCAGTGACATAGCTGGAATTGCACTGGGCCTTTCTTTTCCCAGCCCTATATTTACAGGTGGTTTTTTGGGCTGGCTTTGACATTGATGTCCCTGTTCCTCACAGTCTGTTTTGGGAGCTGGCTCAGGGTGTAGAGGTGCAAACTGCCTGTATCTGGCAGGGGGAGGATTTGGGGGCTGTCACAGCCCACACTGGGCTGGGCACACAGTTGTGTCAGTGCCCTGGGCAGGGAAGCCAGGCCTCTCTCTGCTGAGCCACATCTGAGGTGCTGGTTACCTGTGTGTTGTTTGTGTCCTGCAGGAGGAATAATATAAAGATCACACATGTGCAGGGACAAAAACAGGTCATAAACCCCCCAAATGCATTACCATGTGCTCCAGACAGGGAGGACTTGCAGAAGTAGCTACGGCAGTGAATTTTCTGATTCTGTGGGCAGGCCCTGCCCAGCCTGTGCCCCTCACCTGAGGCTTTGATGGGCCAAATGGAAAGTATTCAGCTTTTAGCCTGAGGATTTCATTTACTTCTGTAGAACCTGTGACTCACAGAGTGCAGCTGCCCTGCTGGAGCTGTTGGCTACAGCCAGTGGTGACATGACTCCAGGGAATGAAATCTTTCAAGTCTGGAAGTGTTGTCACTGCCATAATGTGGAGAGAGGGCTTGGGGAAGGGTTTGCCAGACACTGGTTTAACTCTGCACCAGTGGCCCTGCAGACTGGGGGTGCTATAGCTGTGTGAGTGCAGCTCTGTGTGTGTGTCCTGGGGCATCCAGCTGTGTGTCCCCCCTGCACAGGAGGATCCCTACGTGATGGTGAGGGGTGCAGAGCTGGAGGGGTACTGCATGGACCTGCTGAGAGCCCTGGCGGGGATGCTGCGCTTCCAGTACCGCGTGAAGGTGGTGGGGGACGGGCAGTACGGAGCCGTGTCCGCCGGCGGGAACTGGACCGGCATGATCGGAGAGATCCTCAGGAAGGTAACGTTCCCTTTGTCCTCCTGACCAGCTGCAGCTTCAGAGAGACAGCACAGTGGGAGCTTCCTTAGTTTGCCCAGGGGTTGAGGAACTCGGAGTTATGGACAGCAAGGCTTGGAGCTGGTTTTGGCCCAAAACGCGGATATGGAAACTGAGGCACAAAGAGACAGTGGCCAAGGCAGGACGTGATTGGTGCACCCAGGCACTCCCAGAGCAGTGTGTGTCTGTCTCAGAGGCTGCCCAGTGTCCCTCTGCACTGAGAGAGCTCAGGCATCCTGGCAAAACTTACCCGAACTTAATCACAGGGTGACACTTGTCCCCTGGGGAATGGTAATAATGCCTCAGACTCTTCAAGGCGATGATTGAATGCACATCACTCCATGAGCTGCCATTCCATGTGGCACCTCCGATGGTCTGTCATCTGTGGGTAACATTTCAGTTCAACCTCCATGCCCAGCTCTGAGTTGTGCCAGGGAAGCAGCTGTTTGAGGGACTGAACTGTTCACTAGGCTGGAGAGTTGATTATTTCTTGTCTGCTCTCACAGGAGGCTGACATTGCAGTGGCCCCACTGACAGTCACCTCAGCCAGAGAAGAGGTGGTCTCCTTCACCACACCCTTCCTGCAGACTGGCATTGGAATCCTGCTTCGGAAGGACACTGTCTCTCAGGAGATGTCTTTCTTCCACTTCCTGTCTCCCTTCAGCAAGGAGACCTGGACAGGCCTTTTATTTGCTTATCTGCTGACCTGCTTCTGCCTCTTTCTTGTTGCCAGGTACAAATGAATGTGTTTCACAGGTTTTGTTCATGTCAGAGGCTTTTTCAGCTATGGAGAGATTAGTTCTTAAGAAAGTATCAAGGAGCATTTTGCTTTGAGGAACCTTCTGTATGGGTATAGTACCAGGGCTAAGAAAGCTTAAGTCCTGTCAGATTAAGCCAGCATTAAGAGTAGGATCTCCCCAGGAGGAACACCAGATCCCTTGATGTGGATTATTTGTATTTTTTCCCCCTCAATGTCTGGTTCTATCCTGTCATATTTCCCCAGACTGAGCCCCTGTGAATGGAATGAGCCAAAGAATGAAGAGAACCACTTTACCTTCCTAAACAGCCTCTGGTTTGGAGCAGGCGCACTCGCCCTGCAAGGTGAGCTGGGAAGGTGCAGCTCTGGGAGCAGTGGGCACTTTAAGCTGCTGGTGTATCCAGCTCCATCTGTGCCACTGGTGTGCTGTGCTGTTGGGGGAAAAGGTGTCCCAGTAGGGGCACTGGGAGCACTTCCAGTTTGGGCACGTGTGATTACAGCCCTGTTGGGATTGTACAGGAGTGGCCACCTCCAGCTGGGGAATGTGTTTTCAGCTGTCAGAGTTGCTCTGGGCAATGCCAAGCTGCCCATGGCTCTGGTGCTCTTGTACAGTGTGTTGTTCATTGTTGGTTTGGGCTCCTGATGCAGTTTCAGCTCTGCACTGCAGCGTCAGTGCTGCTCAGACCAGCTCAGTGGGGCTTTGCAGGCTCAGGTGTAGCTGCAGGGCAGGTTTTGCTGTTCGACCTTTATTTCCAGGGAAGTTCTAGCACTAAAGCTCTGGATGTCTCTCTCTCCCCTGTGATTCCTGGCTCCCTGTGGTGCAGGTGTGACCCCCCGGCCCCAGGCGCTCTCAGTGCGGGTCATCGCCGTGGTCTGGTGGCTCTTCACCCTGGCCCTGCTCGCCGCCTACATCGCCAACTTCAGTGCCCTGCTGAGCTCGGGCAGCGAGCAGCTCCCCATCCAGACCTTTGAGGACCTGGTGAAGCAAAGGAACCTCGAGTTTGGGACTCTGGAGGGCTCCTCTACCTTCTACTTCTTCAAGGTGCAGAGAATCTTGTTGTGCATATACACAGGGGCTGCTGAGCTGGGGCTGAGCCAGCCAGCTCGTGCCTTAAAACACCCTCATCAGTGTTGACTCTATTTTTCCTGTAGTACTTTAAATAATAGGATTGTTGTTCTGTTCATCTCTTCTTCCACTTTTCTCACTGAAAAGCAGGCAGGGAACTCTTGTTTTTATTGTGTATTCTCCTTTAGAAAGCACCTCTGCCCTTCAGGGGCTGTGGCTGTGTACCTTGACCAGGAGGTGCTGTGTGTGACACTCATACCCCTGTAGCACTGTCAGGGTCAGTCTGGGCTCACAGAGGGCTCAAGGGGCAATGCTTTTAGTGGTCCTGTTCTCCAGATTGCTTCACAACCCTTGCACATACACACAGATTTTTCTGGGTGATTGTTTCACACTTGATTTTGACACCTGGGTTTTTGGGCTGCAGAACTCCAAGAACCCCATCCATCAGATGATCTACGAGTACATGGAGAAGAGGCGGGAGCACGTGTTGGTCAAGACCTACCAGGAGGCCGTTCAGCGCGTGATGGACTCCAACTACGCCTTCATCGGCGAGTCCATCTCGCAGGACCTCGCGGCCGCCCGGCACTGCAACCTCATCCGCGCCCCCGAGGTCATCGGGGCCAGGGGCTTCGGCATCGCCACCACCCAGGGTGAGTCCCACTGCCCCACGGGCTGCCACGGCTCTGTCACCAGACTGACAGGGCTTGACCTGGTGCTAACGTAGCATAGAGGATGAACAGACAGAAAACACTGTGTGGCAGGGTCACTGTGGTAGGGAACTATCACTGGCACTCTCTGCCTTTCTTTGAACTGTGGCATGCAAATATCCCATCTCCCCAGGCTGTCCTTGGTGCCTGTGGGTGTTGGGTTTTGCCTTGGCCCCAGGAAGGCAGAGCCCCCAGTGCAGCAGGCAGGGGACAGTTTGCTCTTGTGGGGTCTGACTGCTTCTACTTCCCACAGTACCTTCACTGTGTCCTTGTTCCACCTCTGTGGGCAGGACAGGATGGCTGTTGGCCAGGGGAAGCCCTTGGCTCAGTGTGTTGCATTCAGTGTCCCCTGCTGGGTGCTGGAGCAGCGTCCCCACTGGTGTGAGGGTGGCCGGAGCTCTCCCATCCCTCTCTCCCTCTCCCCTCCCAGCCTCCCCCTGGACCAAGCCCCTGTCCATCGCTGTGCTGAAGCTGCGCGAGCTGGGAGACCTCGACTACCTGCGGAACAAGTGGTGGGAGAGCAGCTGCGTCCGGCGGAGCCAGGACCGCTGGAGCCCCCTGGAGCCGCCGGCGCTGGGCGGGCTCTTCCTGGCCCTGGGCGTCGGCCTCGCACTCGGCGTCCTGGCGGCCGTGGCCGAGCTCTCCAACAGCAGCCGGCAAGTGGCTGGGCATGCCAAGGTGGGTGTCGGGCCTGTCCTGCCTCCCCCCAGCCCTAGGACTGCACTTCCATCCTGGTCCCGCCTTCCCTAAGGAGGAAAAGCACACTTCTGGCAGGGATGCAGGGAAACTGTGCTCTGTATTTACTCCTGAAAGCACCAAAACTTCATGGCTGGGGCTGTGGGATGGTTGTGTAGCCTGAACAGGGTAACAAGAAAAAAACCAACCCTCACCTCCCCTGAAAAACATTAAGTGGAAACATTTCCTGTAGCCCCGGGCCAACCACCCTCACCCCCAATATGCTG
Organism: Scytalopus superciliaris; assembly: GCA_013400415.1. Classification (NCBI taxonomy): domain Eukaryota; kingdom Metazoa; phylum Chordata; class Aves; order Passeriformes; family Rhinocryptidae; genus Scytalopus; species Scytalopus superciliaris. The sequence goes on from VXBX01009452.1 coordinate 589,549, forward strand.
GGTGTTACAGAGGACAGTAAGTGATCAGGAACAAGTTTATTCTCAGTTATGGCTGTTCTTAAGTCATTTGACAAGCAGGAAAAGACACGTAATGAAACTGCACCTCTGTCTGAGTGTGCCCCTTGGTATTCCTGTTCTCCACCCGTCCCAAGGGATGGGAGTGGGTCAGGGATCCCACAACACAGAACAACCCACCCACCCCTCTCCCCTCCCTTCTGTTTTTCAGAAATCTTGTTGCTCTGTTTTCATAGAGGAGATCTGCACCCGTCTACGGATCAAAGAAAGCGCCAGGCCCAGCCAGGAGACGCCAGGGAAGGCAAATGCTTAAGCATGTTATGCTTAAGGGGTGGGCCTGTATTAGGGTTGTACCATGTTCGTGTCCTAGGAGCTGTACCAGTGTAGAAAGATGTTTTTCTGCTAGTCTAGAGGAGTAGCTTTCTAATTCCACACACATTGCTGGAGTGGTGGTGTAGCTGGATACAGAAGGAAATGAAGTGGCTTGTAAGAATTTAAATTGATAAGGGAGAGAGTGGAACTGTGACAAATAAGGGAGTGAATGACCTGGTAAAATGGAGCTGAGCTGGTCAATGGTGGATCTATGTTTAGGTTAGAAGTTTACCCTGTAAGTCCATGAATGCCTGTAGGGGTAAGTGACTGGGGACAGGTTAATGTGAAGCCTCTGCTACTAATTAGTGTGAGGTACAGTCTTGGAACATTAAAGCTCGTCTGACTGTTGTGATCAGGAACAACAGCTTATGCATTTCAGCTATAAATAGCCTGTATCCTCCCCTCTCTGAGCAGGAGATGCTGGTGGTTGGGAAGGTCATTCCTGGATCAGAACTGACAGTGCTGTTGTGTAACCCCAAACAGGCCCTCCCTGCACCCCAAGCCCAGGAAGGGGAGCCCCTGCCACTAAAGAACCACTGGAGTTGAGAAATGCCAGATGGGGGCTTGTCCTTCATCCCTTCCCATCACAGGACAAGGGCTGCTGTTTGGTGACAGTTACTCAGAACAAAACATTGTCTAAGTATGGAGGATGAGGGGTGACACTGGAAATCCAGCAGGGAATCCAGCAGGGAATCCCCACCTGCTAATGGGAACAGACAGGGAGAGCAAAGGGGGCTGGTCATTATCTCAGACCATGACAGCTCCAGCTCAGACAGAGCCTGAGCAGCATCTGGGGCTGAGAAGGTGGATCAGTCCTTCCATCAACTGAACTGCACAGAGCAGGAGAGACGTAGGTAAGTTTAAAAGCTGAAAATGCAACATCAGGTTCACTTAGCACTTAAAAACTATTTGGTACGTGCCATGTCACTGCTGGCAGAGTAGGCAGAGATGTATAAAAAAGGTTTCATTGACATTTAAATATATTTCTATATGAATGTCTCACAGAACAAAAAAATAAAGTCTTTTCATCACAAATACTGCAGCATTAAAATAAACACTTACCAAAATAAACAATGAGTGATATACATATATATATTTGAGTGTGTAGACTATAGAGTGAATCATATTGTTGCTTTTTAAGTCACAAAAGCACAATATAAATACGGAATTTCCTGTGAACTCTTTTCCCTGTTGTAATAAAAATACATTCTTTACAGTTAAAGTAAAACTAGTGCAAGTCCATCCGCCCTGTCCCAGCCCATCATTTACATGGCACTTCGTACTTGAAGATGACACTGAAGATCTTGCCCCCGAGGCGGTCGGCGAGCCACGAGTTCTTGATCACGGCCAGTTTGAGGCTCTCACACCTCAGGGCTGCGTAGTAGTTGGTGTGGATGGCCCTGCCCATGCCCTCGATCACCACCAGGTCCGTCTGCCGCTCCCGCACCAGCACTGCCAGCCCCTGGTCCAGGCGGCTGCAACACAGGGGGGTCAGAGCAGCCAAACCCACCCTGCGCTGCACAGGGGGCAGAGCAGCCAAACCCACCCTGCACTGCACATCAGGGGCTGCTCCAAGGGCTTCACCCTGACTGGAGCATGGGAGGAAGGGTGTGGGATGGAATTCCTGATGCCCTTAACCAGGGATGCTTTAAATCAAAGGAAATTGACTGAAATGTCACAGAATCACAGAATGGGCAGAGTTGGAAGGGACCCACAAGGTTCAATCAGTCAATCTCCCTCCTGACCCTGCACAGGACCATCCCAAGAGTCACACCACGTGCTCGAGAGCATTGCCCAAACACTACTTGAGCTCTGTCAGGCTTGGGTGCTGTGGCCAGTGCCCTGGGAAGCCTGTTCCTGTTGTTTCAAAGCTCATTAAAAGCATCAGAATTTGGATTTTGCACAAAACACAGGTCAGTTCTGTCTCCAATAGGAAAACTAATCAAAAGTAAACAGGTTAATGTGAAATGATGCTTATTTCCAGAGGAGTTTTGGTCACCTGTAGGATCTGACATCAGCCATAACCTGATCAGCCACTGAGGGACCTGACAATGGGGTCAAGAGGGGCCAACACCCCATAAGGCCTGACCAGTGTTACAAGTCTGTAAATCCACACTAGGCAACTCCTAATGGGTGCGTGAGTGATTCTCATTAGGAAAGGTGGCTGGGATGCTCCAGAGCCAACCCCTGACCATCCTGCAGCTGAGGGAGACACAACAACAACCCTGCACTTTGCCCACATACCTCAGATCCAGGCATGGAGAACTGGAGCCCGTCTGAACCAAGAGCAGCTTCTTGTCCCTCAGGGCAGAGCTGCACATAAGAAAAAAAGACCAAACCATCACAGCTGCTTCAGCAGGGTCATGCACACCTGGGAATAAGCCAGGCAACTGGGACTATTGAAGCCTCCTTTGCCAAGGCTTCCCCTGCTGGGACTTCACTGGGAAACACAATGTTTCCTTGAGCACAAGGGTTATTCAGTGAGCCCTGTGTCCTCTGCCAGGGACACTGTGTGTGGCAGGGATGGGTCTGCCTCTATTAACATACAAAACTTTTGCTTTAGTGGCTTGAGCACTTGGCAGGGAAGACACAGACTAGAAATACAATTATGGGTGGTTAAAGATCTAAATTTTTCACCTTAATGAAAGCAAACACTCTGCCTTGGCTTTTGTCCAGGCTGCAGATTTCAGATACTACAAAACACAGGTAACTACGGGCTAAAGAAGTGCCAAGGCCTCTGTTTTCCCCCCCCAGACCACCCCAGTCCCTGCTCACTGGATCACGGGGTCCATGGCCGCGATCCGCTCGGTCACGATCAGGGACTCGCTGTAGGTGACGTCGTTGAGGGCAGGGCCAGAGTTACAAGCCAAAATAACCTGAGGGGGAAGGAGGCAGGAGAGTTCACACAGTGAGCCTTTGGAGTCCCAGGGATTTGGATTATTCCCAATTTGGCACAGAAGAGCCAATCTGAAGTGTCCTGCTGGAAGGCAGCCCCACCTTTCAGCAGCTACCAGAGCTCCACCGCACAGGAATTCCCAAGGAAAACCACTCACCTCTGTCCCTCTAGAAAGGAGCTCTCGGACAAAAGGAAAGACTCCTAAAATTATGTCTATTCCACTGTTATCTGCGAAAATTAAGGCACATTTATGAGGAGGACCCTCCTGCAAGAGAAAACCAATGCATTCAGGATTGAGCACAAGTCACTTCAGGGAACAGTTTATTATTTAACAACTCACTCTAAGACCCCACATTTTTACCCTCAAACACTTGAGCCTTTGGTGTCTGTAGCAGCAAAGTCCCAGCACAGACCCGGGACAACCAGGAGGACTCAGATTCCCTGCCAGTCGTTGCACAGGTGTTTAAAACACGAGTTCCTTTGCTGTGTTTGAGACAGAGCTCTCAAACTCCAGCAATAAAACCTCCACCTGCCAGTTAAAGCCAGGCCCTAGCTCCAGGGTCAGGCCTGTCACCCTGCCGTGCGGGGCCTGCAGGATCCCACTCTCCACAGAGGCAGCACTGCCGTGAGCGCGCTGGGGGTCAGGACCTACCTTGGTGGGTGTTTAAAGCCAGCCTGGTGCTGGCTGAACAGGATTCCCTTCTGCCAGGAAAGGGCAGGATGGACTGCTGGGGGCAGTGACATCCTAAAATGAAAAGATATTGCCTACTCTCCATTAACCTCTTAATTTGTTCTCAGTCTGATGTTACGAAACTTAAGTTCAGTTCACACCAGCAGAAGTGAAAAACACTTAATTCCTAATAAAAAACTGACAGGACAGTTCCTTAATTATTCCCATTGACAAGATTAGCTGATGCTTTGTTTTAGGATGTAACACATAATGATTTGCCATAGTCTGCTCATCTAAACCTTTGGGCTGCCATTTCCAACTGAGAGATTTACACAAAGACACAAAAGTGTTTCAATTAACCTTAATTAAACAGTAATAGAGATCACATGGGGGGAAAAGCTTTGCTAATTGATAAGTTAATTACTTCCAGCAAGCTCCTACATTTATGCCAGTTTTAGGTTCACTATTCAGAGGGTGAGCAACTCAAACACAACATCTGGCTCCAGGTTTTCAACACTGGGGGTCTGGTTGTATAGAAATAAGTGCCCCTGTAAGGAGGGGACACACTGTGGTGTCTCTGGAGCAACACCAAGGGCTCCAGTGCTGCAGTTTCTGTGGGAATTCAGCAAAGACATCTCACTAAGTAACCAAGTGTCACACTAATCCCTTTATTTCTTTCTTTATGGTGAATTATGGGACTGCGTGAGCAGGATTTGGTTTGAATTGCCTCAGTAGTTTGTTCTATTTGTTAAGCCCCCAGGATAAATCAGCTGGGTTGATGATTAAGGTATTTAATGAGTGGATTTAGTGCCGAGTGCAGGGTCGTACCTTCAGTCTCTGCAGCCACTGGCTGTAGGAATCTTCCAACCAGGGGCGTTCTGTGGCACAGACAGACAGAGGTGTGTCAGCATTTCTTACAGCCAAGGATGCTTACAAACAGTAACTCTGCACATTGTAAAAGCAGGAGGTTCACTCCACACATACTGAAGCATTAAAGCATTTGAGCTCAGGGCTGAATGTTAAATGTGTAGATTCAAAGATTTCCTGGGCTCTTAGTTGGAAACTGAAATGGCTCATCCTGGGCTGGGGATTTTGGACCCCCCAGGGCACTGTCCCCTGACAGGGACAGAACTGTCAATGGAGCTCTCTGTGCTGAGGCTTCTGCCCAAGGAGAGAGGTCTGCAAGTTTTAATTCCTTTGGAACACAAACAGGAACATTCCACCCAAACTCTGGATCTGTATTTAGATAACCCTAACAAAGTACTAATGGTTCCTTGTCATGTGGGCAGCAAAACTGCCAGAACAAACATTCCCACTCCCTTCTGCTCCCTCATTAACACAATATCCAGCTCCAACCACCACCTGGATCCCACTGTACCTTGTAGCTTTGACTTGGCTTCTTCAAATCCAAACTGTGGCTCAGACTCCAGGACACTGTATCAGGAGAGAAATAAAGGGCACATAGTGACACACCTTCCCTCACATAAATGTAATTCAAAGGTTTCTTTAGCAGGTGCTCAGCAATTTTACTGCACTGCTTATACTGGGGGGAGTGGGTGGGCCCCCTGACTGGGAAACAGACACTTTGTGCTCATGTTAAAAACAAAAGGCTCAGCTGGATGGTAAATTACAGTTCTGATGCTAAAAGAAAAAACCCTCAGCAATGTACAGTTGTCTGCCAGAGGCACAGAGTGGAAATGGAAACTTTCCCTCACACAACACTTGGGAACAAACATCCAACACTTGTCTAAGGTGAAACACAAACTACAGTTACAGTTGGATTGATGCACTTTATTTAAAAAAAAAAAAAATCCCAAACCACTGGACATTCTGTAGCTTAGAAAGTGCTGTTAAAGGATTTAACACCTACTCTGAGACTGCCTTGGCTCCCCAGTCGAAGACATTCCCTGCCAGAAGTCCTTTCACCAGAGCAAACTGCCTCTCCTCCCAGCCCAGGGAATCCAGGGACTCGATTACACTCTGGAAACACTTTAAGGCTATTCCATTTTCCTTCTGCTTTACCTGTAAGACAAAATGAAATGTTAGATTTATACCAAATATTTCTTACCCATCCCTGGCTGTCTCAATCCCAAGAACATGTTCAAGCATCTCCACTACACTCGTGGTCTCTCATGGACCAACAAGTTGCTGTTATGAGTGTGCTTAGGATCAGAGAAAACCTTGCCTGGGATTCAAATAAAAAGCGTCTTTAGAGCCAGGCATGATACAGGATATGTGTTGTTCACCCCATGAGGCAAGAACTCACCTTGGAGTAGGGATCTGGAAAATTGAACTCGTTTAAACAGTGTTCCCTTGTGTCCAAGAGACTTCTAACTGTTAAGGTACCATAGGCACTGAAAAAAGGGAGAAAAGAGATCAACTACTTCAAACAGAAGAAGTTATTTCTCCCTCTGTTTCCTTCCCAAGTCACACCACCTCACACAAGCACTAAAACTAAAAGGTACATGTGCTAAACCCTGGCTCTAAGGGGTAAATCTACAATACAGACTATTTAAATACAGGGAGGGAGGATGTTCAGAGCAAGGCCAGACACCTGGACTAACCTGCTGCCATTTTTAATAACCACATACAAATTTTTAATGATGAATTTTCTGCTGAGATCCAATTTTTCTGTTCAATTCCAACAGCTCTGTGCAGAGGATCTGATGTTGGGCACAGCAGATTGCTGTAGCCTTCAGCCTGCTCTGCTTCGTAACCTTGTAGGGTTTGGTTGGCTTTTAATGTGCTCTGCTCAACAGAAGCAGCAAGTGATGCAGAAGGGAAGGTAAAGGCACTTACAAGGGCTGCTGCCTGAGTGTCTGGAGCTTATTCCAGTATTTCTGTCGGAACTTCTCCGCTCTCTCCTGTGCATCCACAGAGTCTGGCTGGCTGGCTGCAGCTCGCTTTGCCACCTGGGACAGAAATGGGGCAACACTGGAGTTACCACATTAATTCTTCCTCCGTGTGACTGATGTGAAGTTCAGCCTGAGAAATAACCCCTCCATCTGCCACCCTGCTCAGTGCCTGGGGCCCGTCTGCTCTCTCCCACTCAGCACCTCCCAGGTTTCCTTTACTGCAGCCCCCAAGCAGTAATTTTACTGCCTCTTTTCCCAAAAGGTTTAAACTTTATTTTCCAGACTGTACTTTGAGAAATTAAACACAAGTTTTAATAGGAAAATAACAACATGCACACACACACAGAGAAGGACAAACAGGCAGAAATGTAATGTGCCACATCGACCCCTTGTGTTCTCTCTTTGTTTACTGCAGCAAACTGACTGAAGCAGTTTGAGAGCAGAAAAAATAACTCGTGTCTGATTCAACGGTGCTCTTCCCATGGAAAAGGGGCTGTGAGGCAGCAGGACTGTCCCCAGAGCAGGAACAATCCAGGGATCTCTGGCCTTTGGTTGTATAACTGTCCTGCCTCCAGCAACATACAGAGAGGTGCAACTGCCATCAAAGAGGGAAAATGCTTTGAAAACACATTGAAAAAGGAAAAAAAGCACCACAGGAGAGGAACACTTCTGTCTTTGAAGGTGCTGAGGACTTCCTTAGGAGCCTGGGATAAAAGCCAGGCACCTCTACTAAGGAAGAGGGACTGCACTTACACACAGGGGTGACACAGCAGCAATATTCTGCATGATAAACATGTTGGTTCACAGATTTATTTGCCAAATACCTGTGCCAATCACAGGACTGTTCTGTGACACTTACCCCATCCAGTGCCTCCTCAAAGCAGGTGAGCCAGTATTTTCTGGCCATGGCATCATCTGTGAGGTCAACAGTGTCTGGGATATAGGTGGATGGGTCTTTCAGCAGGGGCAGGTTAACAAGTGGTCTCTCCAACCTGTCCATTTCCAGCATGTCAAACTAAGTGACAAAGGAAAGAGGTTGATTACAACTTATTCAGAAATGGATTCAGAACAAGCTAAACAAGTACAAGAGCTATAGAAGTCCAATCACAGTTTAGACTTACAGATTCACACACAACTGTATGTCATCATAAATAATCCAGCTCCCTCCATGGATTATTTATCCATCCCTGTCCTATAGATAGAAACTATCAAGTTTTATGCCAGTTTTCCTGTGAAATCAGAATTATTGTGCTGTCAGTGTGTTTGAGAGATGACTGGGCTTGTGCTCTTTTGTCCCATTGTATATTTGTCTTCTCACAGGAAGTGAATTAACGCTGCTTAAAGACAGTGGAACACGAGATTTCAAATTCTGAAGTGTTTCAGCTCTAGCAAAATCCAACTGCTTCAGAAATAGGGCAAGAGACAAATGTTCCCCCCTGCTTTGGTAAAGGAGAATAAGACAAAGTAGCAGCCACAGTCTGTTCTACAAGACAGTACATCAAACATCACACAAGACAACACCACAATATACCAGATTAGTCACTTCTTTGGGCAAGCAGGAATCTCAGGGGCAAGAAACAACCAGCTTGAGGATAATCACCTACTTCCAAACCACCACTGCTAAGAGAACACACACAGCTCTAGAAAGAACCCCACATACTGTACCACTCCGTGTTCTCTGCATGGGGTAAACATCAGGTGATGTGCTCATAAGACCAGAACTCCCAGCATAATTCTCTCCCCAGCTGTACTGGTTTGGATCTAGAAAAGAGAAAGACAGAGACACATAATCTGAAAATAAAACTGAAAATACTCCTGTGAGTGAGTCTAGAGCCAACACCCCTTCTGAGCAGCTGCCTCACTACACAAGCCATCTCCCCTTGTCTTTAACAGCAAACATAATTCTTCCCTCTAACCCCCAGAAGAAATGTTTCAACCCCTCAGCTCCAAAGAGCTTCAATCTGAATGAGACAGGAGACAAGTTCTATGGTCATTATTTTTACCCCCCTTTCCTCGTCACTAACCAGCATGCCTTCAAAGCACTATCACTGAGCATAATTTCTTATTTCTAACTCTAGATCCATTATTAACAAAATAGAATTACAGACCTCTCAAAGCACAATGCAGGTTTCATAGAAACACTAAAGTTACATCTAGATATTCTTGAGAAAAAGTTTAATGAGCTCAGCTGTACAGTACATGCTGCAGAAGCCATGTCTCTGATTCCTCAGTAGCTGCTTCCTTGCCCATCTCTACAAAATGGGTATGAACAAAATTCCACGTCCATTACTCCAAGGTGTATTTCATACTTACTACAGCTAAGTACCATTAACAGCCTCACTGTCTGTCCCACTATAACTGATGTACTGCCTGGCTTGTCAGTACATCAACAAGGGAAAAAGAAAACTGAAATGGCAGAATTCCAGCAAAGCACCCTGTATCCAAGGGATGCTGGACAGAAGGGTCTCATCTGTGAGGCTTTTCACTCTCAAACAAACACAGTTTGGAGATGCTGGCCTTCCTCAGTACATTAACTGAATTCAGAAGTGGCTTCTTAAAGAGGGGGAAAGTTCTCCAAAGCCACATTTCCCCAGTGGATTCAGAGTTCTGACTGCTCTTGGCAGAAGTGCAGAGAAGAGAAGAGCCCAGTCCTGCTGCCTTCTCAAAGGCGAGCAGGAAATCCAGTGAGAAGTTAGGATGGCCCTGCCAGAATGTATAAACCCAAAGCCCAGCATCTGTGTTTAGTAGTGCCAAATGTATTTATTTAGGCAACAGCTTACATGCAGCCTCTCAAGAGAAACTTGGACAGTACACTGACATTTCAGAACACAGCATATACAGAACAGAGCAGTGCTGTACTTACTGTCTTGTTCAGCTCCTTTTAAAAATGCCCCAATGGCTCCCAGGTAGCCTTCATGTCTCAGGAACAATGCCTGAACCTCTCCCTGCCACAATATGAAACATTGCAATTGGATGGTCCCTGAGGGCTAACAGGTACTTCTTTGTCACTAGTTTTACACTTAAATTTAATAGAAACAACTAGAAGTTGGTAATATTTCATTTGTGCTACATTCTCACATATTCAGTAACTTTACTGGTGCTTCTGAAATAACCCGAGCAGGAGCTGCTCACACACATCATTGCACAGTTATTAAACAGCTGGAAACACATGCACAAGTGGTGTGTGTGCTAAGGCTGCACAGCACAGCACGGGGAGCCAGGGCCTTCACTGCATCAGCCACGAATATTCAACTCCTCTTGCTTCAACAGGCTGGAAATACAAGGTCATGTGATTCCTAAGTTAAGTGTGTGCCACTGCACCCAACACGCTAGAGACATGGCTCATTACTTTATTACACTATTCCACAACATACAGACACTGTATATTATCCACAGGCAAGCGCTCCCCCATCCAAATAATTTAATTGTTAATATAAAATCCAGGAATGCTGGGGAGAAGAACACCCTCCATCCTGCAGCAGGGCCCCTCAGCTTTCCCAGGCTGGGTGAGACACAGCCTTCTCTAAGGAATTCAGCAGTGACTGTGGAAACAGCTCACCTGAGGGGAGCTACAGGAAAATAACAGCTCCAGCTCACAGGGAGATTTGGCTCGACACAGAATTGCTGACAAAGTTACTCTTACAAGAACATAAAGCTACAGTTTTGCAATAATTTTCTTGGAACCCAAAGTTTTGCAGAAAGAGACCACAATGGTGAAATAAAAGGGAAAAAGGCAGCATATGCAGGAGTCTATTGCCTGCAGCACTGAGATGGGAAAAAAACAGTGTCATCTACTCTATAAAATCCCAAAAGTGCAGGAACCTGTAACACTCATTAATGAGCTTTTGACCTTTTTTCTAGTCAAGAATCTTCAGTATTTTCCACAGCTTCAAAACCTGCAAAGAACTTCAGCTTGGTTCATTTGGGTGTTGTGCTTTTTTGGGTTTTTTTTAATAACAAACAACAAAACTCCACTGATGCCAACTGCTGTCTGAGCAGGGCAACCTGAGGGTGGGAAGATGCAAGTCAGCAAGAGGAATTGAATAATGATGGTGGCTATCTAAGAATACAGTGAAAACTCCTTACTGGGCAGCTACTGTCAACCAAAAAACAATAATGGAGGGAGGGAGAGAGAGAGAAAAAGGGCCAGACACAACTCCCAGGCATTTCACAGTGATTTTACCCCTCCCACAATACATCCCTGCCTTACCTACCTAAAGAGCAGCCCTCTGAACTTACTTCACATGCAAATTCATTTATTAAAGTATCCAAACAACCTAGAAAAACAACTAAACAGGTGACTTTGCTATGGGCAGGTCTCTGTTTTCCTTACCTTGGAGAAGAAGTTGATGCTGTAGGTGATTGTGCGCATGGTGACGGGGTGGCCCCGGATAAAGAACCCTCCAAAATAGATTTTATCCAAGTTGTGGAGTTTGGCATGGAGGCAGGCCAGCTGGCCAATGTCATTGCTGATCATATGCAGTAAGCTTTTTGCCATATCTTCTTTGGAAAATTCTGAAAGGGAAGAAAGAGCAAATCAAATTAAACAAATCAATTTATCAAATTAAGGAAGTTCAAATGGACTGTGCTTTTCTAACCAAGAGCCTACAGCTGGAGAAAGAAAAATACAGGGGTTGACCAGTTTTCTTTGGGTGTGGAGAAGAAAGGCATTTCCCCCCCTGAAAAATCTAATACATAAGAGGTACTTCAAACAAGGAGTTTGACAAGCATTTGACTGAAGATACAATGAAAAAACAAGTCTCTGTGAAATATTTCTTGAAAAAAAAAAACCTGCTGGAAAGGCCAACAGGAAATGGCAAGGATCCATTTCTTCTCTCGAGGAATCACAGACCATCAGCCTCGACATGAGTTGCACTGCAAGCTAATACCGCAAATAAACTGCAAATTATAGCAAATCACTGCCACAGGGCCTTTTTGGAGCCCAGAAAGCCACATCTATTTCCCACAGGAATGAACCAACACTGGACTAATGAGGCAGCTCATTTTTTAGTTTTTCCTAGATTCAGGCAATCCCAAACTGAAAATTCAAGTGTCTACTAGGTAATATTTTTAATCAATAAAATATTATGCAAGCAAAACCCAAGATCATGTAGAAGGCCTGTGATTTTTTTCAGCTCTACTCATTAGATCATTCTGAAGATGATCCCCAGGGGCCAGAGGAGATGGCTGGGTAGCCTTCCTATCCCAGTACCTTTGTCTGCTGTAGTGGATTTCCCAAAGCTGCTGGCTATGAGGTTCCCACTGAGCCCCAGGGTTTGGTAGGCACCTCCATACACATCCTTCACCAGCATGTCCACGTTTGTGTGCTGTCCCTTTGAGGCCAGTTGCAGCAACTCATCAAATTTCTGAGGATGAGAAGCACAGTTATCACAGTTTTCCTGGAATCTTACTCATAAACCCAGAGTACCTTTACTGACCAAAACCAGGGTCTTAGAATTAGTCCTGCCAGGAAAGGATAGATTATTTCTAATTATAAGGATTATCCAGAGTCTAGGTCTGATCAGACTGATCTTAATTGGAGCTACTTTCATGATTAAAAACACAATCATCTTCTTTGTTATCTGCAAATCTTTTGCTGAATTTCCCCCAAAAACTAGGGATGGATCACCACATATAAAACAGTCAGAAGCCTCGTGCATCTCTTATCTTGGAATGAAGTCAAAAACACAGTAACTAATAGAAAGCAGCATTATGTTTTCTTGAAGCATAAGAGAGAAAAAAAAAGTCTGAGAAGCCTCAGTGTGCCTTTACTATTGCAGAATGTGTTAATGCAGGCAAGCTGCATTATCCCAATACTTAATTTATAACTCTGCTAACTTGAATTTCTTCTACTGAATCAAGACAGAACTAAAAGCAGGCACTGTCATGTTGTAAGATTCCTTCTTTAAGAGCATCAAAAAAAAAGCACAGAGCAGGCTACTATGTCCTCCCTTTGACATTTTCTTACCTGGTTCACATGAAACCCCAGCTTTTCCTACACTGCTGACATTTAGGACACTCATTCAAGCCACGTGGCTCTTTGGGACAGGAAAGACCAGCATGATGTAAGAGCTGAGGAGAGCAGGACTAATTCAGTCCTTGTCCTGGCAGACCATCAGCCTGGGACCTGAGCATCTCATTTAATCCCACACCCCTTAAAACAGACACTGGGATACCTTTGTTTTGGTGAGCAGTGCTCCAAGACCCCAGAAGGTTCCACCTCCAATCGAGCTCCCTCCAATCCACTCGAATTTGTCTTCTGTTTCTACCTGTCAATCAAACAAGGCAGATTTGTCTGGAAAGCCCTGGGATAACTTAACACACAGTGAGACATGAGAGTGCAGGGATTTGGAACAGTGGAATTAGTGTAGGTGGAACTATTTAACTGTGTCAGTGGCAGGTGAGAAGTGCACATTCCACGTACTTATACCACAAGCAGTTTTTGAAATCTTTGTATTTAATTCTTGCCCAATAATCCTAAATACAGACATTAAACTTGGTCCCATGAACAGTGTGCCAAAACAAACATCAAAAATCACTTTGGTCTGACAGCTGTTGTCCTTTTCATGTAATGTTCTCTAAACACCAAATTAAATGTGATTAAAAAGGAATTATGGTAGTTTAATTCTTTTAAAAGCATTATTTTCTTTCTAAACCTTGCTCTAATCAAGAAGAAACAAGCACACGTCTGAAACAATAAGATGTTTCAGATGACCTTTATCAAATACTCCAATAAACCACTTTAACAACACTCACCTTCACTATAGAAACCCCCGAGCCAATATTCACAAGTAAATAAGGGAAAACGTTTGGGTGGTTTGTCTGGAATCTGAACTCTGTGTCCGAGTCCTTCTGGTATGCAAACACTTCATGGGGGATGTTCCTCAGCACAAAGTTGCACCCCTTAATCAGGCAGGTCATTACATCTTCCTTATCCACTCTGAGGGGGAGGAAAAACCTCACATCAATGTCACAGCCCTACTGATAAGCCCGTTTGCTTTTGAAGCAGCAGTTTACACAGAAGTTACAAACAGGAACTTTCACACCAGGTGGCAAAAGTCCAGCTCTCTGAAAACATGAGTCCTCCATGACCATGTCCTGGTGTTCCCCTCTGTGCCAAGCTGGAGTTATGTTACACAGTAACTTTAGTCATGTTGTCACTACAAACAGTCCTGCCTCCCTCCTTGGCTCCTTTCCTTTCCTGCCCCAGTCCCTGCCCCTGCCATAAGTAGGTCAGGAAGCTTAGCTGGAAATTATCCTAAAAAAACAATTTCCCATCATGGAATAATTGCCTGATGCTCTTCCCCTGCCTTCTAATAAAGGACAAAAGGCCTCAACATTTCAGCACCAGTTTATGACAGATTCAAGGGACTGTGAGAAGTCTACAGTTGGGATTAGCAACCACAGGAAAAGAGACTTCTCACAACAGTAGCAGGATTCACAACGGGAAAGTCCTGAGTGAGGAGTCTGGGAATGTGATACATAATTTAGCTAAGATGAAGTCAGCTAACACTTACTGATTTCTGTTACTTTCTGTGTCTATGTACTGTACTGTTTCTCACATGAAATATCAACAATCTTGTTGAAAATACATAAACAAGGCACAAGCATACACCTAAATGCTTTATGTATGCCAGGATGTGTTGCTGTTTGGGGACCAATTGAGTATGTCATGACCAAATAAAAACCAAAGGGAGGTGTACCACATGAGAAGAGAGGGGAAATTGCCTCCTTGCCTTGATTTACTGATCCTTGTCTTGAATAACTGCTAGTTTAGTAGCAGCCAGTAAGGTGCTGATGTTGGCTGGTGTGGAAAAAAAGGTACTAGAATCCCATCTATCAGGAGAAGAAGGTTATTTGCAAAGGCAGTGTGAAAGAAGCTGAGCACAGACCCTCAGAGGCTGAAGAATGTACTGCACAGGATCACAGCATGGGAGGTGCCTTGAAGGTCTCCCCAGTAACAGCAGTAACATTTAATACTAGGGTAAATTAATGATACTTTTTCTATACTTACAGTAGCTTTTCAGCATATGGTGTTTGATGATGATGTTTGAACAGTGAATTTCTGAGGCTGTAAATTCATGGGGCTGCCCTTTAGTCTCGTGCAAGCCTGTGCATGGAGTTTAGGTAGGAGGTGTATAGTAAGTGACTACATCATGTTAATTACTTCTGAGCATGCCCAGGAAAACGTTAGAAGCTTTTGGAGTGGGAGTAAGTTAAATCCTTTACAGAAAAAAGCTGTGATAGTGCCCTGCTTTCCTCTCCTCCCTGCCCCCCATGCTCCTGTGTGTTGGCTCAGCTCCTGTGCTGCCTCTGTCAGCCCCTGATACTGTTATCTCTGGCAGCTCCTGCCCCACAGTGAGCCCCTCCAGCCTGCCCTGGGCCAGGGACAGGCACATCCCTGCTGGCTGTGGGTGGCAAAGGGAAGGTTGGCCTCTAAAACTTCATCAAAGAAGAAATACATTCCTAGAACTGAGTTCAAACAGTTCCACTTACTTCAACCCCAGCTTCTTCTCAATAAGATCTTTGAATTTATAGGCACCACCACCTGTAGCTTTGATGACTTTTGTCTCTGTATTGACAAGATGGTCTTTGATGAAATCTAGGCAAGTTTCAATGTAAGTGTTCTCAAATTTAATGAAGTGAAGCCGAGCTGTAATCTCCTCCTGCACAGATATTTCATACAAGGGTTCATTTTCTATGTCCTTTAAAAGAGAAAAGGATTTCTTAGAGATCATTCTTTGAGAAACAAGGTCAAATGCTAAACTACTTGAACATCAATACTTGTGCTTTTTTACCTTGAAACCCTGTTAATGCCATTAAACATAACACCTCAAGCTCTGTCAAAGAAGGATAGAGTTTCACAGGTCTTAATTCTCCTTAAGCTGAGATAATCAATTCTCCCATGCACCAGACATGCATGAAATCTCTCTGGATGAGAAAAGTTATGTCTATGTGGGAACAGGATTTGTTTTTATAAAAGTACTGTACTTACCTGCCTGAAAAATAACTATTTGAACCACTACGTTGCAATACAAACACTTCCAACAAGTTTTATATGGCTTTTGGGTAAAATTTCTATTCTACCCTGAGAAGCCAGTCCAGCACCTCACTCTTACAGTTCAACCACATGCAGCTGATCCCTGCTGGAATTCTCACCTTTCCAGAATGATCAAAGGATCTCACTCTTGCCACTTTGTGCTGCACAGTTGAATAATAAGCCAACTTGGTTAATGACCCACCTATTCATAAAGAGATGACAAGTTATGATTAATGTTTCACCTTAAACAATGTAACTTATGTTTATGTCAGAGTTCTTGGTTTTTAACGTCTCCTCAGTTAAAGACAGGTACAATTAAGGTAAATGCAGTGAGCCAAAGAACCTCTGGCCTGGTTAACCCTCAATGCACCAAAGGAGAGAAAAGCTCCACCACGTGACCTGGTGCCCAATTGGTGTGGGATGACTGAAGATGAGCAGAAGTGAAAGTTCTTAAATTAGCCAGACTGGTGCACATAATGCCCTTATTTACCTTGTTTGAAAACTTTATGGAACCCCCAAATCTGCTGCTTGTAAGAGGATTTTCTGAGCAACGCACCACCCCTTGTGCACAGAGAGTGTTTCAGCAGCAACACTTAAATAATATTCTGAACCTGGAACAAGTCTGCAAGTTCACAGCTGGTCAGAAGGTGACTGTGCACTGAGTAACTATTTTGCAAGATTGTTCTTGGCTTTGGGGTAAAGAATGCTCAGAATGATGTTTCTCAAGCACACAGCAGTTAAGAGGTATTACCAAAGTGCACATTCAGGCTTTGAGTCTCCTCCTGGCAATAAAACTTTCAACTGTCCCCTTGAAACAGAACCTGAACCCTTGACCTGTCTTTGCATCTGACCTGTAAAACTGAATTTTTGAAGTTACACTGAATAACTTCACTGTTCCACCACACTGCTGAGTGCTCCAGGCCTGAGGGTAACTATGACCAACTACTGGGTTAACATTGAAGTCCTGGAAGTAAATAAAAACCTGGCAATGTTAGATCCTAAACAAGGGCTAAATTTGGTGGCACTGCACTCTGCTGCCTTATAATAATCAAGAAATGAACAACAACCCCTTGTGCTGATGGCTTTGCCTTCATCACAGCACTGCCAGCTCTTCCACAGTGCTCAAATACTTATTAGGAAAATATTTGCAACATGTAGCCTGCATTTTGCACTTGTGTACTTTAAGCGAGGCCCAAGCAGAGTGACCATGACAGACACTTACAGCAGCAAATAATGCTTCCCTGACCTGGGATCTGATTTCACTGTCCCAGCCAAAGCTTCAGAGTTTCTGGTAAACAAAATCCATGCTGTTTTCTGCTGGTTCAGCGCTTAAAAGTGAGGGTGCTCTCAGCCTTTTGAGGAAAGCTTCCTTCCACCCCTCTAAAGTGAGGGATCACAAAGCTTGTGTTGGAATTGTCATGTTTGTACAGCACTGACAATGACACAAGTGCTCCAGCAGTCAATTTATCCCCAGATACATCATCTGTAGAGCCATGCTTTATACATTATCCCCTTCCTCTCCCCGTTTTTAAAGACTTAAATCCATTCAGAACACCAGCTGAGACATGTAGCCAGGTTTTATAACTAATCCCACAACTCTAATTCCGTGCTGACCCACAGAAAGAGCCAGTTCCAGCTGTTATTTTAACAGCCATGAAACCGGCAGTTCCTGAAGGAGTGAAATAGAGTAGACAGGTGCCATGCCGTGACTGTTTATTATGTTTATTGTGGGGCAGGTTTTCTTCCCACAACCCAATGAGTCTCCACCACACATGGCAGGAAGAGTAATGCCTTTTATTTTTTTTAGTTCCTCCTGGATTTTCTCCTAAATAGTTCCACTGACCTTGTAACTGTAAAACAGAAGCAAACCTTGTGGCCTGGGACTTTTTGGCTCTGTGGGTGTCCGCGGAATGGCCGCTAATCCCTGCTCAGGTGAAACTGTCACCAGGCTCGGCGGTGCCCCAGCCCCACGCCCGGAGTCACCCCGAGGTGTGTCTCTGTCCCCCGGGCCGGGATGCGGCACACCGGCACTGCCGTGAGCCGTGGGTTACACACGGGGCAGGGGGCGTGCTGGGGGTGGCCGAGGCTGCCCTTGGCCCACGCCCTGCCCTGCCGGGGGCGCAGCCCCGGCCCTGGCCCTGCTGCCTCTTCCCGGCCGCTTTCAGGCGCTGG
>VXBX01009452.1:607672-718133 GCA_013400415.1 Scytalopus superciliaris
CCCCACGCCGCCCCGTTACCGATGTCAATGGCGAAGCGCTTGGCGTTCTCCAGGTTGCGGAAGATCTCGTCGGGCGGGAGGGTGATGCTCTTGTCCAGGCTGCCGTGGCCGCCGCCGCCGCTACCGCGCCCGCCGCGCTCCGCCATTTTGAACGCGACCCGCTCCCTCCCTCACCGCGGGCTCATCGGGCATGCAAATGTATGCGCATAAATCTGCATAGTAATGAGAGCGCGGGGAGAGCGCGCGGGGCCCCGCCCACCGAGAGGGGGCGGGGCCAGAGGGAGACACGGAGCGGGGGGGGCGACACAGTGACACCCCCGGGGGGGGACATGGGGGGCTTGAGACCCCCGGCGTAAGGGGCAGAACGGGCATAGAGACCCCGGGGGGGGGCGACACACAGTGAGACCCCCGGGGGAACCTGGGAGGGCCAGGACACTGATGGACAGACACACACGGAGCAGCTCCACGCGTGTCCCCTTCAGCCAAACCCCCTAATTTTAATTCCCTGCGTTTCCGAGTGTTCGGTGACCCGGGCACGCCTCCTGGATCATGGAACATGTCGTGAAGTGCCTTGGAAAACTTTTATCGCTTAATTAAAAATCCTCTCTGTGTTTGGTGTCCCTGCCCATGACAATGGGTCAGAACTAGGTGGTCTCTGAGGTCCAAACCAAACCATTCCACGATTTTGGGAATCAGGCACAAATTTTTTCCGAGTTCACCCTTGCAGTGACCTCTCTTGGCTCTGAATTCCCAAAGAATTGGCTGCTCGGGCGTGCTGCTATTTTTGCCTCACATGGAGAGAGAGCTGGGGTTGGATATTCCCAAGCTATGGATCCTCTGCTGGGAAAAACAGCATTGCAGGGGTTCCTGGTGGGCACAGACCTGCTGGGGAAATTCAGTGTCAATCCTGAATATCTTTGCTTTCAGTGAAATCTGTCTTATGTCTGTTGACCACAGGAAAAGCAGCTACAAAAACTACTAAATAAAAAGAAAATAATAACCGGGTTTATTAACCAGATTTTTATTTATTTTTGACCATTAAAAATTTCTGCAACTTTTGAAGATAATTCTGTCACAGGTTATACATTGGTGCAGCTTGCACAGAACACGTCATAGCATCCTCCAAGGACAGTAAGGAATTCCCATTTTTCCCCAGTAAAAGGGTACCAAAGAGTAAATATAATTTATACACCAGCCTTTCATGGAAGACTTTGATAAATATTCCTTGTAAACTCGGCAGCACAGCCGTAACTTTCTCTCCTATAAGGACATAAAAACAAGCTGTAGCCTTTCCAAAAGGCACACACACACACATCCTGAACCTCACAAACAGCCCTGGTCTGTGAGCAAGACATCCCGAGGAATTTCCTCTACATCGTTTGGGTTATGGTTTAACCATTTCCAGAGCACGCTCAGCACAGACTATAAATATTATAGAACCCTTATGGCACCGTGGGAAGGGCAGATTCCCAAATGTGTCCAGTGAGTTGCTGCCTTGAGACCCCCAAGCTCCAGCCACACTCCAGGATGCCCTGGGATACTGGGGAGTTTCAGGTGGGGCAGCTCGGAGGAAAAGGACACTTTTGGGAATTCTGTCCTGCTCATCTCAGAGCTTTCCCAGCAGAGGTGCATGCACAACCTCACAGAGGTTAAGAACAGCCGTCATTCCCCTCCGAACGACCCTTCCCAGCCCTCCCAGCAGGAGGATACAGCTCACGTTCCCTCGGAACAACTTTCTCTCCACGCAGTGGGATCTTCCCCTGGAAGAAGGGAAGCGACACATCCAAGCAGAGCAATGCTCTGCCAAAGGGAAACGTTCTTCCCTACTCGTGAGAGGAGTGGGGGGACTTGTCCAGCAAGTCACGGTCTCCTCTGGAATACCAGCAAATGTCCAGGGATCATGAAAGTGGGATCGTGAGCTGTCAAGGCCTCCGGAGGCTGCGGGAGGGATTCGGTGCTGCAGGATTTGCAGTGGGACAGCCGGCGTCCTCGGGTGCTTCTTGTAGCCTCGGGAAGGGGCAGCTCAGCTCCATCCCCGTTTCTGTGCTCGTGGGACGGGGAGACAGGAATTGCAGGGCTGCTCTGCGGCAGCCGGTGTGCCCCCCGCGATAATCCTGCTGCGGGCTCTTGGCAAGTGCTGCAAGGGCAGAAGGGGAGTGTTACAGGGGAGGCTCCGGCTGGAGTTTCGCCTGCAGGTAAAGGCACTGGGAGTGATGGGTGTACTCACCTCGCCCGTCCTTCTGGGAGCTCACAGCCATCCCTAGGATGTCTCTGAAATCCCTTCTCCAGGAACAGTCCCAGCTGCCCGAGGCTGCCGTAAATCCAGTCCCCGCACTGTTTCTCTGTGCTGGAATTTCCGAGCTGTAACACAGAAGGGGAAGGGATGTGAGCAGTGAGGCTCCCCCTCCCCAGCTCCTACAACCGAAAGGGTCCGGCCCTTCTCGGTCCTACAGCAGATACTCACTCTGTGCTTCCCTTGGGACGTTGGGATTTCCAGGGAGAGAGAGCACTGGGTGCCCGTATCCTAAGTGCAGGTTTCAGCTCGGAGTGGAGCAGGGCGCTGGGATCGCCCCTATTTATAGTCAGAGGCTGCATACAAATGTCTGGGTCCGGAGCTACTTGGAGTTTCCCACAGTCCGCAGCCAATCCCTGCGTGGCCGGGACAATGGGAAAGCATCCATTACAGCATGGCAAATTGACTGTGAATCGCCCGGGGATAATACCCTTCTCCCAAAGGAGCAGGTGGGCTGGGGAGCGTGTGACACAATAGGGGTTGGCACCGCGGCGCTGGGGAGAAAACGTGGGAAAGCGTTCGCCGTCATTATCACCGAACTCCTGCCTGATGTTGGGAACGGCAACATCTCAATGTGCTGCTTTTTCCCAGGCTGTGCTGAAATTAAGCACAGAAAACTGATCCCAGGAAGAGATAATGCTCTGTGCCCAAAGGAGAGGTTGAAAAGGAAAAGATGTGGAATTAGAGGGACTAAACCCTTTCATTGACATTAAACCGTGCTTAGATGAATACAGTACCAGATAATTTTCAAGCAACGAGAGCCTAAAATAAAGGGAAGAACCCTTCAAGCAGTTTGTGCTAAGCAGTTTGCTGTAAATATTTTCCTCTCAGTTGTTTGAAGTCCTTCTGTAAGGTATATCCAGAGCTCTTCCTTGCTTTTGTTTGGGTAATCTGGGCTTTCCTACAGCAGCCCGTGACATGTAATGATTAGGATGCCTTTCCCAAACATGTCCTGTTTAATTTCATGCCACTTTGTAAATGCCTCACTGTTCCCTTGGTCCCGAGTCTCCAACTAACTGTATTTCCCTGTTTTCAGACAACTGAGATGGAGTGAAAAGTCAGTTCTTGTCCATTACTTTGCTGTGTTCTTCCCCTTGCAGAATGTGACACAGGTGTGAGGCCCTCCTGTGACTCTGTTCAGTCCTGGGCTTTCTCTCTATGTGCCATGTGTGTTGTGTTCAGGTAGCAATGGGGAAAGGACCAGGCAGGACCCTGAATTGAAGCTGCCTTGTTGAGATATTTTTTCCAGGCTATTTTAATTGCCTGCTCAGGTCTGCTGCCCCTCCCAGCACAACCCAGTGCAAAGCCAGTCACATTTCAGATCTCTCAGTTGGGTATGTGAGGCCTCATATAGTTTTTGAATACCTGTTTCTTACTACTACAACATTAATGAAAACCTTACTTATTTCCTGTGTCTGTTTTTCAAAACCAGAGAGAAAAGCTCTCATTTCCCTGTCAGCCACAGTCAGCCTGTTCTACCTGCCCTCAGCATCCTCTGGATAACCCAGGGCAAAACCTGTGCCTGTGGATACAGGGACAGCAACGTGTTCCAACACAGAGAGGGTTGTTGAATAAAAGGATATGATCCTTCAAAGGATGATCCTATAACCAGTTATTCACCTGAAGCTTTTAAAGCCCCTTTTCACTGCCTGGATCCTCATGGCAGTGATTTCCATGGGTCAGCTGTTCTCCCTTCCCAGCCCAGACATTTTCTGTTTAGATGGATCACTTGGGGTACAACAAATTTAATTCTTGCTGGTTATCAAAAATCCACAATTGAACAAGGATTATGAGTCCTATTCAAAATCAGCTCCTTGAATTATTTTGTCAGCTTATAATCAGCTTTATTCCTTGGAGCCAGGGCAGTCCCTGCATGTTCTTGTGCTGTTACTGGAGCTGGAAGTGGAGCACGGGGCTTTCTGGATCCCTCTCGGGGCCACGTGGGTTGGAAGGGACAGCAGGTCCTGCCACGCACCGTCTGGGAAGGAGCACGTTTGCAGGGAGGGAAGCTCTGACCCAATTTTCAGCGGTGGAAATATGGAATGAGCGGTTTTAAATAACGCCACGCTGGCCCCAGCACAATGCCCCGGCCTCCAAAGGGCTAAACCAGCTCCGGTGATTAAAGCCTGATCCCTGCCTTGCCGGGCCGGGCAGATGGTGCCGCGGGCCCTCCCCGATCCTCCAGGCACACGCCTTTTGTCGGCAGTTTAACTCCGTCAATGGGCGACGTGGGAAATCCCGGGAGCACCATCTGATGGGAATGGTGAACCAGGCACACACAACAGCCCTCTGGACTCCCAAAATCTCGGCTGCTTTCCCTCCCTGCCCATTGGAAAGGTACCACAAATCTTCCATCTCCCTATGCCTGCCTCGCCTACCCTCTGACACTGCTGGTGGGTAAGAGAAACAAATATTCCCCCTGCTTGGTTTGATCAGTAAGATCCGAAAACTCAATGGCAATGACATTTCCCAACTGATGCTTTGGAATAATAAATTGCCTAGGCTTAGGCTGTCCCCACAGTATATCCCTTATGGAGCTGGGTGCAGTGTGCACTTCCTGCAAGGATTTCAGGAAGGAAGAACGACCCTGTGCTGCAGTCCAGTTGCAATTTTGTTAAAAGTCTGCAACTATAGTTTGCTCAGTTTGGTTTTTTTTTTTTTTAAATTCAGCTGTTATGCAACACTGTGTCCCACTGGGACATGCTTGTTAACCACATCCTTGTCGCTGCTCCATATCCATGGGAGGAGTTTGTGTCTCTCAGACTATTGCTGCAGAGCCAGAAAGGTGGAGTGTCTGAGACTCAGAAACAGGGTTTCCCCTGTTTTGGGAATAAAGAGATAAATCCCCAAAATTGCCAAATATGGAGTTGACTAAAGAATGTGACCCAGTAAATCCCTTCTTTGAGATCTGGAACTGCTCCTGAGATACAACGGTGATGCCCTGAGCTGTGGCAGGAGTCGTGAGCAAGGGATTGATGTGAGCTGAGGAACAACCACAGAGGAGGATCCAGGAAAGGACCTGACCATCCCAAAACTGTCGTCGTAGGTTGGTGTCCATGACAGTCTATAAATCAAAACAGCTGGAGGACCCCTAACCTGAGGAACTGGTTTGGGGCCTTTCTGCTCCTGGTTTGTAGGTGGTGGTTTCAACCCAGGTATAGAGTTACTACCCACACCCTACACAAAAGCTGCTACTAGTTTAATACCAACTGGCAGCTTTCTTAGCCCATCTGATCCATAGCTTTCTGTGGAGGCAAACCCAGAATGTTGCAATGCAGCAACAGGTCTGGAGGAAAGCAGATTGTCAGGAAAGAATGTAGAAACCAAGAATGTTATTGTCTATATTATGCAGATTTTAAAAGCAGTGTCCTGTACCTCCGTGGCTGTGCTTCCAGCACACAACTTGATGGCTTGTAACCAATTTTAGAACATTTTTATTT
The DNA here is from genome assembly GCA_013400415.1 of Scytalopus superciliaris. Classification (NCBI taxonomy): domain Eukaryota; kingdom Metazoa; phylum Chordata; class Aves; order Passeriformes; family Rhinocryptidae; genus Scytalopus; species Scytalopus superciliaris. Next base: position 613,406 of record VXBX01009452.1, read on the forward strand.
TAGACCGTTTCCTACATTCATGCCAGTCTGTTTCCCAGATGCCATTGAGGCGTTTTTAAAGAAATAATTACGATTTTTATGTTTTTTTTTTCCTCTGCCTTCCTTAAATGGTTTAAAATCTTTCTGACAGCCCCTCTCGAGACACCTATTTAGTGTCAAAGAGCATAACGTTCCCAAGTTTTAAAAGGGCCCTCGAATAATACTGATCGATCAATGTGCTCCTTGGGAAAATAGCTCTCCAGATGGTCCATCGGGACAGGAATTGCTGGTCGGCACAATGCGGAGCCAAAGAGCGGCACTAATGCGGGCTGTTGTGAGGCACGCTTCCTTTGTGCGCCCTCTGAATGCCCGAAATGGGGAGGAAAGTGTGGGAAACTCCGAGAAACTCAGGCCCACACTCTGAGGTTAATAGGGGCTTTGTCAGGAGAGTATTCCTGAGCTGTGGGATCAGCATAATAAACAACATCTTCCCTAAGGGTGGGAATGTGTTGGAGCAGGGGAGAGTCACCCCAGGGGACAGGGGGGAGCGATAAGAAGCTTTGAGTTCAATTATGAGAAGTGATAATAATTAATAAATTGTAAACATAACCTTTGGTGGGCTGGGGCTGGGGAAGCCGGGGGTCTGGCTTTTAGCTCTGGGGTAATTAGTAAATTAAATCCCAGAGGGGCAGGTCTGTGGCTGATGAAAAGCAGAAGGGGAGCGTTTTGCACCAGGGTGGATCTGACTCCCTGGAGCAAAGAGAGCCTTTCCGGCAGGGTTTGTTTCCTTCCCACTGCCCAGGAAGGACGCACTTGCTGTTCCTCTCCCTTACACCTCGTTTTTAACAAAGTACAGCGATGCTGCCAGCTGTGACACTCGAAACACGGTTTGTTTGGGTGCAATCCCATCTCCAGAAGGGCAGCAGCTTCTCCATGCCACGTGTGACTCTGTTCCCAGTGGGGCACCGTCAGGTTGTGGTGGGCTCTGGGGCACATGGCATTCCAGCTGAGCCTGAACTCCCCCAAACTGCCCTAATTAGGCTTGATTTAAAAACCCACAGGCATGGACAACAGCTGGAGTTTTGCTGGGATTCAGGAGCTTGTGCTAATTGACAAAGACAAGTCAATCACAGAAGTGACTTTTTCAAGCTGGCTAAGCAACGATAAAATCTAAAAATATCTCTTCTGAATTATTTAGCAGTTCATTAGGAAGAAAAAATTATCTGCAGCATTGTTAGAGACGTGTACCCAAAGCCCACCTTGCATTGCATTGGCAGAGAGGTGAGGAGCACTCAACCAGCTTGTGCTTACAGGGCAAAAGAATAACCAGAATGATCCCTGAACCGTAATGAGGCAGAGCAGCATGTTCCTGACCCAGCTGGCTGGCTTTTGGGGGGCTTTCTGTGTGGATAACAGAGGGTTTCATCACAAATTCAGCAAGGATTGGCCAGGTACAGGCAGCAGCATTGGGATGAGTTTGACTGTGTCACCTTAGCAGCACTGAGGTGGCTTCACGCTTAACTGAGGAGCATTTGACAAGACCAGGTGTTCTATATTTCCTTTTGTTTAGGAAAAAAAACCCTATTCTAGAAATGAACCTTTTCAAGGGCACCTCTCCCAGGGAATCTGAGGAGAGTTGCATTGTTGAGCAATGGTGTTTCATGCTGTTCCTGTATCCCTGGAAGAACAAGAGGGCTCCCTGCCACGTGTCCAGAGCTGTGTATTACTGTGGTTACAGAATAGTTTTGTGAACTCATTTCTTGTGCAACTTTATTTAACTTTGAAGATGAGGGGAAATAAAAGGAGATAATTTAGGAGAGGAAACACTTTTCAGTCTTTGCCATCTAATGATGGAGACTTTCAGCCAACTGTGGACATATTTCATTTCAGCGAAGAGAGCAATTCTGTTATTGCCCAATAGAATTTGGGTAATCAAATTAGAAGACAACAAAAACTAGTTCACCCCAGTGCAGGTAGTTCAAAAAGGGTAAGATTCCCAAGCAGAGGCAGGTGCCAAACTCTTTGGAAGTTACTGGGAGATTTCCCTGTTGCTCCCTCCTAAAAGGGAGGAAAGCACAAGACTGAGCTCAGCTTGGTGGGAAAATTAATGGGGAAAAATGAATTGGCTGTGAAAGGTTGACACCTCAGCACCTCACTTCAATTTCAGCTCCGTTTTGATTTTTGATAATTTTCCAAGAGATTGCTGCTTTACAGGATCTGAAATGCTGCTCTGCCAAAGGGATTTCACAGGTATAAAGTAAAGGGCTCAGCACTGTGACACCTCCTGATCACTTCCCTAATGCAGGACAGTCTCTGTATACCCAGTCCAGCTGAATTAGCCACTTGAAAAATTTCAAACCAAAGGATTAATTGCTAAAATCATTTTTATTGTATTGTACAGTGAAGACACACAAGTTGGACATCACACAGGATGAATACATCACAACTTTATAAAAGCTTTTTAAGCTCCTTAGCATGTTCAGTGAATGATTATAAAGTACTTACTGCCTCCCTTCCTCCCTCTTTTCCTTAAGGTATAGCTCAGGTATTTCCTTTACAAAAGGCATCAATTATCCCTCAACTGAGAGCAGCACAAAGTGACAAGAAGAGAATTTTCCCCAGAGCTATCTGTGATCAGCACAACTTTGTAAGGACACTAAAAATAGCAGAGGAACTTCAGAAGAATCAGCATTTCTTAATAACATCTTTCACTCAAAAGTAAAGGCTCAGTGCTCTCTTTATGATACAAAATACATTCTCCAAAGGGTTCCTTCTTGAGGAAGGTCAAAAGAGACAATGGAGCACTTGAACCAGTGACCCAGCACGTCAGCAGAAGGATTTCCACTGACAGCCACAGGCTCAGCAGCCTGTGATGGAAACTGAAGGGCATTTGCTCTCTAAATCACCACAGAACTTGGTCCTGTCTTTGGCCAGGAGTCACCAATAAAAGCAACAAATTTGCTGCAAGATACACTCACAGTCCTTCACTATGAAGGGAAACCACCCAGCAACCCCCATTTCTGGTGACAGAAAAACAATAACCACCCTCTCCCACCTTTGGAAAGCAAAGTTTCCTACTTTAAAGAGGAACTAATAAACCACAGGTCCCTCTAGTTTTTGTGGCAAAACACGGGAATAGAGTTCAGCAGGTCTACCAGGGTCTCCAGATGGTGGGAGCAGCAGCCACGCTCTTCTGGGCAGGCTGTTTTCTGGGAAGCACACAGGGAGACAGGGGGGAGCTGCGCAGAGCCGGGGAGTACGAGGTGTCTGTGCCCAGCTGGGCTTTGCAGAAGTGCTTGATGAGCTGGACCTGCGTTTCCTTCTTGGGTTCGTAGTAGGACAGAAAGTGCATCGCTTCCTTGAGGCACCGCAGGTACCCGCTGTTGAAGTCCTGCTCTGGGCTCTTGTGGATGAATGCTGTAAGAGAAGGAAAGAAGCAGATGCAGTGGGTTAATGTCATGACCAAAACATGGGGCACTGGTGATTTGTGCAGGGAATTTCTGTCAAGAGCCTGAGCCCATGAGCCTTGCTCATGTGCCTCGAGCTGGTGTGTCCCAGCCCTGGGGAGCAGGCTCAGGTGTGCAATACCTGCTCTGCACTCACTTTGCTCTTGCAGCTGGCTCTGCTGCTTCAGGTAGCTCACAGCCACTTCCAGGATGTCGGCTTTCTCCAGCTTGGAGTTGGGCTGGTGCCTCTGGAACTCCTTCTCCAGGAGCAGTTTCAGCTGCTCGATGCTGCTGTTAATCCGGTCGCGGCGCATTTTCTCCACCACCGGCTTCCTCAGCTGGGAGAGATGGAGCACATCTTTAGGGATTTTGTGAGACCTGACCCGATTTCCCCCTTGGTGCTCTGATACACATGTTCAAAGATGCTTTCAATTTGGTGGAGTTGTGTGATTCTGCCTACCCATTCCCTACTCAATTTAATTTTAAGCAATCATTATAGTCTACTTTCTTACATATTTGCCTTCCCCTAGACCACTTTCTCCCTCTTATCCAATCTTTTCCCTTATCATATTTATTTTCTAGGGGCACACCAGCCTTTCCAATCCTCTCCAGGACTACACTTACCTTATTCTTTTCCTTTGGCAGCAGTTTCTCCTCCATGTGGATCATGAGGGTGTTGCTGGGAGCCATCCCGAGCGCTCTCAGCTGGGCACAGACCCTGCTCGAGTGTGAGGCGATGCTTTGGCAGCTCCCAACTGCCTGTATTTATACCCGGGCAGCTGGGGCAGATACGTGAGTGTCGGGATCGCCGGTGTTTCCCACAGCCCTGCAGCCAATCCAGGCAGGCAGCGGGACAATAGAGGAAGCATCCATTAGTGCACGGTCCATTGGCTGCAAATGCCCCGGGGAGAATAACCTTCTGCCCACGCTGCTGGTGGAGTGTGCGGGCGTGGGGAGCTGGGAAAGCACCGACCCTCCAGCTGGTTGTCTGGGATCAATGGCATTCCCGAGGCCCCGCATGTGCCGGGCACAGTCGTGGCGTGGAGGAGGCACGCTTTTGGGGGAAGGTGGCAAAAGGACACGGGGAGTCCCAATAGGGTTAAAATCAACAGCCCCAAGGACATCTCTGCCCTTCCCAGAGCAGTCGGAGCGTGTGGGGGCTGTGTGTGTGTCCATGCAGTCACTGCACTGCAATGGGTGACCCGAAGTGTGATCGGCCTGGAACAACAGGTTGGTTTGTCTGCAGGGCATTTCTAAATGCTGTGGAGAAGTGATAGTCAGGATGGTGGGATGCTGGATGGACAGAGTGAATAACTAGGGAATGGGAAGCAAATGGAAATGCTAACCTCAGTTTCGCTCTTCCCCTTGACACACCGGGGTCTGTGAGTGTTCCCATTGCCCTCATTAAGGACAGACCACCCCTCCCGGCAGAGCTGGGCCATGTCTAGTCACCCCCATAACTCTCGCTTTTCCCTTTTCTCCCCCCTCCCTTTTATAAAGACATTTACAGGAATGGTGGTTAACAATGGCTAAGGAATAGATCAGGTTCAACACAGAGTCCTGGAAAGTCTTGGGAAGCCAGAATTGTGTCATGAATGGGATTTAGCAACTCAGGCCCATCTTTGGCCTTGAGCAAGGAGGTCAGTTCTGCTTCTTGCCTGAGGTTCCTGATGTGCTCTGTTCTCCCCTGAGTGAGGAGCATTGTGCCACAGTGCTGAGACCATGCCACTGCCTCCCTGTGTAACCCTTACCATGGCATCTCCACTCCATTTTCTGGTCTGGAAAATGGGAATAGTGCTACTTGCATTTGCATGAATATGTCGGCATGAATTGAGCAAACATTTCTTTTGTGATAAAAGCAAAAAAAAAAGAATGAAGCTGTGAGGGTACTAGAGGTCAGTTCTGATTAGGTCTTATGAGAAGAATCTCTGCCTGGACACAGTCCTTGAGGCAGCACTGGGTATTACCCAGAACCTACCTGGGAAAAGCTGTGCTGCACCTGCCATGTGTGGGTCCAGCCCCAGGCAGAGCTGTGTGCTCCTGTTCCTCCCGGCATTCTGCATGTGCATAGAGTGTGGCTGAGCATCTGGGCATGGAAAGGGAGGAGGGAAGTGTGCAGTGAGGTGAGAAAGCCAAAGAATTTCTTCCTTGGAAGTCCTGAAGTGAAGCCCGAGTGTAATGGGCAGTTGACAGGAAGGAGGGAGGTGTCACTGGAAGAGCCAGGGATTCATTGTACTGACCTGAATGGTCTCAGCTCTTTGTGAAGGGCAGATGTTGTCCTTGGAGCCCTTTATTCCCGGTGTTGTGGGAAAGCCAGGAGACAAGACATCTCATGAACACTTTGAAGCAGCTAAAGGATTATGATACAAAATAAGACACAGCTCAGAGATCATGCCCCAGCTTCTGCCAGCTTTAATGAGGTGTTGCCTGTTTTCCTGTGTCCTTTGGCTGGCTGTCCTCCAGGACCTGGTATCCCATGTTGTCCTTTTCCTAGCAAGGGACAAATGATGGCCTTGCAGCCAGGAGCTGACAGGTAGGCATGGACCAAGCTGGTTGAAGAGACTCTTCAGTGTCAAAACCCATCTTTTTCCCAACTCCTGAGAAGCAGCCCTGACCTTTATTGCTGTATTAGAACTGATAGCCAGATGGTCTTTTGGGAGTTGGATTCTTTCCCTTTAAATCATTCAGGCTCAAGCACCGTCACTAATGTCGGGAGTAGTTGCAAGGCACACTTCTATTGTCCCAGCAAGAAGTGTTATCAATGGGGGAAGAGTATGGGAAAGGCAGAGAAATCCAAACCCACACAGCCTGGCGCTAATGACTCCTTTGTGGAGCTGCTGCTGTCGGGGCACCGTGAGCTCCGTGGCTTTTTCACCCAGGAACGCTGAAACGCGCTTATTTCCCCATCCAGGGGCTTTTCCAAGATCTCTGTGTACCAGGAGCAAGGGGTGGCATGGGGCAAGGGGCAGGGACCGTGGGTCACACACAGGGGTGGCTGAGCTGCAGCACAGGCTGTCCGAGGGCTGTGGTTTACTCCACTGGGACATGGGAGAACTTCTCCACAGAGCCCTGCTGGAATTGGGAGCTGCCTCGTGTCTGTGGTGGGAGGCAGGGCCAGCACTGAAGTGGCCCTCGTGCTTTTCTGCCATCACCTGGGGACAGTGCTGGGCACCTCTGGGAATGAACTGGAGTAGGGCTGGGCACTGCCCCTTGGCACTGGAAGTGCTCAGGTGGTCTCTTTTCCCTCTCTTGCAGAGGAGATTCTTTTCTCTCTGACTGTTGGGAGCATTGCTGGGAAGGCTTATTTGCCCAGGGAAATGGAGGGGTTGTTAGGATCAAGCCAGCTCTGATCTCACTTTTAGGTGAATGTGCTGGAGGCAGCACCACTGAAGAAGAACAGCAGCAATGAGAACACCTGCCAGGGTCCCAGGTAGATACACCTGAGTGGGAATTATTATCTTTGAATGCCTGATGCACTGTTGGGTCTGTATGTTCCTGCTGGGTGGACCTGTCCTAACGTTTAAGGCTCCTGGGTTTCAGCACCACACATCCCTGCAGTGTTACCATATCCCTTCCTCATTCTCATGCTCTTCCAGCTTGCTCTGTGGATATTCTTGGCTAAGATGTGAAAAGACAGGGCAATGCCTATTTGAGATGATCCCCAATGATCCTCTGACATTGTCTAATTTAGGCCAGTGCTTCCTTTGGTGTCTCATAGGATGATCCCTTCTCCCAGCCCCCCAGGAGCTCCTAAGCCTGCCTCCCATGCTCTGCTTGAGGTCCTTCAGTGACATGACACTCTACTCAGGGAATAGTTTAAAAATCGTTTGGCTGGAAGGCAATATGTAAAGAAATTATCATGTAAAACTTGCTATTCAGGATTGGCTTCTGTTCCCACAAGACAAGCATAACTCCGTGTGAACCAGCAGAGTGGGAGTGCAGGGAAATCTGCCCCTTCCAGGGGAAAAGGTTATGTTGTTATTACACCCATTGTGTAAAATATTCCATTAAATGTCATTAGCATGGCATTATCTTGCCTCCTTCAGACATCAGAACCCCCTCAAAAAGGGGTCTTAATACTGTAAAGAACATTCTTCACAGGTTTAACCTTTTTTAATTAGTTTTTCTTCAGGTCCAGGATGTTTAATATGCCATTCCCAGGTGCATGAGTGAAGGAAAGTGAACTTTGATCATTAAGAAACATCTGAGACAATTTGATCTGCATTTTTAGGGTTGTTATAGGCAAAAGCAATTTCTTAGCTGCTTGTGTGGTGACCCCCAAATAGTCATACACCAATGACATAGTCCTGCTACAGTGAGTATCACAAATAATTAAAAATTAAGGAGAATTTATTATTTTTCTGCCCAGCTGAAATTCCCACAAGTCACCTCTCGGCATATTCAAGAGCGCACAAGAGGGATTTATTATTTCCTGGTATATTGACTCTGAAAGGTCTGGGGATTACAGCTGCTTTGCACATGAATAGCTGGAGTGTGTTGTACAAAAGGCATGGTCTGTGGGATAATGGGGTTGGATGTGGGAAAGCGCTGACCCTGGGGGAGAGCAGGCTGGTGCCTGATGGCAGGAATCAATTATGGCTCAAAGGAACACATTGCCCTGGGAGCAGGCTTGGCGGGAGCCACCATGTCCCGTGTTTACCACCCTCCTCCTCCAACCCCACATAAAACAGCCACGGGGTATATCCTGTCCTTCTGCCTCTTCCCGGGGGCTCCCGGTCAGGGCTGAGTCGGTGACGATGTTGGGAATGGCACCATTCCCCACTTCGGGAGCGGGGCTGGGAGCCAGCAGGGATCTCACACGTGCTGCCAGATGGGTTTGGGGTTTTTCTGGAGCACCTCCGCCAGTGCCGAGTTCACCGGGAGCACACGCTCCCCGAAGTCCCCTGGAATACACCATCAGTCACCTCCCGTGCCCTGGCCAGGGAAGGGAACAGCCTGTCTCTGACAATGCTTGCAGGGAGCACACAGAAGCTGCTGGGTTCATGCACTTCCCGCATTGTTTTGGTTTTCTTTTTTTTTTTTGGGAGACGGTGGCATTCAGCTCTTACAAAGGGCTCTGCATCTCTGGGGGTCTGGCATTGCTGCCAGCCTTTCAAACGTCAGAATGTGGGCTTGGAGCAACCAAGAAATGGGCTGTGTGTTATAGGAATTTAACAAAAACATTTGATATTTCTAATAAAAATAAAAGGATTTTGATATGGGGGATTTTTTACTTACTTTTTGATTGTTTTTATTGAGTATTTAGACTTTGGATCGACATAATTAATTTTGTCTTTATAGAATTAGGAGGCTTGGATGTGAAGTCCTACTGGAGGCCGTATGTAGCTTGAGCCTCCTGATAAAAATCAAGAGTTAGCAAACAGTGCTGCCAAGGTTTTGGCAAGGAGCAGGTATCCTGCAGAGAGGATATTTCAGCAGAGCAGGTTGAGAACTGGGAATGTGGCTCCCGAGCAACCACTTGCTGTCAATGACAGGATGGGAATGGTGTGTCTGTGCCAGAGGGGAGGGCAGGCACCTCTCCCCTTGCAGGAGCAGCAATTAATCCCATCTGCATGTAGCAGATATTTAATCACTCAGACTCCAGCCAGGGCAGCGGTTGGAGGTGGGAGATAACAGGCTCAGGCTTCCCGGGTGTCCCCTGAGCCTCTCTGATTGTTCCTGCTTGGGAACAAGTCTGTGACCTGAAGCTGACTCTCCCTTATCCCCCACCAAGCTTTCCTTCTTCCCTTGAGCTCAGCCTGAGTTTTGGGGTGCGTTTTGGGCTGCAAGCTCCTGCTGGAACCCTCTTTCCTGTACAGGGAGCTGTCAGTCACACCTGTGGAGCACAACAAAGTGTGTCTGGGGAGTGTCCTGGGGCTCATGTCAGGTCCTGTCCTGCCAGGCAGATGGGTTTGGGAGGCCTGAGGAACATCTTCGTGGTGCTCAGCTGGCAGCAGAATGAAGAGATGGTGTCTGATAAAAGCAGGCACCGGCCTTGTGGGCAGGAGCAGTATTTCAGAAGGTGGAAAAGCTGGTTCTGAGCCAGGCAAGGCACTGGCAGAAAAGCACAGGCAGGAGCTGCCAGGCCCTGGCTCTCACAAGGCAGGGTTGGGTGCTCTCACCACCACCCACAGGGTGAGGCATGCTGTCAGATTCCCTTATAAACTCAGGAGTCCATGTAATTCAGGGCATGCTGCATTCTCTGCTTCAAGGAACTCCCAGCCCAGGATAACCAGAACTGCTGGGAGCAGAATTCCATGGTGCTGACAGACAGACCTGCTCAGACAGACTGTCCTGACTAAGGACAGCTGTGGCTTTGATAGGTCTGCAGGAGCACAAATAAACAAATTAAAACTTAGTTTATTTTCCAAAGAGATCAAGTTATTTTCTGTTGAACACATTGATTAATATTTCCTTATCAGGGATTTGAATGCATCTTCCTTTCCAGCCATTTCATGGGCTTAAACAAATTGTACTAAATAGCATTTTCAAATCCCACTGCTGAACTTGAGGGCAAACACCTCTGGTGTCTGCTTATCTAGGTGGTGTGTGGCAGCAAGTGTGGCCCATGCTGGTATCCCAAATTCTCCCACAAGCAAAGGAGCTGCTCCTTTCAGAGATGCCAAAGCTAATTAAAACAAAAGTAGGTGCTGAGCACCTTTGCAAACCAGATGTCTCAAATAGCCACTTGAGAAGCCCCATGACCTGTAGGCTGCTTGAAATCCTGAAATGTTGTTTTTCTCCTCTCTGCCTCATTTTCTTGCCTTTGTAAAACATTGCTAATAATACATCCTCATCTCATGGAGGAGGTTGCTGAGAATTCATTAGCTGGTATTTGTAAAGCACTTTGAAAATGCAAAGCCAGTGCATTATTCCTACTCTTCTGGATGCTTTCCATGTTATTAAAATCAGGATTTCAGAAAGGCTTATCTGGGATCAAAACAGCATCCCAAACTTGAAAGGAAGCAGGACTGTTAAACCATCAACTGTCGCCTCCCCCTCCAGCCAGATGTTAAGCCCTAAAGAACTGAAGTGGCACAAGGAATTACTTTCCCAAGTTCCCCCAGCTGGGCTGACAGGCCTTGATCAATGGTTTTCTCCACGGTGAGGGCTATGCAGATGGTGTGCCCAGAGCAAGGTTTCTGTGGAGTACAAAGGGAAGTCAAACACCATTTCTAATTCAGCTTGTAGCATGGCACACTTCCTTTATCCTCCTCCTGAATGGGAGAGCAGTGTGGGAAACTGGAGGGAACTCCACACTCACCGCGTCCCCCGGGCTGGGAGACACCCCTGTCCCCAAACCACATCTGCCTGTGACAGGCAGGGGGGGAAAGGAGTGACAGATCGAAAAATCAGATTATAAAACCTGCACGGAGGGAAAGTAAACCCTGGGTGAAAGGAAAAAAGGGAAGGAAGATGTGCGGGCAGACGGAAATTACACCGGCCAAGGAGCAGGGCAGGGAAGGGAGGGAGTGCAGGGAAGGGTTAGGGGGAAATGACAGGGATGTGCCAAGAGGAAATGCAGGGAAGGGCAGGGAGGAAATGACAGGGAAGGCAATTGCAGAGCCGAATCTTGCTCAGCCACTACTCAGGCCAAAGGCAATTGTCCCACTGAAGGTGGCAGAGGTGGTTTAGATCCACACTGAGACTTCTGAGCTACATCCCCTGTCTGTCTCTTTAATTCCTTTGATTTGTTCAGTATGTCCTGGGAAACATGGTTATTCCTATGGACCATGAGAGTATTATGAGACTTTTGTACTGCCCATATGGAGTTATTGTAGCTGGGTCTGGCTTTTAAGAAAACTGGACCAGGTTTCATACCTGCAATACTAGGTATATACTTTTCTCTTCATTATTTCTAATCTACTCTGTGTGGTTTGGGTGAAAGGAATGGGAAACCACAGACCCAAATCTGGTCTTGGTATTTGGCAGGAGAAAATTCAGGCTTGCATTTTGCTGACAGGGCTTTGACAAATCTGCTGTAGGTGTAAAGATAATTTGTATTTACAAGTTTACAGAGATGAGAAAATAGCTCTGGAGGTACAAGAGCTGCAGGGGAAGTCTTGGAGTCCAAATTGTCTGTTGGCCTCACTGGGGATCCCAGCAAGGCCCTTGGGATAGGACCCATTTTATTTTCCACCTCAGAATGCTCTGTAGGACTCAGCACTAACTACATATCCTCTCTTTTGCTGTCTTTTCCATTCCCAGTTCATCTGTGTCCCTGCTCCCAAGCCTTTCCCCTCTCTTACTAACATAAGGCTGTGGAAGTTTGGGTACTCCGGAGTTTCCCACACCATTCCTTAACTACATTCCTTCCTGTCACAAAGGAAGTGTGCCTGACTACAAACCACATTAGCAACGCTGCTTGGCTCTGCTTTGTGTTCAGTGGGAAACCCTGCTCCCAAAAGGCCATCTGGGCAGCACAGCCTGGAGGAAGCAGTGGGAGCAGGGAACATCTTCGGGAGACTTGGGAAAGCAACAGCATCTTTAAGCCTCCTCAAGGTATAACATCTGGCAGGGATGCTGGGGGAAGGCTAATTGCTGATGTCCTATTTCAGACATCCAGATCCAGTATCTTGGAATCCTAATGAGTCTTCTGTGCAATATTCTGTGTGTTTGGAACCGTAGTAGGAGGTGTGTAAGTCCAAATTCATCATCCTTAGTATAAAGTCCATGGATCCTAAAAACTTTGTAATAGGGAGGAATTTTTGTTATCACTTTCTTTGGGATTTCCAACCAAAGCAGAGCATCTGTTTTGGGTAACTGAGCATCTAATTTGAGTAACTCTTCCAAGACGGTCAATAATTGACTAATTTTCCCCTCACAGGTTGTGAAACAAAAGAGAAAATAAAAAGCTGGTCTAAATATATGTTTGTATTTCAGATGCTTTAAAATTTGTTGGGGACACAGAGTGAGGGAGTAGGAACCTCAATAGATTTACCATCCAAGGGAGCTTTTGCTACATTCACCTCCCAATATTACATTGAATAGTGTAAGTTTTATTATCACAGACAGTGTAAATATGTGGAGCCTCCAGCCTCTATAGTTAAAGTGAATTTCTCAGGACCGCAGAAGATTATTGCACATTCATCCCACTCAGCTGCAAGTTCTGGGCCAGTTTGGATCTGAACGGAGAGGAAATTTGGAGCACTGACCCCTTGACTGCGCCAGTGCACAAATACTGGCACAAGAGCAAGGAGAGTGAGGTTGGCACGACTGTTCCCATGGAGTTAATTTGTAGTTATGTGGGAATTGAGTGGAGAAATAAGGGGAAAACAGCAAGTGTCCCTAGCAAAACTGCCAGTGGCCTGACAGATGACGGGACACGCACTTTTCTTCCTCATGTGCTCAATTAATGAGCTCAAGAAATGAGTTCCAGCTCTGAGTTTCTGTGTCAGGGAATTGCCCCACAAGGGACGTGCAGAGTGCAGGATTGGTTTCAGAGGTGGCATTACATGGGCTCAGAGATAATCCACAGGCTTTGAGGAGAACATGTGAAATGGTGTCACAAAAGCTTTCCCACAACTTGACATAAAAGACATGGAGCTCAACAGCTGCTGCTCTGAACGGAGAGAAGGAGCCTATTCAGGGCAGCACAATGGGCTGGGAAGGCAGAGCCTGGAAAAGCTCCTTTAAACCTTACCTGGTCCTAAAATAATGAGCTGCAGAGTGAGAGAAATGTGCCCATGTGCTCTGTGTGTGTGTGCACATTAAAAGACATGTGTGACCACACACACATATTAATGTATAGATGAACACACATGTATTTATGTAAATACAAACATTATTTACTTACTGCAATAAGAGCTCCCCAAACAGAAGCTCTGACATTACTCGATAGATGAATTGCTGGCAGATCTAGTTCAAGTTTTCCAACAGGAATCCCCAGCTGTGTGTTTATGAAACACAAACAGTGAGACCATCAGCTCTTCCTGCTGGAGAATAATGAGGAATCAGGAATTCAATTTTTCACAAGTTTATGGGGATATACATTTCTTCGGCACCGAATCTTCCTTAGTGCATAGTCTGAATGAAAATAATTAGAGTAAAATGTGTTTTGGGGAGAAAGTGAGAAGCAACAATGAAACTGAACTGACCCCAAAACACTCCAAGACCCTTCTCCACATGTATTTATCTTCCAGGTGTTTGGAAACAGAAACAGAAAGTGCTTGTGACAGGGCTTTAGGTACTGAGGGAAGAGAACGAAGACCAAACTAGAAAATGTTTTCAATAACTGTGCATACTTAAAATTAAGCATATTTATTTGCAGTAAGCCAAAGTGAAAAGCCATTTTCTGTTTCACATGGGCAAAGCTGGTGCTGGAGTCACCTGTGGGATCACCTGAGGAAACCAGGTGAGTGGGTTTGAGGAATTTCTGCTCTTTCTCTCAGAGCACTGGAATTTGCTCATGGGTGCATGTGCCATGTCCCTGCTCCGTGTGCCTTGTGCCTGCTCCATGTGCCATGTCCCTGCTCCAGCGTGTGCCTCGGTGCACTCCCAGGAGCGGTGCAGCCTTCCTGCCATCGGCAGCTGACCTCCTCCTCCTCCTCCTCCTCCTTCCTCCTGCATGTGAACCCCAGGCCGCCCCTGGAATGCTATTGATCCATGGCATTAGTCAGCAGCCTTTCCCATTGAAGGCCAGCTCTTTCCCAGCTCCTGACACGTAATTCTGATCCCAGGCTTTCACGTAGCACACACTCCCCACCTGCTCATCTGGGAGAAGGTCATTATCCGCAGGCTATTCACTGGCACTGGAGCATGCAAGAATAGCTGCTTCTCCCATTGTGCTTCCCATGTCCCGGATTGGCTGCGGACTGTGGGAAACGCCACCGAGCCGGAGACCCACAGACTCGCCCTGAGCTTGGACAGTATAAATACCAGGCAGAGGCAGCTTCCAGCAACACGTTTCTCCTGGATTCCACTCCGAGACCTCCCTTCCCTCCTCAGAACAGATGGCCCCCAGCGCCGTTTTCTTGGAGCCCGACAACCTGCTGACACCAAAGGAGAAAAACAAAGTAAGTCCTGGCACAGCATGGCAGCTCCAGGGGCAGTTTATACTAGCTGAGAACCTGCTCCAGGAGCAGTGATGGGCACCAAACAGCCCCGTGGGGTGGCAAAGAGAGGATCCTTTAATAACAGGTGTCTTTTTCTTTGCTTTTTACAGCTGAGGAAGCCGGTGGTGGAGAAAATGCGCCGCGACCGGATTAACAGCAGCATCGAGCAGCTGAAACTGCTCCTGGAAAAGGAGTTCCAGAGGCACCAGCCCAACTCCAAGCTGGAGAAAGCTGACATCTTGGAGATGACTGTCAGCTACCTGAAGCAACAGAGCCAGCTGCAGATGAAGAGTGAGTATTGAATGTTGTTTTATTCTCCATCTTGCTGCAAATCTGTGACAGTTGTATTAATCCTGAGCCGTGAACAACTGCTCTAAACTATTCTTTCTTCCCTCTCCCACTTTTCTTCCCTTCTCTAGCTGCAGGATCCTTCCATAAAAGCTCCCAGTTTGACTTCAGAGAGGGCTATTCCAGGTGTTTGCAAGAAGCTTTCAATTTCCTCTCGCTCCATAAAGTCCGAACTGAAACACAGACCAAACTTTTAAGCCACTTCCAGAAGAGCCAGTCAGCTGCTCCAGAGGTCTCCTTCTGTCCTGGGAACGCCGGCCCCCTGAAACAAGTGTCTCCAAAGGACACCTGCCCTCTCTGGAGGCCCTGGTAGTTGGGGGAGTCCTCACTTCAGGGACCTGTGACCAGAGGAAGGATCTGCCTGCATCTGATAGTCCAGCTCTGATCCTCTCTGCTGTAGGGAATTTTGTTTCCCCCTGTATTTTATTTATGTGTGAAAGAATGCCAGACTTTTGACTTTTTTTGGATCTTTTGGCAAAAGTTGAGGCATTCTGTTCGGTGTTGAAGCTGTGTAGGCACTGCTGCAGTGCTGTCCTGGCAGGGGCAATGTCTTCAGAATGAAGGAGGGTGTTTGTAAATGCTGCAGTTGCGATGGACAGCAATTGCTGCAGGAGATTTTCCCTAATACTCCCTGTAAGAGCCACCAGCTTAGCTCTGAATTGACTAGTGACTCTGGCTTGCTCAGTCACTCCAGAGGAGAAAGTTATTCCCTTTGGACCATGCGCACTTGGTTAAAATCCATTTCCCTCTGTGTGCTTATCAATTCTGCAGCTCCAAAAACGGGTTTAGTTTTGGTCCGGATTTCTCCCCCATGGCCCTTTCATAGTTCTGTATATACAGGGTGAGGGACAACCAGGAGTTAGGAAACTATGTGGAATATTTCTACTCTTTGATGCTTTTTTCGATTTAGAAAAAGTATGTTCCTGCTTTATGTTAAAGAAAAGGGAGTAGGTAACAGGCTTGATTTGTCAATGTTATACATTTTGGGTGTAAGCTATGCTTTTTTAGCATTTTCATTATAATAATGATTTTTATCTGTATTGAGTGGTTGAATTCCTGGTGGATGTTGTTTCTCCCAGTGCTGGGACAGCCCTATGGCTCACGTGCATACTGTGTATGCGTCTGTGTTATGTGTAGAGAGCAATAAAATGCATTTGTGTGCAACTCCTGTGTGGTTCTGTCCCTTGAGGGATGTGCAGCTGCTCACACCCCAGAGAAAGATTAATGTCAGTCCTGTGAAGAAATGGGTTTTTTGGGAAGCTCAAGGAGCTCCCATTCGTGTGTACTTTCTATTCTCCTGACTCCCACCACGTGAGTCCCCCCTCACCCCAAGGAGTAAAAAGTGCTCCTGTCACCCACATTCCCTCGGCTGAATCCTGTTGAGCATTTCCCTGGTCAGGGCCCCTCCTGCCCACGCAAAGCCCTCACCCGAGCAGGAGCGCCTTGCACCTGCCCTGCAGGGCTGCAGGCACCAACCGGAATCCTCCTTCCTTTCACATGATTCTGTCACAAATGAGTCCCCTGAGCTGGGTTTTGAGGGGTTTGTTCACCACGATTTGAGGGGTTTGTGTCAGGATTTGAGGGGTTGTTCACCAGAACTTGAGGGGTTTGTGTCAGGATTTGAGGGGTTGTTCACCGGGATTTGAGGGGTTTGTACCACAACTTGAGGGGTTTGTTCCAGGCTTTGAGGGGCGGACTTGTTCGTCCGCTTTTGAGGGGTTTGTGCCAGTTTTCCAGAGGGTGGTTTGCCACGAGATGAGGGGTATGTTTCAGGTTTTGAGGGGTTGGTTTGGCATAAGGTCTCCTACGAACTTCGGGATCCAGCTCTTCCAGCTATACCGGGAGAGGAAACAAGACGGACCACCTTATCTCATTTCCTTTTTTTTGCATGGTACTTTCCGTTTCGTTTCGGGTCGTTGGGGCGCCGTTGCGGACGCGGGTGCGGTCCGTCCCGCATGGGGCAGCGGCCGCGGGCCGCGGGGACGGGGCTCCGGGAGGGCGGCCGGGGCGCGGTGGGGCTGGTGAGTGGGGCTGGGACACAGCCTGCCCAGGGACCCGCCTCCCCCAGGGGGAGGCGAGGGTGACCGCCAGGGCACCGCTTTCGGCGGCCGGGGAAGCGGAACCCGGAGGGTTTAACGCGGCGCTGTTGTTGCCCCGAGGTGCTCGCCGCGGTGCTGGTGGCGCAGCTGGAGCGCTCGGTTGCTGCGGACTGTGAGCTGGGCGAGTACCCAACCGGCACCGAGTGCTGCCCCATGTGTCCTGCCGGTACGTACCGGGCTGCCCTGTCGGCCCTGCCCTCCCTGCCTGCCATGCCCTCCCTGCTTGCCCTGCCCACTCTGCCCGCCCTGCCCGCTCAGCATCTCGGCTTGGGGTGGTTCCTCCGGCCTCAGGGACCGTAGGGTGATGTGTCAGTGGCCATGTGGACCTGCCTTTGCTGCCCTCCCCGCTGTGCCCTGACAAGAGGCAGACAGCCCACGGCTGTGAGCATCACCCAGGGATGTCCCCTCCAGCCAGCACTCAGCCCTCACCCAGCACCGGGTCCTGTCCCTTCCTTGGGAGCCTCCAGAGTGGCTGTAGCAATCAGGAGGCTCTGCTGGGGTAGTTGGTAAAGTCACTTACCAAGGACCTTCATTTTGGGTGCTGGCTTCTTTTGTAGGATTATCTCCTTGCTGTTGGGGTGTTTCTGAGATCCTTATAGCTCATCTATAGTAGTTAGGTGTGGTTTGGTGCCAGTGTGAGTCCCTGGCCACATGAGCTTTGCTAACAGAGCTGCTTCTTGGGGAATGGTTTCTGGTTTTTAGGATCTCGGGTTTTCAAGCACTGTACTGCCACTTCAAGCACGACGTGCATACGTTGTCTGGCAGGGACCTACACAGATCACCCCAATGGTTTAACATACTGCAGGGCATGCAAACTGTGTGATAAAGGTAAGGAGGATGCTCAAGAACCAGTTTAAATGGGTTTTTCCTGCCTTTCTATGGATACATTCTCCCTTCTCCTTTCTTGCCTCATTCGCTTGACGAATTATTCAGTGTGAGGAACAGGCTCATGTCACTGTGCTGACCTGGGAATGCTGTCAGATGTGGGATGGAAGGGGAAAACTGACATAGAGGTTCAGCTGGCACCACTGGAAGTTTGGTCTGCAGGCTCTGTCTTAACATATAAAGGCTCCCTTAGGTTGTAGTGAGGTGTCTAAAAAGCAGTTGTGGAGTACTGGGATAAGGTAGGCCTGGAAGGACTTCACCAGGACAGCTAATTTAAAAAACTCCTGAACTGGGAGTATTTTGCTTTTGCCATTAACTTATGATGGACATAAATGTGAGCCAAGGTGCTGCTCTGTAAGGAACAGTTCCTTTTCCCACATCCAGAGTTCTGGTGCTCTTCCCCAGTGCAACCAGGCAAGGCTAAATGTTATCTTTTGCTTTTGTTTCTGTTCCCCCATGTCAACACCATGGCTGTGTGTGTGGGTTTCTCTCAGGAGCCAACCTGGCGACAGCAGTAGAGTGTACCTACACGAAGAACACAGTGTGTGGCTGTCAGCCAGAGCACTTCTGCAGCTCCCTGGGGCCTGAAGACTGTGAGCTCTGTCAGCCCTACACTGTGTGTGTGCCTGGCACGGTGGTCAAAGAACGGGGTAAGCCAAGAGAGCATCAGTAACACCAGCAGCAGAGCTTTTCAATGGAATGCCTTTGGAGTTCGGTGTGATGTGGCCAAGAACCCTTTGTGCTTCTTCCCTGAGTGCAAAAGCAGAAGTGTGTGAGCTGTGTCTGTGGGGAAGGGTCTCCGCAGTCATGGCTGGGTCACTTCCAAAGGCCACGCTGGACCGAAGCTCTCCTTAGCCAGAGGCTTGGAGGGACATTCTGGGGGCTTCTCCCTTCTAGGCACATTCACCAAGGACCACGTGTGTGAAGTCTGTCCTCCTGGCACCTCCTCCACAGCCAACATGTCTGAGACCTGCACACCATGGCCCAGGTAAGCAGCTCTGACTCTGTGTGGGTGAATGACTGTTCTCTGACTGCTGGCTCTGCATTTTGGTGTGTTCCAAAGAGCAGTGTCTTCCTTCCAGTAAGGCATCCAGTGTGGAATCCTGTTCCTGTGGCCACTCTTTGTTGGGAAGAGCTTAACTCCTCTCTTTATAAACCATTAACATGACAGATTTAGCCTTCAGCCTCTTGTCTGAACTTGTCACTACACGGGAGACCCTTGGGCAGGTCTAGCAGAGCTGGATCTGAAGCCATGGAGAGCAGCACCCTCCTGGCACCTGGGTTTCAGCTGACACATCCCTTAGCTGGGGTAGAACAGGTGAGAGTTTGCTTCTGAGGAGAATCACTTTGCACTTAGAAGCATTAAAGCAAAGAGGTAAGAGTCAGCTCCCACTTGGATTACCCACCAAGTCAGCAAGGGCCTTGGGAATGCTCCTGGCTGTGGAGGTTGATGTTAAAAACAGGGCAGCAGTTCCAGTGTAGGCTGTGCTGGCAGGTTGTAGCATCACAATTTTTTCTTTTCTCACATCAGACTTGAGGAGCAGGACCCTTCCCCAGCTCCATCTGTGCCAGCAATTGTAGCAACCCTTGTCCCTGTTGTGGCTGTGGTGGTTGTTGCAGTTGCTGTCAGATACATCTGGCAAAGGAAGAGAAGGAAAATTACTTTGCAATGTAAGTACAAAGAGCGTGACTGTAAAGGGATGGTTTTGTAATATTATTCTGAGGAATGGTCTTAGATGTTCAGCTGAAAGCTTACCAGCCAGTTAGAGGTGGCTGTAAGGCAGTTTCTGGGTCTCTATGTCACCGTTTACCTGTGTGAGGGGCCTCCCATGGGCTGTGCCTGTGCACAGAGTGACCCTCAGTGCTGCCCTGGTGCCTCCTACCTGGCACAGAGTGGGCAGGAAAGTGCATCAGTGTGAAGTTCCCCTTCCTACTTGTTCATGGGACTGTTTGCTTTCCTTTGCAGCAGTGCAGGAGTCAACGGTGAGTATCCCTCTCCTTTTTCTCTTTGGGGAATATGTTGAAATCTGATTAGAGAGGGACTCAGCAGTGGCTCTTACTCTTAAGGAATAAGCCAAAGTCTGGCTGTTGTTAGTGGAAGGAGCAGGAATTGCTGATAAAAGCTGATATAAACTGACTGTTCATACTCTTTGTTTTCCTTTGATGTGTCATAAAGCCTGAAGAGCTTGATCAGCCTTTGAGGGTCATCAGGGAGAAGGGAGATCAAACAACTGTTCCTGTGCAGGAAATCGGTGCTGACCCTGCAGAAGCCAGGTCTGAATAGGACAGTCCTGTTTGAACTATGGGAGACAATGGAGATGGTTGAAAAAACGAAGCATAAATCCTTTTTTTCTAAAACTTTGTGAAGGGTAAAGAAAGCTTGAAAATGAAAAGGAGGGTTTGCAAAGGACGTAATGAAACAGCCCAAGATCTGAAATAGCTGAGTGATCAAGGCACTGGGAGTGTCATCAGAGGCTGGAAATCTCTTCCCTTTTCCATCCCCTTCACTGAGCAGTGGGCTGTGTGGAATGCCTGGAGTTCTTTTTTCCTTCCACCATGGGCACGTGACACTTACTACACAGTAATTATTCCATAAATGCTTGTTGGTAGGAAAAAGTGTTTTGTTTCACTTTTCACTCGACCTAAATCCTACATAACAGTTTCCAAATGCATTTTGTACAGAGTTTTCTTTTTCAGCTGGGAAAAGGAATTGTGCACAGCAAGGAGCATACAGCTTTTAGTGAAGTAGATTAATATCCTATGTCACGCCTGTGTTTTACAATAAAGTTTTTTACTGATGAAAACCTATTTGCTCTATGAAGGAACTTTCCTGGTACCTGCAGAAGGGAAATCTCCAAGTTGCTGTTGGCATTACCTTAAGATTGTTCTGAAAGAGCATCCTGGTGGATGTTTTTTAAGGAAAGATCTGGTGAGGTCAGAAATGCTTGAGTTATCAGAATTGTCTATAAAATGAGATATTGAAGAAGCTGGAGAAGTGCAGAGAAGGCCTGGGGTGGGTATGGTGGGACATGTGAGAGGAGGCATCCACATGACCGGGAGAAATGGAAAAAATAGGTAGTGGTGGCCTTTTGCTTAGGGAAAATATGATAGACAACTTATTCATGGTTTTTTTTTAAACTGTGTTAATTTGTTCAGCAGAATTAGTTCTGGGTGTTTTTGCAGAATAAGGTAATGTTTCAGAAACTCTCTGGTACAGTACAGTGCAGCTCTGCTGTGAAAACAAACTGCAGGCAAAGTGAAAGGTTTAGGGAATGCTTTAAAATTCCTTAAGAAGTCTCTGCTGTAAACACACAGATCTGTCCATGGAGAAACACTTCCTGTTACAGTTCTAATAATAAAAATCTTGTGATTTTTGGTTTTGGTTTTGGTTTTTTTTAAGTGCAAATAATGACACAATTCTCGTGGTTTGAAAACCTTTCCATTGTATTAATCATGGCAGTGCAAACTGCCTACAGTTTCTGTCACTCACAGCTATTTTTGTACAAAAAGGAGTTCTACAATTCCGAAGTCCTGGAAGCATCTGAACCTAGAAGAGGCACAGCCTCTGCTGATTGTTGTGTGTCTGCTGAGAATCTGTTTTACTTTTGGTGGTCTCATAAGTGAGAAATCAGTAAGACAGTTCTGACATTTTCTGCTGCAGTCACGAGTAGCACCCAGCAAATCCACTGCTGGTTTTGTGTTTGCAGGTTTGTGGCTGGTCTGACTTCCTGACTGTGTTACAATGAACAGTAATGATAGAAATTGGCAAAGTACAATTTTTTTCTAACCTTTTTTCACTTGGGCAAGTTCTTTAGTAGCTGGTTAATGTTTCATTAACATTGGATAGTTTCCAGCATTTCCAACTGTAGAATTTCCTAATTGTTAACCCCTTCTTGTCTCTACAACCCTTGTGCATGAGGTTGAATAAAATGCTTTTTGAGCAAACTTTCAAGATAAAACAAAATCCCCAAACGGAGAAAGTTCAGAGAACAGTGACACGGCACCTTCAGCCAGCTCTGTGCTACAACCAACCTTCTGCGGAGTTCTGTTTTGGCTTTTTTTTTGATCTTGTAATGACTTAATCTTGTTGCTGAGGGCCCTTGTTGTCATCCTGCTGCTGCACCTGCACTGCTGTGAGCTGTGCCTTTGAACAGATCTTACAGCTTTGCCACCCTCAGTGCTTCCTCCAGCTCACAGGTGGCAGGTGTTACTCAGTGCCTTGATACAGGCTTTGCTTTCTCCCCAAAATGGGAATTGTTAATTCCTTATCTGGCAGGGATATTCCTGACCTGTGCCCGGTGCTTTGGTGACTGTGGAGTTTGTTCTCAACGTGGTGATCCTTCAAGCTGTGAAGATTCCATTACTGCTCATCTCCAGAGCTGTTAATTCTCACCTTGGGCTGGTTAGGGTTTGTAAAACACTTTGTAAACCTCTCTGGCCATGTGTAAACCCCTTGTAGGTGCTGCAGGTGTTCTGCCAGGCTGCTACTGGAGCCTGGGCTGGCTGCCTTACAGGCTGTGGAATTTTTGGATTATTATATTGGGACACTCCGGATCTTGAGGTATTTGGTGTTACTGTTTTACTGTGGTGAACTTCTAAAACAGCCGTGAAAGCAGGTGAAGGTCTTAAGGAGGGAAAGGAGTTAAATATTTCTGTTGCTCAGTAAGTTTGTCATTAGAAGGAGAGGTTTATTACTGTTTATTACTGTTTAGGCAGCAATTGCTCCAAAGATGTCCTCCAGCTCCATAATTATGACTTTCAATGACTTCCCTTGCAGGAAGGAGCTGCTGTAGGTGGGCTGGGAGCTCTGCACAGCCAGGGAAGGAGGCGCAGCACCGACCAGGATCACTCATATACCAACTAGAAATGAATTTTTTGGGTGCTGCCACAGCAAGGTGTTTAATATCTGCACTAAGTGTGTGTTCGATGGAGCCTCAAAAACCTGCTCCTGTTATATGCCTCTTTTGGCGTGTTTTGGAAGCTGGAGGCGGATTTGTCACCAGGTGGCAGCACGAGAGAAGAAAAGGCATGTTAGTCCTCATTTTGGATAACATCGGGATCGTCCTTCTTTTCCTAAGGATGTAATAAAGCTTCTCTGAAGCCTAATTGCCCACAAGCCTAAAATGCAACAAAACACCTCTGGGTACAGAATTTCCCAGTAGGTTGAAGCATTTTATGGTGGTGGAAAAGTAACAC
Organism: Scytalopus superciliaris; assembly: GCA_013400415.1. Taxonomy (NCBI): domain Eukaryota; kingdom Metazoa; phylum Chordata; class Aves; order Passeriformes; family Rhinocryptidae; genus Scytalopus; species Scytalopus superciliaris. The sequence continues at coordinate 636,413 of VXBX01009452.1, forward strand.
AGCGGTCAATAGTAATTCAGTGCCATTTCCTGGGCATTTGGAGCCTGTCTCCTCTCTGCAGTCCTGTTTCACAGAGGGCATCAGTGGCTGGTTGATGTGGGGCAGTGACTGGGGAGGGGAGTGGGATGCAAGGGGGTACAAGAGCAGGAGGAGTGGGAATGCGGAGTGGGTACAACAGCAGAAGGAGTGGGAATGCAGGAGGAATACAAGAGCAGGAGGAGTGGGAATGCAGAGGGGGTACAAGAGCAGGAGGCTGGGGCTGTGGAGGGAGGTTGGGGCTCTGTGCACTTGGCACTGCCACAAAGCAACAGCTGGGAAGAGCCTTCTGCCGGTGGGATGTGGGATAAACTTCGATGAAAAAATAAAGGAACTTCCACGTGCTGTGATGATCACTTGGAATAAACCCTCCCAGGCACAGTTTAATTATCCTTGTAACGGTTGCATGGGCCAGAACCCCTAAGGGCCCGTCTCCAGAGCTGGATGGTTTTGCAGAGTTAGGACACTGTTGGTGTGCCCTTGTCCCCCCCAGCCCTCAGGGCTGTGAGCCCCTTCCCCAGCCTGGCACACACACCCTGCTGTCCCACACCCCAGTTCCCTCGTGGAGGGGGCACTGACTCCCCCCAGTGTGAGGTGGGGCAGTTTCTCAGTCTCTCTGCTGAGACTTGAGTGAACAAATGTCAGGAATGCAACTCCCAAGGCCAAAACTGGACTGTGAATATGGTAACACAGCACAGTAACTTGCACTTTTAGAGAAGGGTTCTGTGCCAATCTGACTTCAGAGAATCAAACCTTTTGCTAGTGGGGTGCTGAGATCTGGGAAGCAAAGGAATAGTGTGATCTGGCACTTTGTAAACATTGGAATCATGGAATATCCTGAGCTGGAAGGGACCCACAAGGACAATCATGTCTGACTTCTGTCCCTGCACAGGACAGCCCCAAATCCCACCATTATTTCACACAAGCAGTTATTGCCTTGCCTTTCAGTGATTTCTGTGCTAGAAAGAAAAACATTTGCTGAAATAGCATTTAAAAATCACTATTAAGTGCTGGAAGTTTAAAATATTCTCATTATAATAGGATGCTTGCCAAGGAAAGCCACTCAACCATCTCCATAGAGAAATCCTTGCTGAATTGGCCACTGTGAGTTTTTCTTTCAAATTTTATTAAAAATTAATACATGTTACATTTTCAAGTGTAAATACTGAAAAATAGCCTATGGCAAAATGAAAAGGCACAGGATTAAAAACAGCTTAATTGTTTCCATGGATACATGTTTGCTATTTGGCAAAAAGTATTTTATACACTTACTACAAGAATAAGCATCCTTTTAAATATATCTCTGAAGGGTGGGACCCTGTAATTCAACCATGAAGACAGAATTTGTACTCCTAAAATGTGGTAATTCTAGTGATACCTCACTTGAAGGTTATTCTTTGGAGCAGAGGAACTCAAGTGCGGGAGGAGAGTGCAACAGCCATCTCAACATAGAGCTCACTGCGTGACATGTCACGACAAACAGCAATCTCTGACAACAAAGCAAAGTGCAGGGGTACAGACAGCAGAGTTTACAGCAGCTCTAACCTGGCTTGGGGAAAAATGCACCAGAAACTGGATCAGAACACTGGGAACAGATCAGTGAAACATCTTAGATGGGTTTGCTGAGTCTCAGAAGGTGGAGCTCACATACTAAAATTATTATTCCTTTCTGAAAAATAGATTTATGGTTGGTTGTTGGGTTTGTTTTCATTGAGGAACCAGTCCTTGTAACTCTGATGCAGTGTCTCAATAACAGTCAGGATGTCACTGGAAACAGTCGCTCTGCCTGGGAACACACCCAGGGCTCTGGCACAGCCCCAGATCCCTGTGATCCCCGTGTGCTTCCCAGTGGGGCTGGGAGAGCCCATGCTGTGGGGCTGTGATTCCCACTCCAGCAGCTGCCCCCTCAGCCCTGGCTGGGACCGAGCAGGAGAACACCAGGCACGTCCCTGCCAGGAGCTGTGCGTGGTGGCACCGCAGCGCGGGTCACCCTGCCCGTGTCCCTCTGGTTACCACACCCGGCATTTCCCGGCGGGGTGCATGGCTGTGCCCTTCTTACAGCGGAACACCTCGGAGAAGGCTTCGAAGTTCTGCAAGGATCCCATCACCCTAAACAAGGAGAAGGGACTCGTTAACATGGAGACAGTGCATGGGGAATGCTCCTCTGGGAAATAGAGAGCCATGTCCAGAAAAAGTGGTTTGGAGCTTCAGAACTTGATTGCAGTTTAGAATATGGGACACTGCATGTGAGGAGATAGAGGCACCACACAACACCAGCACAGAGTGGGTCTGGGTCCTGCTCTGTTTCCTATGGATTGGCAAATTCTCCAGGCCAAGTGCTCTCCAGCACTCTACCAACCACAGGAGAAATCTTGAAGGTTAGTCTGGATTTCTCTTGTATATTATAAGGCTCTCCTTCTCTGCTATCTTGGTGCAAGGGGGTGAGGGGAAGGAACTATGAGTTAGTAAATCAGTAAAACCTACCTGTACTTCAGAGGGCTGTGAACGTCTGTCTTTATGGACTGGCTGGCATATTCTGGTCTGTAGGAGCCACACCAAACCTGGACAGGGAGCAGTAATAATTAGTGGGTCAGTATTGAAGGGAATTTATTTTGGGGACCTTCTTTCAGAGTTTTTCCTAAGAGCCATCCCAGTTTGTTACAGTATCATTGGAGTAGATTTTATAGAGAGGCAGAATACATACAATTATTTACTAATTAGTTTTTGTTTTACAAGATCTTGGATCAAGATCTGATGCTTTGGGACAGATCTGTCAGCATGTGATTTCACCCAGGTGTTTCCTCCATCACATGAGCTGAAGTCTGAGAGCCAGAGGCACAACCCTGACTGTTCTTACCTGGGCAAAATTGAGAAAGAAAAGCTGTTTGTGGGACAGGTTCAGTCCAGGAAGCTTTGGCTCCTTCCCCTCCCGTTCCAGCCACTTCAAGTAGGCCTGGAAATGATCATAAATCCAACTCAGAGAAGCAGCAGGAGGGGGATATTGAATGTTTTTTTGGAGTGGGAGGCTTTAGCCACAACATGATTGAACCTGACCTGTTTCCCTTCTGTACTTCTATGGGTTTTCCCTCTCTAATACCAACAGCACAGAGAATTTTATGACAAAGCTGTCAGCATAAGCTCTGTTGACGTCATTGACTCTTTCCACAGGAACTTGTATCTGGAAATAAAGTGTTAAGTCTCCTCCCCTGCTCTAGAGTGATGATTTTTCTCTCTTCAGGTAACTGCTCATAAAATAGCAGATAACAACCTTGCTCAATGTTAAATCCATTGCCTATTACTGTTCCACATTAATTGGCCAATTTGCTTTTTTTGGCTATATTGACATGATGGAGACAAGTTAATGTGTTCTCATGCTGGTTAATTCCCAATGTTCTGTTACTGAAGCCTCTCAGTTTCTGATATAGTCCCAAAGCACAAGAAACAAGAGAGAGCTGAAGTTAAAAATAGATCCAGCACTACAGAACATCCATGGGTTCTGTAAGCAGGCACTTTGTGTCATCCCACTCTGCTCCTCCACAGCTACAATGGCTTTTAGAACAGTTCTAACAAAGTCATTAATTGGAATGTTGTCCCTCAGGGTCAGAATTGTCAGTTTAGATTTCTGAAAATTCTGGGTGTGCTATAAACACCCTTCACTGCTGCCATACTCAAAACACCAAGGATAAAAAAGCTTTACTGTGACATCTGTTAGGGTTATTTGTAGGGAAGAACATTCCCTGCTCACCCTGAGCTCCACCTTTGGGCTGCTCCTGGGTGCAAGGATGGCAGATCCTGCTCTGATTGGATCTATGGTGACAGAAGCTTCTCAATATAAAACTGAGGCTTTAGCTTTTTGCATATGGTAATGATGTTAATTGCAATTTTTTTCAGATAGAATAGGTCACCAAATTGCTGGGTCCTAGGTGAAGTTCACTCGCAGTGTGTTTGAGAGTTACCTTATAAGCCTGTCGGACTCCTCCATTATCTGCAATGTTTTCTCCTAACGTGCTGATGCCACTGACCTGTAAAAAAGAACAATTTCTGCACTCCAGAGTCAGGACAACCAGCAGCTCTAAGAACCATGGGCTGAAGCACAGTCATACAACACAGACAGACATGTCTGGAGCAGAGGGAAGCAGTGACGTTGTGCTGAAGCAAGAAGGGAGAGGATGAAAATGAGAAGAATCACAGGGTAAAAGCTGTACATTAGAAGAGAGAACGTGTGTGAATGTAACATGAACAGGGCTTGGGCTGGTGCTGGGCAGAACACCACTGCACACAGATCCTGGGCTTCCTGGGCTGCTGTTGTGTCTTATTTCCAGAGCAATATTTGGGGTTTATGCTCTGTAGGGATTCCCTGTTTGCAGCCATTCTGTTCCTGCACAAACCCAGCGGTGTGGAGGGGGGGCTGTTGTTACTCACGTTCTGCCCCCCCGCCAGCTCCCAGGTGTAGTTCCCGTACTGGTGCACCATACACCGGGACTGCTCCTTGAAATGCAGCGCCGAGAAGTTGCTCCACCAGTCCAGCATGTTCCCATCTTTATCAAAATTCCTTCCTGCAGGGAAATCCAAGAAAAAAAGGCAAAGTTTTCAGTGAGAGTATGTTGGAGCCGCTGTTCTTGCAGGGTAGCACGTGGGATGTCAGAGCTGCACCCCCTCCCTCTCTCCTGCTTTGGTTTAGATGCTCAGAAATGTTTGTGGCACAGTTGATTCTCTTTGTCATGAGGGAATGGACAAGATCAGTGATGAGCTCTATTATTCCCATGATTTCCTGTTCAGTCAGCAGCCCTGAATGCAGGCATAGCTCTAAAGGCTGGTTTTATTTCCAGCTGGATTTTGTAGACATCACATAACAAAACTTCCCCCACCTCCGAGGTGTCTGTGTGTGCTTGTGACAGAACTGAGGTTCACAGAGAATTAAAAGCTGGAACTGCAGTTCTGGAGTTCGTGTTCTCAACTCTCTGTCTAGAGCAAGGGTTTTCTTCGCTCTTGAACTCAATTTCTGAGGCTGTGCTGTGTGTTTATGTGTCACCTGCACAAGATTAATTAGCAAAAAAAAAACCCAAAAAACACCAGCTTAAGAAAACCCATGTGTAAGAAATCACTGACTTACAGAATCAGAAGTGAGTTTTTGCCTCAAACTTTCCTACATGGCATTCAAGAAAGATGATAAAGTCAATTTATTTCAAGCATTTGTGTTAAAACCAAAATCTCCTGGGATTTCAAGACACTACTGACACCTCTTCTGTCCCAAGAATGCCATTCCCTGATTTCACTGTACTTTAGGAGCCCATGTATCTGCTTGCTTTGCATTTCTGGTCTGATGCTGCTGCAAAAGTAACAGTTTTTTCTGAGAATTGTCATTGCCTCCATTTGTTTTTGACATCTGCTTATTTCTGGAGAGTCCTGCTTTGTTCATGGAACATTCCCTGCAAAACCATCCGTGGAGTGTTCCCAATGGGCCTGAGTTGCTCCCAGGCAGGCACCAAGGGGGATGTGACCGTGTGTGCAGGGATCTGCAGTCCCAACAGTCTGTCACTGCAATTCCTGACAGTGGAAGGAGTTGGAGCTGAAATAATGACATTTTCCAGGCGTGTCCTCACCATTGTCATCGAAGCCATGAGTGATCTCATGCCCGATGACCATCCCGATGCCCCCGAAGTTCAGGGCCTGTGGCTGGTGTTTGCTGAAGAAGGGGGGCTGGAGGATCCCAGCAGGAAAAACTGCACAGAGGGAGAGAGACAGGGAGACACGGTAAGGTGGCTTTATTTCTGCATCCTTGGCAGGCAGATTGTTTGCTTGGTATAAGGGTCAGGAAGGAACACAAAATATAAACCGATTAGAAACAAGCTCATGCCTCCTGTGAAATTGATAAATGGAAAATGACAACTTAATAAAGGCTTAATTTGGCACATCTGCAGCTACAATATCTCCCTGTTTGAGACCTGAGCATCATTTACATTAAGTTTAGCCTAATTTGGTCCATAATATTTGCTGCAGTGAGTCAAGAACAAAATGTTTAGGAGCTGTCTTTTGGAGACAGGCACGGTGTGTGTCTAAGAGCCATTTTATAGGGGAGCTAATGGATGTTTTATTGCTTTATTTGGGCTAAGGAAAGGTTAGAAATCATTTGCTGTTACCAACAACACTTGGGGTGTAAAACATTCATAGGAGTGATTCCTACAGACATGAAGTGCACTCGATGCCATCAGGGAGGGGAGGCAGTAGGAGATCTGTCCTGCTTCAGTCTATAAGTTTTTTGCAGCTGTTTAAACCTACCTATCTGATTCCTGTTGGGGGAATAGAATGCATTGACCACTGCAGCTCCAATTATCCATCTGAAAACAAACATTGCACACAGTTAGTAGTTTTGGTTTTTTTAAGACATCAATATATAAAATAAGGAATATACATACAGATATATAAAGAAATATGATTTTGTATAAGGAAAATCCCTATAAGGAAATTATATAAGGAAAGGGTTACTGTAGGTGCACTGAGCACAGCTGCAAAGAAATCCTGATACCAGGAAATAATTGGTGGCTCCTTTATGGACACATCTCATCCAAAACAATGGTAAAGTGAGAGATGCTTTTCCCTTCAGATGTTGAACAGCCAGGCTGGTGTGGAACGTGGTGTCTGTTACCAGCTCCTCCCAACACTGAAATGGAGAACTTCCATGATATTGTTTCCCTCCTCCCCTCCTTGCTGGGTTGTCAGAAAGGTCTGGCACTGCTTTTGTGTGAAGTAGTTCCAGTGTCACTTCTGAATGTGAAACAGCTTGAGGAAGGATTAGAGATTCCAAGAGAGCTGGATGGATTCCTACTGCAAGAGTCAATGAACTACCTGTTTAATTCCTTGACTATCTGAGCCCCAAGCATTCTCAGCTGCCAACAGCATGACCTGAACACCCTCACCATTGATCCAGGACTTGGATTGGGTCTGTAAAATGCTGGCTGGGAACTCACATATCTTGGTCAACTCTCTCTCGAAGTTTTTTCAAGCTCTTTTGGGCTCCAGCTCGCAGGTTTTCCAGAATGTTCTCAAAGTAATTGTATTCACTGAAGTTTAACTAAAGAAACAGAGCTCCAAGTAGGTTAGTAAGCTGTGCAGAAAGAGGGACTCCTCATACCACTGAATGTATCCTCTAAATAATGTTTTTTGATTGCATGGTATCAACTGAAAGCTGGCTCTTGGCATGCATTTATTTATTAATATGTTCATTTTAATGTCCTTGGAAAGGACAGTTGTACAGGTATAAGAATTCCAAGTGGCAAGAAAACAAGTGCAGGCTTTTCTCTTGAGCTACTTAGTGATGTGTGCACAGAATACTTACATTGGCATATTCCTGGTCCAATTTTTCATTCTGATCTTCCAAAATATAATCTGGATAGCCAATTTGTTCTTTGATTGCCATTGCCTGGAAGAAAAGAATTGATTGTTTCCTCTTAATTGTGGCTTTTTTTTTTGGTATGTTGTGGGGTTTTTCTATGAAGTTTCAGTACTTTATTGAATAGAATAGTGAATTTTTTCCCCCTTGCTGTTGAAATGGTGCTGATGGTCCTAAGGTCAATGAAAAGTTTGAAATGTGTTCCTTGGGGGATTGCATTGCATCCGATTGCCATTATAGTTGATGTGGGCTAACAAAGGATTAAAAGGAAAAGACAGTGTAATAAGATAATGGAATAATCAATATCAAAGTCTTTTCCTCTGTTTTGGAGAGAAACTGGAAATAGAGATACTACGAAATTCCAAATATTTCATATTCATAAGGGAATACTGAAGTTCCTTGTTATCTCTGACCTTCTCCCGAGCTTTCTCCTTGGATGTCTCATCCATCCACTGCAACTCATCCAAAGTCTCCACAAACACTTCGCGGATCTTCTCTATTAAATCTCGAACCTAAAGGAGAATGAGGAAGACACAGATCATTTACATGGTTTATGTTTCCCAGGCACAGCTAAGGAGAGGTGAAAAGCTTCCTGCTGAAGGATGATGTCCCCAGATCCTCTGCTCTAAACCACGGCACTCAGCATTCAAAAGATCATCATAAATGAGTTCTCCTTCCTTCAGGCTCTTGGCTGGGGGGGCGCCTTTCACAGACAAAGCAGTTTGTGAGGTCAGACGGAAGGGAATGGGCTCTGTGGGCATGGTGGATGTACAGTAGTATGAAGGGTGAACTACATACCATCCTCTTGCTCTCACCAGCAAATGTCTCCCGGACATACATCGCTCCCACCGCGTTCTCCATGTTGTTGTTGACGTAACTCACGCACTCCCTCCACCGCGCCTCCTCCAGCGTCGTCCCGTAGAGAGCCTGCAGCACCAAACACAGCTTCAGTCCTGCCTCTGCACCTCCTGATCCCTGCCTAACGAGCAGGTTAACCCGAGACAAAGGTTTCCATTGCTGCTCCTGGGTTTGTGTGGGGATTACATTCCATAATCATGGAATCGCAGGATGGCTCGGGTTGAGAGGGGCCTCAAAGCTCATCTAGTTCCACCCCAGTGCCACAGTTATTGTGTTCACAGGGCCTTGTTTTGGAGCTTTTGGGCTCTCTTGCAGCACTGTGCTCTCTAGGAAGAGAGGAAATACCTTCCTGTAGTTGGCCCGAGCGTCCTTGAAGCGCCGACTCAAGCTGCTGACCCGGTCGATCACCAGCCGCCAGATGAGGTAGTTCTGGATGGTGCTGTGTGGGAAAGCAGAGCTGAGCTTAATCCCTGTAAAAGCAACACTAGTGCAGGCACCCAGAGGGGGGATCTCACTTCTGGATGGAGATAAGGAAGCGAGTGATTGCTGCCAGTCATGGGTCTCACAGCATCTGCAGGTGACTGTCCCCGTTTAACTGGAGCCGTCCAGCCTGAGGACTGGCCTGTGGTGTCTGTCCAGGGCTTAGTTTCTTATTGGTCTTCCTTCTAGAATGTGACAAGGCCTAAGCCTGTGATGTACTTTTTTGCTTCCCATTTAAGCTTTTCTAAGCAAGCAGCAGGTGAGACACTTGGAACTGAAGCACTTTGAGACTCCAAGACCTTCAGAGACATTTCCCATATTTTACAGGGGTGTTACGTTCCTCAGAGAAGCTTTGGCAGGACTAGAAAGGGGGTCCAATAATTGACATTCCCACTAAATTTTTGTGACTTTTGACTGTATATTCTCTGGTTTCTTTACCTTGCTGAGTACTTGGAGATAATTGCTTTCAGCTCTTGCAGGTAGGGCATGCCATATACAACTACCTCTTCTTCAGGATCAACCTGGACACTTACTGAAGACATGACACCTTGGATGAAGAAGGTCCAGTTAAATTCCTAGGCAGACAGAGAGACATGCCAATGGTGGGTGTTTAAGTGCCTTAGTAACTAGACTTTCTACAGTTTTATGGGCTTGAACGTAGCTGTGGGGTTGTTCAGTAGTGAAAAAGCTTTTTAAGAGACTGAAGACAAGATTAAGAAAGTGATTGATTTTATACCTCTTTGTTGAATCACTGATAAATTCACAAAGCTGTTTCCAATTTCCATTGGAATTAAGAGACTGAAAGTATAAGTGCTCTTTAAGTACTTACATTCAATGCAAACTTCTCCTGTAGCTCTGTTAAGGTCATTTTGTTGTACAACAAGGTCACATCATGCCTTTCCTCTGCTGGAGTGGTTGCCTGAAGACATTCACAAGGTTATTACTGAAACCCACTGACAGAAATATCAGTGGCTGAAATCACATCCATGGGCACAAATACACACTCAAATAACTTGCAAATAAACCAGTTTTCTGGGGAGAAAGGAAGCTCATTTGATGGTGTCCAGTGCTGTTTTCTAAATTTCAGTGCAGGAACTCTGGTCCCTGCTATTTAATAAGGTTTTAGTGATATGTTGAGCCAGGTGGTTTCCTCTGCCCTCTCTAGAATGGCAGAATAAGCTCTGGGAGACTTGTAGGGTGCTGTGTGCTGGTGTTATCACAGGGTATGTTTAGCAAAAGATGGATTATCCTGCTTTAGAAGAGTTCCAAACATAAATACAACTAGGACTGGAGCAGCACACAGCAGTGTATTCAGTAGACAGAGACAGAGGCTCTGATTTCTGGGTTGCTCATGGCACAAAAGTCTTTCCTCCCCCTGTCTCCCGGGCTGTGGATTTTCTGCTGTGTTGAAAACTGCTGCACAAAACAGCAAGAGCCTCTTCCCCCCTCACCCTTGTCCCCCAGGGTCCTGAGAAGTCCTTGTTCTCTGTACTCACGTTTGCAATCTCTGTTTCAAGCTCCATAACCTTTGCCATTTCCTCTTGGACAAAGGAGTCATCTCGAGACACGTTCTTGTCTTCCCGGATCATTTTGGCAATGGTGATCATGAACTGCAGATAAGCTTCTCTCACCTGCACCAGGAAACAGGGGGTGTGGGCAGATTTTTTTTCCTATAATAGATACTCCTGCCACACCTTGGACCTCAGTTCATCCTGGAATACCCTACAGGGCAGTTGCCAGCCTCAAAACACCCTTTCTGCTTCCCTGTGCAATCCAACTCTCTCACACGCTGAGTCAGAATTGCTGCTTGAGCAAAGAGAAGGCTCCATGCTTTGGGTTGCTCTATGGGACAGGAGATCCCTACCAGCCAAAATCCCAGGGTGAATGTGGAAGGTTTGAGTTCTCTGAGGGTGATACCAGAAATCTTTTCAACTCTGGTTTAATGGTCTGAGAAAATTTCTGTCTCAGACTGTTCCCAGCGATACCTTTGCTTTATTTCTGGTGGGAAATTCTGACTGATTTATGCCTTGAAAAGCTATTTGGCTGCTGAGGGAGTGCTGATCCTCTGGTGCAGGAAAACTTTATGTTACCTGTTCTTCTTGCACATTTTTCTTCCTCCACAGAGGTTGGAAACCAGATAAACACAGTAACTGTTGTGAAGTTGGGTCTGGGCTCTTACAGGGTGAGGATTTGAGGTTTTAGGCTGAATGCTGAGCCCTTAATCAGGCCAGACTCCCCCAGGCCTCAGGAGGAGCTTTGCCAAAGGATGCTGGACTAAGCACAGGGGGAGTTTGGGTCATCAGAGCTGGGTCATTGTCTGGGGGCAGCGAGCTGGTAAATAGCAAATAAAAAGGGGTTGTGTCTCCTTCTTAGTCATTAGGATTAAAAACACAGCCTCAGCCACGCCGCTTTATGGCTTCAAATTAAAGCTGTATCGAGCAGAGCTGCTTTTCTGTTGCTGATTTGGGATTGTTTCTGCACTGTACCTGAATTTCTCCCTCCTACAAGTCAATCTACATCTGACCTTCATGGACCAATGCATAAATACCCCTCTTTTCTGCTGTAAGTGCTGCTGTACAGGTGCAGGGCAGATTCCTGGTCCTGCAGCTCCCAACACAGCTACGAGGAGATGGCTTCGTATCAGGAGTTGGCAGCTTGTAAAGATGCCCAGAAGGAATGGAAACAATCTTGTATAAACCTCACAGGGCTGTATTTAATATGTATTATACATGAGAATATAGTCAAATACACTGAAATAAGGAACAAATTCTTCCCACTGATGTTTTCATCTGCCTTTGCAACCATGAGACAAAAGAGTCTCAAATGCTGATTGTTGTCCCTCTGTTTTCCCTTCCATTCTTGTTAGGAAAATTGGTTTGATGTTGGGCTGCAAATGGTCTTTGTTAGCATGACATAATTGAGGGAGATACAATGTACTAAAGCAGTATTTTCATCTTGGAAATGGATAAATTATCTGGCTCTGTTTGCAGCAGCTTTCTGTGTATTTACAGAAACAGTGTTTTTGCACAATCAGTGTTTCTGCCCTGAGCATTGGCAGAGAAAAGCAGCTAGAAAATCATCTCTCACAATTTTCATGTAATTCTGGGGAAAGGGTAGAGTAAGTGGCAGCAGATTCTCACTAGCTGAGTATCAGTGGATTTCAGGCAAGATATAAGGGAATCCAAAACAACCCGCACTGAAAATGTGAACCTGTCCTTCAAACTTAGAGACTGTTAAAGATGTAAAACATGATTTAATTTTCCCATAATATTCTTTATGAATTGGCCAGTCCTGGGAAGGCTTGATATTTATACAGTTCTTCAGTCCTTTTGTAAATGTTACAGAATTTTGGCATAATCAGGAAAAAATGTAGCAATGAATGTCATGATCTAATTCAGATTGTTACATGCCATGAGGATTCCTATATTTGAGTTTTTCAGAGCACAAGAATAAGTAATAAAGTTTTAGTGGTATGTAGTGAACAAATTACAGGGAATACTCACTCTTTGATAGTTGCCCCCATTAAAGTAGTAATCCCTGGATGGCATTCCCAAGCTTGGCTGGTCAATCTGAAGGAAAACATTTCTCTGGTTAGTGATGAGCAGGAACTGGGGTTGTCCAAAGGAATCCTTGAAAGGCAACACAAAATGCTGCTTTTTCCATCCTTCCAGTGCTGGAATAAAACCATTGCCAAACAGCCAGAGACTTTTAGCTCTCTAAGAACTGAGGAGGGATGGCAGGTACAACTTCTGTCTCTGGATTTTTAGGGAAGGACAGGATGGATCTTAGTGCGGGTTACTGAGCAAAATCTTTCAGTAATCATTGAGATCCAAGAAGGAATTTAAGCAGCTTTTCTAGGTTGCATGACTTGAGGGCTGGACTTTCTGCAGAACCATTCATGAACAAACTCTAAAATATTACCTACATATTTAAAACCCATGGTTTCCTGCTATATATTAAACCTCAGCATGATTTTGTAAGTCCCAAGAATTTACAGCCCTTAAATGCTGTAAATCAGCAAAGTTCCACTGATTTTTATTTCTTTTACTGAAACAAAACTTACAGCTGCCATAAAAGGTTTCCCAGTATGTCTTTGAGACAGGTCTGTCACTTGGGCTGCAGAGCTGTTGCCTGCATTTTGCCAGTGCTGTGCTATGGCAAGCTCATCTGTCTGCAGTGTAAGTAACTCTCCATTATGGCTCTGGGACATAAATAATCCTCTGTAATTTTTGGCTTACATAAATGATGTGTCTGCTGGAGTCCCGGTCATCGTTCCACACGAACATGTCGATGAGGACACGTTTGTTAAACCTGGAGTTCATTATGGACAGTTTTTCTTCCATGCTCCAGCTTGGCTCTGGGAGATAAAAGGGAGAATAAACACCATTTATCCATCTGTTTCAGGACTGGTGGAAGTTGTACAGTTTGCTGTGCTAAAATTGTTTACACACACACACACACACACATCTATATATATATATATATATAGATGTGTGTGTGTGTGTAAGTGTTAAATATATGTGACACCCTGACTTTTGTTTATGAAGAAAAACTGAGAATGGAGGATTTAATTCAGTGTCCGTGGCCTTCCCAGTGCAGTAAATAATTCTGGCTGTACGTTACTTAACCCTTTCAGGGCCAGCATTACCTTTGGTCTTATTCCAGTCTGCAGAAGCCACGGGCCAGTCTCCAACCATCCTTAAGGCCTCTAGCAGAGGCAAAGAATCTCGTTGCTCTATAAGATCTGAGAGAGAAAAGACAAATGCTGTATTGTTTTCAGAGAGAAATAGGCAATGGGCCTAAAAGTTTGAATCTGAGACTGAGTTTGTCATGGACCAAAATAAGGGACACCATGAAACCACCTGTCTCCTGCATTAATCTTCAGAAAAGTAATGAAAATACTTCTATGTCTCCAGTGCTGATTTTTACTGGATTGGTTTGGAAAGGATGAACTGGGACCGGTTTGTGCATCCTGAAGGGAAGGTTTTCCTTCCATACCAAGGGCAGGCATCCAACCTCCATCCTCCCACATCCCAAATGTGCACATTAAGCCTTAATGATGTGCCAAGGCATCTTCATCCGTCTGAAGATGAGCTTTCCAGGCAAGGCCACACAGATTGGACAGATATTGACTGGACTTAACAGAACATTGGTACTTCTGCACATTCAGTATTGAACAAGAGGATCAACGGAACAAGAAGAGACTCACTCTCATTCATGCATGACTTGTAAAGGATTTTAGCTTTCTGAAATGCCTCTCTGTCCCCTTGATCTGAAGTCTCCAGCACACCTGGGGAAGGAACCACTGCCATGAGATTTCTGCCCTGGAGAGCTTTGATCATGTCACAGAAATCCCTGAGAATTCAGGGCTATGATAAACACTTGTGTCTGTAGGCTGCAATTATAGGGAAAATGTAGAGCCCTTAGAGGAGTTATTAATGGCAAAAGTGACAGGAGGGAGGGTGTGCAGGCAGCATGTCCTGCTCCTTTTGAAGTTAGTACCAAATCACCTATGGCTCATTTTTAGTGGGAACAGGACATTCCCACAAAATGGGTGTAGAAAGAGATGCAGAGATTAAAGGACTAGAGAGAAAGAAAATCCCAATCCACACTTCTCTCTGCAAGTTTATTTCTCTGTGTAATGTCGAGTCAGTAACATCTGAGACTAAACACAGCTGTGTGAGGATAGAGTCTCCTCTTTCCTACCTTTCAGGATGATCTCCAGCTCGTCCCTCAGGATGTCAAAGATGCTGTATCTGGAGCTGGTCTCTGGGATGACGTGCCGGCTCAGCCAGCCCCCACAGGCGTACTGGTAGAAATCCTTGCACGGGTCAGCTGTTGGGTCCATGTTCTGGATTATTCTGGCAGCTGGGGATCAGAATTGGAGAGCTGAATTCCACAGGTGACCCAGTAATCTCTGGCACTACCAAAAACTAGCAAGGAGCTGCCTGGCAAGACTCATCCCTGTGTTTTATGGCTTGAAGGATCCTGTTTTCTGCTTAAAAATGCATGGAAGCATCTGATGGCACAGAGGTGCTGCCAGGGCTCACCTGGGCTCCAGCCTAGGTACCTGCCTGAGAAACCAGTGTTTCCAGGGGGGAATTGGGAACACCCCTGCTGGAGTCTCACCTCTCTTTAGGTGTAGGTGCCAAAAATAAGAAGGTGAATATGTAGAATGCATTCACTGAGAGAAAATTCAGTCTAAAGGGATTCTTATCATACTTAGATACAGACTGTTGGTCAGTCCGTGTCCTTGTGGGTCAGGCCAGAGAGCTGTTGGCCACACTGGCAATGTTTCTGTGCTACTTCCTAAGGAGTGATACTCTTTGCCTAAGGGGAATCTCATCCCTTTTCAACTTCTTCAGCCTAAAAGCCTGAATTATCTTTCAGCTGGGTTCAGTACCAACACAGAAAACAGCCCCTGGGCAATAGTCCCTCCCAGTGACCCCGTTACCTGCTGTCACACATCCGGGTGTGGTGCATATGGTGCCTGAGTTGGTGCCATAGTGACTTCCTGCAGGGAGAGGAACAAGAAAGCAGATGGAATTAGTTGTTTTGGAAGGAAATTGCCACCAAAGTCACTTGCCAGAGCCCAGTCTCAGTGACAGCTTTTCTTATTTTGAGGGCAAGTGGGTGAATATCAGTGTCAGTCAAAGATATCAAATGAGAGCTGTGAAGGAATCTTTTATCTGGAGATTTATGAGGAAAATTAATTGGCAGCAGCATTACCACAGTCTTGACAGTGAGTTTTAACTCTCCTGCAAAGAGAATTAAGACCACTTTTTCTACCTGCTGCCTCCACAGACTTTCTGACACAAACCGAAGCTACAAGATCCCGTTCCTAGACAATCTATTAAGATGCTTTGAGCATCTGAACTCTCTCATGATCTTCAAATTGATTTAAACAGGGGGTGAAAAGCCCAGAGTTGGCTTATGCTTTCACGTTGCTTTGAGTCACAGAGATCAAATCAGGAAAATAAATGATTTTTACTTCTCAAAGTACGTGTGTGTTGGGGAGTAACAGACTTGTGTTTGGTCCCAGTTTCAGATATGCCCTTTAAGGTCGGTCCTTTCTGCTCAGCAGGTGAATAAGAAGCTCCTGTTTCCTAATCAGGAATGTTTAGAGCTGGTGAAGTAGTGTAGAATGAAGGAGACTGTGGATCTGTGTTCAACTTTGTTCTGCTTTGAGATGGATGTGGAAAAGGCCAGTGAAGTTCTGATTTTGGCTATTAATTTTCTGGTTTTGAGTACTTTGTCTTGGCTTGTGAACTTCTGTTCACTGCAGAGCTGCAATAGGGGGTTATCTGAGCCCCCCAGACTGAGGAGTGGCCTTGGCCCTGGGAGAAGGAAATTAATTCTGATGGTTTAAATTTCCCACTTGTGAAACTGGATGAGCTTATGTTAAATAGACACCTACTCGGTTCCACACTGGAAAATAAAAGTTGATACTTTCCAACAGGATTAGCCATTTTTTAAACTTCTTTTTGACCCTTACACTGGGGATGTTGGCAGAAAAGGGTTACAAAAAAACTCCTTTCAAAGAAAGCAAGTGCTTTACATGAGAGCAAACAAGATTACAGTTAATTCAGAGAGAAATAAAACAGTGGGGAAGAAAAGAGGGCTTTGAAGTTCATCAGTGGAAGCGACATAAAAAGCCCCCACTGCGATGGAGGCTCAGCTGAGCACGTCGTGCTGTGTGGGAGCACATCTGCATGAGAATAGCTGTGTGTCTTGGGGTTGGGGTCTGGCCACTAAGCATGAGATGAGCAAAATACATGTAAAAACATGAAGCCGTTTTTTTAAAATTTATTTTTTACTTTTTTTTTAGTGTTTGTGTCAGGGGTTTGGGTTTCCTTTGTACTGGCTGAAGCTAAGCCCAATTTTTGGAGTTTCCTAAACTCTCTATTAATTAAACATTCAGCAAAATCAAACCTAAAGACTCAGGGTATTTCTGAGAAAAAGAAATAAGAGTTCTGAGAAGAGAAAGGAGTAGTTCAAAGGCAAATGGAAACTTTCCATAAAGGAGCAACAGCAAAGGGCAAAGTGAGAAGGAAATATACCTGTTCTACAAGAGTGCTGTGCTTTGCATTATTTCTCAGGGACCAGGCAGGACTCAAATGAGGCCTTTTTTCTTTTTTACTTATTTATTTAATTTTAATCAAAACTCCTCTCTAATAAAGCCTGACAATGTCTAACTTCATTTTCCAGAACCCAACTGCTTTCAGCAAGGCTCAGTCTCCCCCCCTTCCCAAAGCCCTGGCGATTGGGAAGCTGTAACTGAGCTGGATAACCAGGGAAGGCAGATCTGGTTGGGACACTCAGGGCTCTGAAACTCTGCCACGAAACCAGATCATGAGAAACTGGGGAGGGGCTCTCGGTTTACCTTGGAAAGGGTCTCCTTTGTTCTTCTATCAATTATGTCCTGTACTCCTCAGTACCTTTCCTGACACAGAACCAACCTGATCTGGATGAGGTGACCTGCACTGCCTTGTTTTGCTTTACAATAGTTTTGTTAGATCTTTGAGCACTTGACTGAGGCTCTGTCACCTGCACCTTCAAATAACTGGAATCAAACATAAAATGCAACTTCTGCAGTCTCAGTCAGACAGCTCTGCACTTCATTTTCTCAAACTTCTTTGCTAAAACAAGAGCCCAACTTTTCAGTATAAATACAAGTAATTCTCTCTATATTTATTTTCCTCCCTGGTTAGACATTGCTGACAGGTTGAGTTATAGTGACATAGAGGCTCCTGCTTTGACATCCATTTCAGTCTGATACAGCATCATCAGAGAACTGATCAGGGATGATAAGCTTTAATGGAGTTAAATAAAATGACCTTAGTTGTGGGACTACTCCAAATGGAAGAAAATGAGGGAAATTTAGCACTTCAGATGCCATTTCAAAGGTGAGCTGCTCACCTGAAAGCTGGGACATACTTCAGACCCCTCTGGGCTCACTGTGGAGAATTTTATTGTCTTAATCTGACTTTACAAGAAGCCACTGAGGACTGTCACATTCCCTGGCCAGTAAGAATGACTCCTGAGACATGTGGAGCCCTGCAGTCCCCTTCAGCAGCTCAGCTTTTGAGTGACAATTTTTTTTTAAAAATACAAGTTGCTTTTCACAGCCTTACTGAAGCTCCTTTTCAGACAACAAAAGCGAAGCAAATCATTCTGTGGGGCTCTGGAGCTCACAGCTTGTGTTTAGTGTTTCCCCACTGCGCATTCTGAGGAGCACAGATGGCTGGGGATGGCACATGTGGGAACAATTAGAGCCACAGTTGTCACCATGTGGGAGCTTTACCTCCCAGCACCTTCCCCGTTCATCAGATCTCCTCTGTGGAAGTGCTGTTGGCACTGCAACCTGCCCTTTTTGCTATTAAAACAGTGAATTGTTTGCAACAAACAACATAATTGGCAAATTTAGGTTTTCTTTGTCGGGGAGGGTGGTCTGTGCCAGGTGTCAGTGTCTTCAAACAGAGCCCAGAACACAAGGGTTTAATTTTATTCCACTTTCAGTAGGATTTCCTACCTATAGGCCTGGCTGAGCCAGAATTTCATCTGAGAATCACTAAACTGAGTATTTGCCCCTTTTGCAGCCCTACAAGGTCTGTCAGTCCACATTAATGCTCTACATTCATGTAGCTCCATCTGACTATGGCTGAGAAGAGTCTTGCCACCCAAATATCATCATGGCTTGTGTGTTAGCAGCCACTTCTTTAAATTCCCCATCTGTTCTGAGTCGCTGTTTTTAATTAATGAACATTCACAACGTCAAAGGGTGACTGGAACCAGTGTAGGAGAGGAGTCAGAGCTCAGCCACAACCTCCTCTGAGTGCGAGTGGCCTGCTCAGATATTGCTTCTGGTCAGCAGGTTCTTGTAAATCTGTTATTCAAGTGGACAAAAATCACATTCACAGCATAGGAAATGCAGGAAGAAAATGTGATTTTTGAAGCCCCCAAGAGGAAGGTGCTGCTCAGATCAAGGGTTGGGTTTTTCTCTGTTTGTTTTGAGCCTGACTAAGAGGAAAGAGCACACCATGACCTTGAGCTACCTAACAGCCAACCTGGGGGGATGCAGACACACATAAAGAAATATCTGTGACTGTGACTTCTGAGAAGGCAACTGGGAAACCAGAAAGTGAATAAAATATCAGTGAAACAAGACATTACAGGACCAGCAATTAGGTGAGGATGGAAGCTGTCTGTAACTGAGTTGCCTGAAGAAGCTGCTGACTGATTTGATATGTCAGCTACAGTAAGTGTTGAAATGTTCTTCAGACTGCAACCTTTCCAACAAGTGCCGAGATTTGGAGTTTGGTAAATATTTGTAGAGCGTAGCTGAGAGGGAGCTGTGAAAAGGCTCGGAGATGTTCGAGTGGGTGTGATGGAAAGATTGAGAGTGTGGTGACTTCACGTCCAAACCCCAGTGACTTCAGTCTTGTCTGCTTCCTCTTCTGTGATCACCCAAATATGACTCTATTCTTTCTATATTTTCTTTTAGCTTATTTAGATGGGGTTTTTTGGATATGAAAACTTCCTTGGATGTCAAGCATCCCCAAACTGTTCAGAACTGTACAACTGCAGAGCTTCAGTGTTTTTGTTGGCTGGGAACAGAGATAAAATTCCCAGTCAGCATTAACAGAACTACAGGAATTACTGCTGTACCCAGAGGCCTGTTTCATGCACCACAGTGCTCTTCTGTGAGCTGTGCACAAGCAGAACAAAACCACTCTCCCTGAACCACAAAGCCTGTATATGCTTCGCTATATAGAAAAAGAGATAATGCGAGGCAGGTCAGGTAATCCTCTTGTTTTTCTAATTTAACTTTTTAATTTAATTTCTGATTATTAGCTAAACAGAATTATTTGCTAGAAGCTGGTTAGTGCCATTCTGATCAAGGATGTACAAAGATGAAGGGGCAGATCTGAATGTGCTCTTAGTGAACAATCCAATGTCCCATCCAGGTGTCAAAATTCACATTTGAGTGAAATTAGAAATAGAACAATCCCAGGATAACACTCTTGGTTCTGTCTTACAAATGCTTCTCAGTGACACTGGTTTTTTCCTGTTGCTGTGTGGGATTTATGTTGTACTGGTTTTGAGCCATAAGTGCTTTCCCCGTGGTGAGTCTGAGACTTCAGGCTTTTGGCTGAGCTTTGGGAATGGGCCCAGGTGTGACAGCAAACCAGAGCCAAGGGGAGCACTGGGACAAAACCAACAAACAAAGAGTGTTTCTCCTGCAGGAACAGTCTGAAGAGCTCTTACTGCCTCAGTTTTAGACCCAAACAGGGCATGCAGGCACTCACTTAAAAGGCTGTAGGCTGAAGTATCTCCTGCTCAATTCCTACCTGGAATTTCCTAAAGCTCGTGGCTGCTCCAGGGTGTGCCCACAGCTGGGTGTCCCCTGGTGCAGAAGATGAGCTGTGTGTGCTCAGAGGGACCAGAGGCACAAAGGGGCTCCGGGTCAGAGCTGAACACTCTTTGTTCGGGTGGGAGGAACCAGCACAGGACAAGCAGCACATCAGCTCTGCAGTGCCTGGGGCTCCTGTTGCCCAGGGGTGTCTGAATCTGGGAAACAACTCCAAGGAAAGTTTAATTGCAGGTACCAGCCTGCAAAACATTTAGGTTCTAGCCCTGTTTCCTCACAAATAAGCCTCTCAGTAAACAAACGTAGTTAACGCTGGCTTTATATGCACAGACTCTTCCCATGGGTTTGGATGAGACCAACATTTGGCCAAATATTAACACCTGAATTCTGAATTGTCTGAACCCAAGAAGGAAGACGGAGCACAGATTTCTCAAATCCTTAGTGCATTTAGGCAGCAAAACCCTGCATAGCTCAATATTTGCTACAAAAACTCCTCCTCCAGGAACTTTATCTGGGGAATTTTCTTCCTCCCATCTCCTGAGCTGATAGAATAAACTTTCTGATGAACTTTATGAATACCAAATACTCAGATTTCATCTACTGTTCAACTGCAAAAGGAGTAAACAATAAAAAGGCTTTTCCCGTGAGTTATTGCCCAGAATTGTGCAGTGTTTCCCTTACAAGTGCTGAAAATGCAGTTCCCTGCAGCAGAGTGTGTGCAGAGACAGGGGAAGGAGACAGCAGTGCCTTGCTCCAGTTTTGCTATTCCTGCCTTAGTTTTATTCTCCAGCGTTTTAGCAAAGATGTGTATCCAAGAGGCTCTAATGGAAGTGACAAACACAGGGCGATGCTGCTCCCAGTCATTTGATGCTTCACAGGATTTTAAAGTGGGACTTTGCACGGGGTACTGATGGGAAAACTACAGTTTTAGTAAGTGGGCTTTGCAGTTGAAATATTTAAGCAAAACACCTCAAAATAACGTGCCTCAATGTCAGGATCCTGGTAAGACATTTGCATTAAAGTCACTGAACCAAATCACACTTAGAGACCCAACTGCCTGGTGGAATATTTAAAAAGTCTCCCTTTCCTCAGCAGCAAGTGGCAATTTTTTTTAAGCTTTCACATCGTAAAAGCAATTTTCCCTTTAGAGAGATTGTTTTTAAAAGTGTTTTAAAGCAGCTGTTCCTTTAAAAATCCTGACAATGATGAATCTTGGCTCGTGCTTCCATAAAATAAGGAAATATCAATCCTTACACACAGACACACACCTTCCCTCTAAAACAGCATATCATCTTTGTCAAAAGAATGCTGAATTCAATAAAAGGCATAGCATTAAAATCACAGAGTCTTACATCACATAATTTAAAAATTAAGTAAAATCCAACATAATCTCAGTGCATGAGCTGGGAACAAGGCAGAGAGAGCCACGTCCCTGGCAGAGGTGACCTTACTGTCCCCCCTGGATTTTTATTTTCATTTAGCTCTTAAAAAAAAAAAAAAAGAAAATAAATAAAAGACTTGTATGCTTTTTGCAGAGGGAAGAGGAGGATTATTCCCAGGTTCTTACCTCTGCTGCTGGCATACAGGATCACCAGGGCGACGGCAGCACAAGTCATGAGGAGCAGCAGGACAGCCAGACCCATCACCACAAAGCTCCAGGGCTTCTTCCCAGATTTTGTCGATTTTTCCACAATATCCATTTGACTTTCTGATTTCCCCATTATTGTAACTCTAAATCGGGGAGGGGAGGGTAAGAAAGAATTAACAGCACAGCTAAGTCAGCGTAGGGATAAATGCAGGAGAAAGCAGGGAGAAAAAGGAAGCAGAAAAGAAAGCAAAGAGAGAAAGAAAAGTTCCAAATTATTACATGTATTTGTCCATTTGATTGTCCACAGATTTGCCAACCTCATTCTCCATCTCCCGAGCTGCGTCTGCCCACGGCGGGGCTGAGCCGGACTGGCTGCCCCGGGCTCTCAGTGGTGCAGTGCCAGAACTTCAGGAGCCTCTTTGGGAAGTGTGGAAAAGTCTCATGACCAGGTTGGGCAACTCCTTTCTCCCAAACAGAGAAGGAGGGGGGAAAAACTGCCGCCTTCCACCCCACACTTCCAAAGTGCCTCGCAGTTGGGAAGAGCTCCCTCCGTGGCTCCGGGCAGGTCTGCGGAGCTCCCTCAGCATCCAGGGAATCCACACCGGGATGCTTCCCGCTGTCCCTGAGCGGGGTCTCCGGCACGGCCGGGGGCTCTGGAGGGTGGGAAGCTCCCAGGACACGGGTGGGCTCCCGGGTGTGCGGGGGGCTGTGCCCCGCAGCCCCTCGGAGCCATGCTCGGCGCAGGGAGCTCAGCCGTGCGCCCTTCCCGGCTCCAGGGAAATGGGAAAGATCCCGACCCCGGGCAGCCGCGGGAGGAGGGCGTGGGTTGGAGCTGCTGCGGCTTCTCCCGAGGGTCCCCCGGCTTCCCGCAAACCCCTGCTATCCCTGGAATGCCGCAGGAGAGGGGGGAACCTACCGAAAGGCTCCGGTTCCGAGAGCGCCGGCGGCTCTGGGGTGCGAGGTGTGGGAACAGGCGGATTTATAGGTTGCTGCGGGCAATGCAGCCAATTCCTTTATGCTGCTGCTTGGGAATCTGTCTGGTAACAACTGGGAAAGACAAAAAAGCAAGGGCAGGGAAGGCATGTGATTTCCCTTGAGGTTTATTTTATTCTTCTCCAGAAGTGACTTTGGAGTGAGGGAGAAGCAGGTTGGTATTTGGGAGGGTTTGTCACTGAGCTGCCCAAGTTCTCCCGGTGTAATGGTCAAGTTGTGCCTCTCCCGACCTGCACTCCAAGTTCTGTGTGTCCGGGAGGAGGTGCTGAGGGCAGAGCAGGGATTCCTTTGGCAGTCCTGTTTGGGAATGTACACAGTGTTCCAAGGGTAGGAAACAATGAATACCAGTTTCTTCTGCCAGGAGTGCAAGTCTTCTCTCCCAGATAGGATTCTGCCTCAAAATCCATGTGAGAATTTGCCTTTTTTTCCCCCCCAGAGTCATGTTATCTCGGGCTTCTGTCGAGTGTGAAGGCAGCTATTCTCATCCCACCAGCTGAGGAGGAGGATGAGAACACAGGGATCTGAAAGGCACGTGCAGATCCTGGGTGTCCATATGGGAGAAACAGTTGCAGAAGGCAAGGTCACGTTTAAGGACAAAACTATACATTTAATGAAGATTAAAGTGATCTCTCATTTCTGTTTGCAGAAAGTTCTATGATTAAAAAAGACTTGTTTCCTGTGTATGTGACTCTTCCTTATTGCTGAGTTTTACTGGTACCTTCCAACAGGGTGGCTCTGAGGAGGGTCCACCTGGTTGAGGTCCGTAACACTGCAATGGGCAGGTGTCTCATGGGTATCAATGTAGTTATTTTTGGAGATTTAATGTGGTTATTCTTGTACCATGGCTATAAGATACTGAAAGGTATTATTTTGCCCATTGTGGAGGTGGAAAGTCAAGATGCCAAGAATCCAAGAGCTTTACTCTTACTGCTGTGCTGTAACAGAGTAAGAAACACAACCCAAACAAAACAACCTTTCTGTGTGAGGAGAAGCAGCAGTATCTGCAAAGGACATATTTGCAGAATCATTAATTTTGATTATCTTGAGCAACTTCATGTGGTCACCGAAATAGAGCAATCCATCATCTTGGCAGTGCAGCAAGGTCCCTGTTCTGGTCACTGCTTCAAGGGGGACAGACCTGTTTTGGTTTCTGACAGTCTCAGGATCACCTTGTAGCCTCTGTGGCAAAGGAGACTTGATGTTGCAAAGTGGAATGGGGTTGTTTTGTTATTTATTTTTTCCTAAATCTCATATTCAGCTGAATTATTCATAACTGATTTGCTGCCAGCAGAAATTTTCATGTACTGGTCTTTTACTTGCTGGTCCACTCCACAATCCATTAGCCCCTTATTTGCCAAAACAGCTAAAAAAGCCTAATCTCTCTTGCAATACAGAGAACGTGGACGCTGATCTGGGGATTTTTTCCTGCAGAAATTGAGAAACAGTTGGGGGTTTCAGTTCTTGGAAAACATCCTCTTTCCCCAAAGCTGTGTAGACTCAAAACATATGAAGCAATGAGGTATTTGCTGTTTGGATTGGGCTGCACTGAAAGGATTTTTCCCTTTTTGCTTACTTTGTAATTTTGTGAAGGAGGTTCTCCTGTTACTGGAATTTGGATGAGTAAAGAGTTCTCAGTGGCAGGGTTACAGTTTGGAAAAAGTTTCAAATCAGAGATTTTTACACTTGGATCCTGGAGAGATGGGGCTGGAGTGGCCAGACCGGGTAACTACCTCCTTTTAGGAAGTGTTCACTGGGAACTTTAGGACCCCACATATGAATATTTACTAAAAAGGTGCTTCCTCAGGCATAAGGCTTCCCAAAGCACACAGAACTAGTGCAGTTCTCCCTTTAGAAGGAATCGATTCTGAAGATTGTGAAAAGTTGTTCATTTTTCTTCCTCTGCATGTTTTCTTTACTATCAGAGATTGTACCTCAAAAGCTCTGTGTTTATGAGAATATATTATCTAATATTCCTATAATACATATATATGATATTCGTCTATGAAAATATATTACCTAATTTAGTTCCCTGCCATCCAGAGGTTCTTCACAGTCTTTAGTCTTAGTATTGATGTAATTGAATGTTCTGGGTCATCTGAATAGATGATCCCATGGTTGCTGCTCTCAGAGAATCAGGGATGTCCAGCAGGGCAGCGATTTCCCAGCCAGAGCTCTGGGTTCTCCTGCAGGTGTTAAACAGCTCCATCAAATGTATGAACAGCTCAGTGTCCTAAAGCAACCAAAGCCAAACAGGACGTGGCAGCATCTTTAGTATGATGTGTCTTAAGTGTTGTTACTATGGAAACAAGGTCTCCATCTCTATCTGGTACACTCCTCCGAGACTGATTCACACTGAGATTTGAGGGGAAATCACACACTTCTGGGTGTCGGGGTTTGCAGTTTGCTCTGAATCCTTTGCCCTGCAGAAGAAGTCCCATATATGTTGATTTTAGGCTGTCCTGTGTCAGGGGAAGTGCAATACCAGCTCTGAAATAACTTGCATGTGAACTACAGGTTCCAAATGGCCAATTCCTCTGTGTGTGAGAGGCAGGGGGATCGAGAGTAGCTCCAAAACTTCTCAGAGACCGCTTAAAACCTCTTTTATGGTTTACCTTTTTGGTTTTAGTACAAAGAGCCCTGAGTCTGGAAAGGGAGCTCTTATCTGTCATGATCTCTGTTTCAATGTTCAGGTTACACAGATACAAAACATTTCTTCTGCTTATATGAACTAATCTAAATGGGAAAACTCACCTGAGCCAAAATTTATAACACATGTAAAACAGTCAGATTCACAATCAAAATCACTGGTTTTGTTTAGGAACCAGAACAGTGTGCACTATTCCAGTAATCAGATGTTAGTAAATGAATCTGGTATATGTATTTATCTTAAATAGAGAAGAAAATCTGAAGCTATAGGGTGACATTAAAACAAAAAGCCCAATCAAACAGCCTGGCCCCAGTAAATCAGCACCATGGTGGCTCCAGGACAATGGCTGGATGTTCCCTGTGATTTATTGCAGCGGGGATGCTGAGGACAGAGGATATCTCATTGTGCTGAGAATAATGGGTTTGTCTTTGGGAGCCAGTATAACCCTGTCATCTGTCAAGCTGCATAAAAGAAATCAGCACTGAAATATCTTCTTAGAGCTGGTTGGCTCCAAGCTGTGTGTGGTGGAAATAAGTTGTGGTAGAGGCACATATGAAACAGGTTAAAATTGGGAAAACCTTGAAGTATAGATGATTCAAAACTCTTCTCTCACCCTCCCTTTAAAGATGAGCATCTTTGAAACACCATAAGAACAAAAAAATAGGGGACATTAATTAGTGTTGTTACGTGTGAAAGTTATGCAAGGGTTTCTGCTCCAAATTTCTGCATTCATGCACTTTGCAGAGAGAAGCAGGAAAAAGGTGAAGGTGTCTTACCTTCGTCTTGTGGAGGATGTTTTTCAGCTGCAGAGCTCAGGTGACTTGTGTGGTTTCTGGGATTGAAATGTTTATGTTTTCTGGCAGTGAGAAATAAATGCTTCTTCATATTCTCAGCATTGATGTCTTTGCCAGGCTCTCCTCTGTGATGGAATTGCAAAGTGCTGTGCCTGAATCTCCCTCTCTCCCTTGAACACTCACTCACACACAGGTGGCTTCCGATGCCCAATGAATTAAATGCTCTGCTCTGAGAATTCTCAGGGAGATTAACCCTTTCCCTATTTGAAATAACTTGGTTTTATATCCAGACTGGAAAACAGGTTGTGTAGCAGGCACAAAACCTGCTGCCTTTAAGTGGGCAAGGCAATTTCCTGGCTTAATAGCATTTATTTCTTATTAGCATTAGCAAAGTCTCTTCTATTACAGTAATTCATTCTTAGGAAATTCCTTATTTTCCATGACATGCTTTACTTTTTTCCCCAAGAGGTTTTTTGGGTATCTATGGCAGGAAGGCTTCTGGAATGCAGTGTCTCATTTTCACACAATTCTAGTGAAGTGATGAGTATTGCAATTACATTAATTCCCAATTAAAACTAAATCCATGTGACTTAAGAGGTGTATTTTTGCATTGTTTTGCTGTATAGGAAGATGGATAACAAAACAAAGTGAAGATATTCTGCTTTGTTTTCATTTACTAGCACACAGAAGTTTTAGCTGTTCCATTAAATGTACTGTTCAGATTTTTAAAATAACAGAAAGAGTTCCAGTTCCTCAGGAAAGATACTCTTGTGTTTTAGTTTATGGGTATTACTCCTTGAAATTAGGACTGGGAATTGGTGCTGGCTCTGGACATGCAGAGAGGGACCTGGCTGCCCACCAGAGGAGGGTTTGGATTCCAGGTGCCCCTCTGTGGCTGGAGTTTCCCATCAGGGACTGGCCAGTTGGAGTGTGATTCCCTCTGGGGGAGCTGAGCTCCCTGGGTTCCTTGCACAGCAAAGACTTTGGGGCTCAGTCAGTCAGGGTCATGCCTATCCAAGGTGACTCAGTGTCTTTATTATTCCTTCCCCCTTGCCATTGTCCCCAAGCAGACAGAGGCTGTACAGGCAGGCTGGATGCTGCGGGATGCCTGGGATGTTTCCTTGTTCCTGTTGAGGGCCTGTGCCAGGGGCAGCTGTACAAACACACGAGTGGGTGTCAGGCACAGAGCAGGGGGTGACCTTCACCAGCAGCACCCACTGGGAGAGGGGCTGATGACAATCTGTAGCTCTTTTACAATACTGTAAAATGTACAAATAATGTTGACTTCAAAGCACTCTGTACCCAGAACTAAGAGGGACTGACAAGCATCTGAAAGAGAGTATTATCCCCATTTTACAGATGAAAGGGAGTCACACAGAGAATCAAAGTCAAGATTAGATTAATAGTCACTGATGCCAGAGGAGCTATTATGTCTTGTCTGGCATCTGGCAGACAGAGCGGAGAATTTCACACAGATTGCTCCATTAAATCTCTAACCTCTGTTTGGGCTTAGAAAGAGACCTCCAGAGCTGACACAAAGACACTGCACCATCTTCAAGCAAGTTGCTTGTGGGGCACTATTGGAACTTCACATCATATCCCAGTGTGAGTTTATTTAACTTCCTGCTGACTCATTTAGTTATGTCTGAATAATATTTATAAGAGGCCCACATATCACCTACAATCTCCTGTGCCTTTCTGCTCCCTAGAGACAACTAGCAAATTAATACTTCTGCAGCTGCTTGGGGAAGACAAGGGGCAAAAGGTGCAAATTGCACTGGGAAAAGTTTCATCTTGATATGAGAGAATTTTTCTTTTTCAGTGAGAATAATCAATCACTGGAACAGTGGTAGAGTCCCCATCCCTGGAGCTTTACAAGATTTACAAGGCTGAGCAGTGTTCTGGATAATCTCACCTGGGCTCCCTTGCCCATGACAGGTTGGCTCACATGATCTTTTGAGGTCCCTTCGAACCTGAGCTGTTCTATGATTCTGTGAAAAAACATTTTGTGGATAGAAATTGGTTTAAAACGTGTGTTGAATCAGATCTTGGAGACCAATTCCAGCACCAGTTAGTCAGTTTTGCCAGTTTCCCTGTTGAGATGTGATTTGGATCTTTCAAAGTGACAGTCTATTGCAAAATGTCAGTTCTGTGGCATTTTCCTCTACATCTCTGCTTGATGTGTGATTATATTGCAGTTCATCAGTCAGGTTTATTAGGAGACTTAATTGGATTGCATTAGCTGGCATTTAAGCCATCCAAACCAGTTGAGAATGCAATCAATTAAAACATCCAAACACATTAACGGTGTAGACACAGGGCAATTTATGTAGATGGCTAATTACCTGTTTACTTCAGTAAGTAGATTTTATTGCCCAAGAATGGACAAATGAGGCATGAGAAGAAAAGCAACAACATTGCAAAAATACTGTTGGCAAGGCTGCAAAAATAAGAAAATGGCAAGGTATAATTGTTTCTATTGTTAAAGTCTATAATAAAGGAACAAACCTGACACCGTGACAGGCACTTAGAGGTGTTCCTAATAATTTAAGATTTTAATGGGAGTTCTAGAGAACACATTGAATATATTACCAGGGATTGAATGTCTTATAATGGGACATCTGAGGTTTCTAAGCAATCAAGATGCTCTGTGAAATGGTCATTTTAAGTGGGGAAAATACTAATCCCTGTCAGTTTTTCATTTCATCCGCTACTGATCTGGATCTGAAACTGGGGCTCCCTCGTGTCTGAAGGTCCCTGCACCTCACACGGGTGACCCCCTGAGGTGTGTTTGGAATCCTGCATTAGGCATCTGCAGCACTGCCCTGGAGATGAAAGTACAACTGAGGGGCATAACAAAATCCAGCCCAGGACTGGAAGGGGATCATTAACATCCTCTTGTTCTTCCTGCTCCCCATACAATCCCCCTCTGGCTTTACAGCTACATTCTCTCATTGACTGTGATGCAGCTCAGAACGAGACATACAAACCCATTATCAGGTACTGCTCTTCATTTCCTTTACAGTCCGCGGGGAAATTCCTATGCTTGTTTATTCTCTGCAGCTCCTCATTTCTTGGAGTTGTGTAGGGAATGTACAAGCACAAAAATGGTCAGGTTGGGTGGTAACACACCTAAAGCCACCGCTCACCTGGCAGGTTTTGCACTGCACACAGGACAAGCCCTCAGTGGCTCTCAGGAACACAGAGTGGGCTTGCCAAGGTCTCAGGATAACTTTGGAAGGGAAGTTAATTGAAAATTAAGGAGTTACAAGTGTCTCAGATGTGCAGGTTCCACACCTGTATCAAGGTGTGGCACCCACAGGGTCAGTGGCACCAGGCTGTGCCATCAGGGAGGGCCAGGACTGGCATTTCACTCTCTCAGTGAGAAACCAAAAATCACATAACTGTAATCCTGAGTGTTTCCACTCTCTCCTGCCGTACTTTGGGGCTGGCTCACATTCTCTAACCTTGCCATTTAGGTGGCATTTCTTCCTCACGTGCCTTCATACGTCCCCAGCTGCTGAGTGCTACTAACACCAATATCAGCTGTGTTTGCCTTCCACTCTCCAAGCACTTTTGGGAGTAAATAAACCATTGTTCCTGTGCTTGGGGTGTCAGAGTTGTACACACCTGTGGGCAGGTGAGGTCTGAAGCATTCCTCGTCATCCTACAGAAAATGTCACCCCTGGAGCCCACAGCAGGAGTAGGAGGAGAAAGAGTTCCAAATCCCACAGCCCTGAATGCTGTGCCTCCTAAATAGTAAGTCATTTTTCTTCAGGTGCCACTGAGTAATGGCCAACTGAACCAGCAGATTCCAGCATAGACCAGTTTAGCTGAAATACAAGTGAAACATCCAAGGCTCCAAACCCCAGCTATCCTGCCAGGAACACATTAAATTGATGGTGGCAGCGACTCCTTGGAGCCCTGGCAAATTGGAAACTGCTCGATGCAGCAGCAGTGCAGTGATAACACAGTTCATCTTCTCAGGGAAATGATAGCAAAAGAAATGGCTTTTAGATTAGCTGTCATTAAAGTGAAACATCTGCCTCTGCAAGTCAAGTGGAATGTCCTCACTTGGGCACGTGGAATCTCATTAAAGTTCCTGGGTTTGCCGGGCTCTGAGCCAGGGCCACACTTCCACAGGCTCCAAAGCTGGGAAGCACAAGGACTTAGCCTGAAAGTCAGGAAGATGAATTCCCAGGAGATATGTCAGCCTCTCAAGCAGTTGTAGAAGTTGGCTGATGTGTTTAGACTCTCTTAGTACCTGGGATGATATAACTAGAGTGAAATAGGAAAAATTAATGGGAGTTATAGGATTTTAAAGGAAATTAAACCTTTTGAGATCACAAAAGCTTAAAGTTTAGCTCTATTGAACTCTGAGGAAAAGCTTCCAGTTGAATATTTAATTCCATTTTGCCATCATTTCTAAGCTGTTATTTGCCTGCTGGACTGCAGAGCATGAGATCAGGAAACTTTACTTGTCTGACTGTGTTTGTGATGCAAATATTCTCACATCTGATTTTCCATTTATTGTCCTTAGGAGGAATGTTGGATACTTCAGAGAGGCCAAACTGGCAGGCAGCTGTTTGTGTAGGAACATTCTGAGCCACGACTTCGGTTTTCTTTCATTATTCATTACCTGGTGATGATGCACAACAAGGTCCTCTGTGTTATTAAAGTTGCAGAATATTTTAAAGGTACAAAATTCATGCAGAGCAAAGAATTATTTGTTAGTGTCTGTATAGAGCTCTGAGTTGAATAAAGGACAGATATTTAATCTTTTCTTGGGCTGACTGTAGCTCCCAGCTGGGCATCCACTTTCACTATTTGTTAGGCCATATTCTCTTCTTGATTACATTGGCCTTGATTCATATAAATATATTGGAATGCTTCCCAGTTCTGTAACATTTACAGCAGCAAGCCATGAGGGTATGTCCTAAAGCACTAAAGAGACTTTCAAGGAGCAATAGAGTTCCTTTTCTAAGTATCCAACCATGGGCTGTGTGGACAGAGGGAGGGGTGGGTCTCAAAGCGGTTGGAAACAGCTCCACAGTCTCCACAAATTGCAGCTTAACATTAAAGAAACATATAGAAATGATCACTGCAGGTTTTTTTAGCCAGATTCTTCAATCTGAAAGAAGAGGAAACAACAGCATCCTGAAGCCAAATAGGGGGAAAAGTACTCACCAGTGGCACTAACATTAAAATCAAAGTAACTCTTCTTGAATTTGAAGGGAACGAAGCCCAGTCTTCGCTGTGCTCTTGGGGCAGAAAAAAGGAGCATGGAGAGGAGATGGAAGGTTACAGATGATGTCATTGCTATGGGGTTTTTTGTATGGCTGCAGAATGAAGTTTCACTCTGGATTGTTGCCTTTGAGACAACAATATAACAAAAAAGGAAACGTTCCCTTTCATCCTAATCAAAGCAGGAGAGCAGTTCTCAGCATTGCTTTGATCTTTGTTTTCAATACTAGTTTCTGTTTTTCTCCATAGTTGTATCATCACACTCCAAAAACATCGGGAGAAGTCACTTGGGGAAGTCAAAACAACTAAAGAAGGTGGTTGCTTTGGGCCCCACCTCGTTTCCTTTGTGGTCCCAAACTGAGCTGAGGGTTCCCATGGCACAGGTGAAACGCAACGGGTGTACCAGCACCACCTCCGGGGTGCCCCCAAATCCACCTGTCCCCAGGAGTGATGAAACCAGACACGTGACAGCAGGCAAACACCTTCTGAGCATTCCAGAGGCTGATTCCTGTGCTGCTCCTCAGGGATGGTGAGGGATGAGTGAGTGCTGCAGCACTGAGAGCAATCCCAGCAGCGGCACCACAGCCACTGCCTCCAGCTGTACATTGACCATTCCTGATGAGTTCATGCTCCGGCTTTGGTGCTGGAATATCCAGGGCTGTGAAGGATGGCATTGAGCACCTCTGGCAGACACACCTACAGAGAGATAATCCCCATTATATTCTCTGGCAAGTGGAGACGTGGGATCTGCAAGGCCAAGGTCGGCTGCCTGTGTATCCCAGATAACAGGGCACACTCGCTAGACTGGATGTTTCATCCCTGCTGAGTCTCATCCTTCATATTATCTATTATTTTACTGTTCTCTGGGCCAGTAAAACAGTTGCCTTGGCATTTGTGCTGCTCCACCCGCTCATATTGTTGCTGATCATTGCAAATCCACTACACTTTGACAAAGATCTTTCCATCCAGAAGTGGGTGAGGAGAGGGTTGTAAAATACATGGTCCTTTACAAACACATGACAAAAGTTATTTTTGACTGGCCCATAAAAATAAGGCCACTTAATTGAATAGCATGTGATAAAGCTAATCAAATATCAGGGAAATACATGATTACTATTCATAAGCTGCAAGCTATCTGAATGTTTTCCTTCACTAGGACTCGAAGCCATGTGTTAGAATTAGTTAATTTTAACCAGAAAAACCACTTTCTTCACAAAAGGGAGTTTACATAATCCATAATAATTTTAAAGAATCCTGAATACTGAAATTTCCTTTTTCCTCACAGCTCACTTGGTCAGTTTCGTTTCACTACCTGATACTTTCTACTTTCCATGCCGTTCAGTGTCCCATCTGTTGCATATTTATCATGAGCTGCTCATCTTCGCCTTATTCTTGCAGCCTCACAAACAAGCTAGAAAACAGCCAGTCAGTGGAAAATCCCCAAACAGAGAAATCAATGTATGCTGCAGCCTGATGCCTCTCGCTTCAGTCTTGTTTTCAGCCTTTGAAGTTCGCTGTTTTTATGAATTTTCAGCCCACAGTCTGTGATTTTCCAGGCCTCTTCATAACGCTGCATTTCCAAGTTGTGCTGTGCAATCTTGTGAAAGGTTTTGGTTAAAGCCTCCGTGCCGGGGCACTTGGCGATGCTGCCCAGCGCCGCGGCGTGGTCCAGCTGCAGGGCCTCCATGTACTGCTGCACTGCCGCCTCCTCCCGAGCCAGGGCCAGCAGCAGGTGGCCCTTGGAGCAAAGGTCCTCCACTCGTGTCCTCAGGCTGTGGCAGCCGTGGCCCTGGATCACCCTGTCCATGTCTCCTAAGGCTCTCTGGTACCTGCCCAGGAGCTGGAGGCAGGTGGCCCTGCGGCGCAGGAACCTGGGGCTGGCCCTGCCTGCCACCACGGCCAGGGAGTGATACCCCAGGGCTTTCTCATACTGCTGTCCTTTCATCAGTGCCTTTCCTTCCTGGGCTGCCACCTGGGGGGACAAAGTTACCTCATGTTAGTTATTAAAAGTGGAAAAAATAGCCAGTCTGGGAGGGTCACGGACATAGGCACTAAGAAATCCCAGCTACTTTTTCAAAAGTTGAAGTTCCATCTGGTTGGAGAATTAACAATTAGTGTGTTTCTGCATGCAGATGTAAAACTCTTGCATCACTGGGCACTTGCTCTTATCCCAGGAGTTTCTGAAACCCCTCCTCTTTGTTTCAGCATGTTTGGTTAAAAGTTTGTCAGGATTTGTTCTGAACTTGTTGAGACTCCTTAGGAAGGATGAACATAAAACTGCATGGACCAACCTCCCCACAAATGTTTGCATGTGCTAATAGTGAAGGTTGGTCCCTGCTGAAGTTCACCCAAGCTGAAGGAATAAAAGGCCAACTGATCTCTTGGTTAATCGTTAATCTTGAATGCAAGTGAATTCTCTGCCCTTATCTGAAGGGAAAATCAACAACAAGAAAATAGAGAAGGCAGAAAAGCCACATAATTTTTAGGTTCATGGAGGTCAATAAAGCAAACTCCATTAGAACTATTTGCTTCAAATGGATTTCTCATTATTTCCCTTTATTGGTAATAAATAAAGCTTTTAACGTGCTGCAGCAGAGTGAATATTTAAGTTAAAAACAAGGCTGCCACCAGCAGCTGGGGTCTTACAAAAGCCTGAGCCAAACAAGCTGAGGCTTCAAGCAAAGGATAAATGTTTCCATCACTCTCTTTTCATAATGATAACACTTCCTTTTGGATGCTTGTGGCCCCCCAAAATCCTGTTAGCCCAGCCACTGTCTCCGTGGCCACAGTGGGCAGCCAGGTGAGCTCTCCCAGTCTCTTTGTGTGCCTTTTATTTTGGCTGACTTAGATTAGAATTGATTGTTGTTGAACAGAGCTGAGGAAAACAGGTTCTGAATGAAAGGGATCGACATTGCAGGTCAGGTCTGAGCACCTCATCTGAGACCAGTGGCATGGAACAATTTAGCCACTCCTAATGGTTTGTGAGGAATTCTACCCCAGCTATTTTGTTATAATACACAGAATATATAGAAAAATATATCTATATTTTGCTATATAAATGTAAAATCCTTTATATAATCATATTTATTAAAGAGTCTCTCAGCTTCCGCATATAGAAATAGCAATAGGATCTCTCCCCAATTAGTGTCATCCCTGGCTTTAATAATTCTGGCCATAAATTGTGGGGCAGCCTCTCCAAACACACCTCAGGTATCTGTGTGTACATTTAAAGAGCAGCAAATATAGTTTGGCCTTTGAAATGTTTTTAAGGCAACCAGTCAATGCAAATGTTTCCTCAGTGGCAGCATTTTAACAAGGTGGAATTGCAGCTGTGTGTGAGGAACATCCTGGCAAGAGAAGCTGTTTTTTTCCCCTAGAAATTCCAAAGTTCTAGATCACATTGTTCCAGAGAACACAGTGCAGTTCCCCAAAATACCTAGTGTTTGTGCAGTTAAATTGCCATTTTCAGTGTTTAAAGTGCATTTGTTGTCCCAGTGGCAGAAGAAAATACAATTGTTGTTCTGCTGGGCGACTGATCTAATGCTGGAGGTTTCAGAGTGCTAACAGGAGCATTTTGGGTTACTGCCCGTGTTACCACATGCAATATTGCATTAATATTTCATTTATTAACTGAGCCACAGCTTCCACTTCTTCACATTTCACTAGGAGTCCCGAAAGTAAGCAAGCCACAGGATCCTGCATTTCCTGACAGACTTGGAGATAAAAATTCTTCAAACTTGTCACTAAACATTTGATTTTGGCTTCCTAATTCTGGTGCCACCTGGAAAG
Organism: Scytalopus superciliaris; assembly: GCA_013400415.1. Taxonomy (NCBI): domain Eukaryota; kingdom Metazoa; phylum Chordata; class Aves; order Passeriformes; family Rhinocryptidae; genus Scytalopus; species Scytalopus superciliaris. The sequence continues at coordinate 671,603 of VXBX01009452.1, forward strand.
GGCTTTGCAGGCCACACGTGCCTGGTGGTTTGGGCTTCCTGGATTAGATCTCTGTGTCCCTTTCTTCCATCTATTTAGCTCACTGAGTGATACAGGAGTGAAAATACACATATTTTGGTGCTGGGTTTGGTTCCAGTCCCTACTGACTGATCTTATGCTGCAAGTGACCAGTGTTCAATTCCTTCGAAAGAAAAAGAGTGAGAGATGGATGTGGAATTTTGGCCAAGGGTTAGTCCGTGAGCAGTAAATCCCAGCAGCTGGACTGATAAACACCGAGCTTTGGGAGAGGGTTGGATGCTTTCAGAACAGTTTAGAGCAAGTCTCTCCTTCTTCACCTGCACATTCCATGAAGGAATGTGGAAAGACAACTTCACCACGGGTTGAGGGCCCAATTCTAACACAGACCATGTGGTTTTAGAAAGCATTTTTGTAGGCATGTGGATATTCCATGGCAGAAAGTGCAGGTCTGAGGGTCTAGTGAGGAGTTAGGAACCCTCTGACTTAGGAAACCAAAGGGTCGAAGCTGCACCAGGAGCAGCAAACTCCCTTCCTGTGACCTTTTGCAGTTTAATAAATCTTTCAGATTCCTATTCCCATGTGGCTCTCCCAGTTGTTTACAAATCTCTTAGCATGGGACCCCTTGGACTATAAATAACGGGAGAATTTTATTGCTTTGTTTTTCATAAAAAACCCGAGTACATCAAGGAGCTCTCTCCTTCCTCCACCCTTTCCTATTCAGCTTATGGGCAATTATTTTTAGCCTCTCAGACCAGACTCCAGGATAATGATGACACGTTTCTACAACCTCCAAACACCCTGAAATAATGAGGCAGAAACGCTTTTGTGCTGGAATGCTGAGACTGAGGGCTGGTGTAAAGCATTAAACTCTGCTTTGCTGCAGCCTCCTCACCTGGAACACAGGGGTAACAGAGAGAACAGCCTCTCCCAGAGGGTGGTTGGGAGCCACGGCAAAGTGAGGCCATCACTGGGGATTTTGGCACTAATTCTCTCTGTAAGCTTTTTTTTTTGGCTTTTATTGAGATCTTCCTTTCACTCAGAGTGGAATAACCTTGCAGGTCAAAGGAAGTGCTGCTGGGAAAGGCTTTGAGACACCAGGCAGGTGAATTAACCAATTCCTTCCCCACCCCAGAAAGAAAACACTTATCCCTTGTCTCAAAACACATTAAAAAAACCCCCAGGTGCTTGAGTTCAAATGTTTACTCAGTTGAACAAAAGCGTAAGATAAAAGAAAGTAATGTTTTCTTTTTAATCTTCCAACACTGCCTTTGAGTTCCAGTTTTGAAGTCAGTCCCGTCACTCCTTTTCTCTCAAGCAGCAGAGAAGCCTTTAATTTATTTATTTCAAGACAGAAATGAAGTACCTCTCCCATTTTAAAGGTTTCACTCACTTGTGGCACCAGTGGGTTCTAACATATCACTTAAGCTTTAGAAAAATCAGTTTGGGGTCTTTTTTTTCCCTTCTCTTTTTTCTTTTCTTTTAAGAACAGCTCTCCTGTGTTATCTCAGAAAGCAGCAGGACTGGATTTAGCTGTGAGACTTCCCCACACAAGGAGTGATGTGGCAGTAAGGGAAATTCAGCTGTAAAATGTATCTTCATTTATAGACACCTCCTCAGGGCCTCCATAGTCACAGTCTCAATTGTACCTTTATCAACTTTCTGAAGTGGGAGATTGCAAATTGGCTCTGAAATCTTCAAACTCTTCCCCATAAGACCAAACTTATTACATTATATAGAAGAGAGGGGCTCTTTTCTCTGTAATGGGGCACGTCTGGGGACTGGTAAATTAATACTTGTTTACTTATATCCTCCTGCTGTTTTGTTAAAATACACCCCAAGTACTCCCCTCGATGCATTAAGTATGTCAGCATGTTGTTTGTTTTATAACCTGGGAGAGAGCATAACAATATAACTTCTCACCAGGGCGCACACCAGCCCCAAATTGAATCAAAGGAAGCAAAGTGCTTCTCAGAACACAGAGCTTCTGGGTAATCAGAATTGCAGATGCTTGAGTGAGTGTTAAAACTCCTCCTCATCAATCTGAACTTCTCCTGTCTTATTACTGGAGGTTCTTTCTCAGAGCTGGGTATACTTTGGAGAAGAAATTTGAAAAAATGCCTAGTAATACATATTTGGGTGGACTGGAGCAATATGCCACTGCTGTCAAACAGTTTTAGCTAAGAACACCAACCCCAAAGGGTAAAACTCTTACACAAGTGGGAATATATTAAAAATTCTAAATGTTACACAAAAGAACAGAAAAGATTGAAGCATTTGAGGTGTTTGAATTGAAATCTTCAGTTTCATTTCATCAAGAAAACAATCAAAACATGAATTGCCCCTCCCAGAAGCCATCCAAGAGCACCTTGTGTCCCACAGAGTACAACACTGGCAATGATCCTGTTAGATCTCTGCCTGCTGCCCCTCACATCCCCTGAATTTGAGTGTGGGGATTAAGCAGGTCTCATGGCAAGGAGAGCAACAAGAAATGCCCACAAGTGTTGAGACGTGGCAATGATGAATTATCAGAGACTGAAACAAAGTCACTGCAGTGAAAGAAGTTTGGCACCAGCTCCCTGATCTGGCTGAAGGAAGAAGCCAATTAGTTCCTCCTTCATCTGATAAAAGGTCATCCCAAACACTTCTGTTCAAGACAAGGCAGGGAAAATCTCTGCAGCCTAATTTTGCTTCCCATTTCTTTCCCCAGTGAATCCACAGGTGAGGCATCAGACAAGGGATTGTACCTGAGCGAGCTGCTGCTGTTGCTTGGTGTCTATGAAACTCAGGAGAAATTCCAGCTCCTGCTCATCTCTCAGGGCCAGGACACTGAAGGAGCGAGCTGCCCCTGCCACGTTCCTCCTCTTCAGCTGCAGCACAGCCAGCCGTGCCCTGGCAAAGTCCTCGGCAGGACAGTGGCCAAACACTCCCTGAAGGTGGATAAGGGCCTCCTCATACCTTCCTGTTGGGTGACACCAGGAACAAGGCACATAACCCATTCCATGTGGAAAAAGACACTAAGAAAATTCACTAAAGCAGGATTTAGGAAGCCTGTCCACAGTCCCAGCTAAAGATGTTAATCACTTCATACCCTTTCCCAAAACATATCCAGGATTCTCTTGAGAAGTTCTATCTAGCAACACACTTGCCATCTGACACTCACTCTCTTTTAACTTACTGCTCCTACACTGAGTGTGATCAGCTCTGTCAAAGGACTGGAACTTACCACTTGCAATCAAAACATCTGTGTAGAAGATGTGATACTGTGCAGCCTTGCAGATTTTAACCAGAACTTTTGCAACTGTGAGAAGATCCCTGAGGGTTTCTCCTTTTGAAAGGTCTTTGGTAGCCACAAGCTGGGTCAGCACAGCCCTGCCGTGCTGAAGGAGCCACCCAGTGATCAATCCTTGAGCTTCACTCTTCAAGGACAGGATTGCTGGGATCACTGCTCCTGCCTCCACCTTCAGGGCTGACATCAGATCCTGTACTGCCTCCTATGGAAAAATCGCACCAAGGAATGAAATGGAAGAAACAACTAAATATCAGTAATTTGTTCTTTCAGTTCTCTGCTGCCCCATGATAGCTCTTTGCTGTTCCCTGTCCTTGTCCTGCATCTTTTCCATGTCAAAGCTGTTAGTGGAGCATAAAGGCAGGTTTGAATGGCTGTTAGCAAAGTATTTAGAACTCCTTGGTTATCATTGAAAATCATGACTCAGGTTTAGTTTTTCCTCTCTCTCTCAGCTTGGGAAAACAAATTAGTAAGGTCAGGTGGGCTGCTTGTACACCCAGCCAAAAACAGAGCCTTTCACTGCCCAGATTCTGTAAGAAACTTGATTTCAGTGAGTCCATAACAAGTTCTGTGATGTCTTACACTAGTATTGTTTAATACCCTCAGAAAAATCACCAGCAAAGCAGTGCAGTGGAAATACCTTCTGCTGCCTCAGAGCAAGGAAAACGAATCCTCGGCCACTCAGAGCCTGCACATTCCTTGGGTTCTCCTTTAGGATGGCATTGAAATCAAAAATAGCGGTTTTCAACTGCCCAAGGCGCCCATAACATCGAGCCCTGCTGAGAAGGCAGTCCCCAGCATCACTACCTGCAGGAGAGGGATGCAGCCGTGGTTACTCCAGGATACCCACAGGAAGCTGTAGAAAAATCTCAGTTTGCCTGAGGATACTTGAGGAAGTACAATGAGATTGCTTAACTGGAAGTTTCCTTTATTTTTTTATGAGATAAGTGGAATTCTTTTCTCATACTATCAGTTCTGGGTTGAAAGGAAAGAAGAATCTATGTCAGGTTGGAAGAGGAGCAGCACAAATAAGAGAAAAAGCTCTAAGAGGGAGATCTGTGGATATGTAAGAGTGGAGTCACAAAGCCATTTGGCTGTCTTAATAAAGTGGAGTCAGAATCACAGAATAGTTTGGGTTGGAAGGAACCTTAAAGACTCCAACCCCCTGCCACGGGCAGAGAAGGTACACTTTGTTTGGGATGAGTAATCCAGATGGGACTGACTAATTCCCTGCCAGAATTAATATGCACTGGGATCTGGGATACTAAGCTTTTTTTCCCCTCTGCTTTCACATAAGTGCTGCCCAAATAAACACATACAGCTGACAGTGAAAATCCTGGTCCATCCACTCTCTGGCTGCAGAGAATTTATCTTCCTGCCATCCACATGCCCCTTCCTTTCAAGGCAATTTCAATAAGAACCTTAACATGGCCAGGGTTGCAATCCATAACTGTGGCATCCCAATACTGGATGATAAATCATCAGTGCCACTGGAAATATGTTTTCACAGGGAGGTCAGCAAATGCAGCTGCCTGCAGAGATGAGCCAGCAGACAGGCTCCAAGCAATTCTGTTACAGTAATGAGGCTTTTTCTCCCTCCTGATATGCTCCAAAACTTCTGCACCAAAGGTTATTATCACTCTGGAGCTCGACCAATTGGCTCCTGTAAAGACAATATCCATTTCTTAACAAGCATCTGTTCTAGCAGGTGGGGAGCTGATAAGCTGGAACGCACAGGCTGTGAAATGGAACCATCTCCAAGCAATTAACAGGGTTTTTTTCCATTTTCATGAGCCAGTCTCTCTTCTCCTCAATGCTGCTGTCATAACATTTGCTCAGAGTGAAAGGCAGATTTCCATACAAACATGGTTTTACTTGGAACATGCCAGAAGCATTTCCATGTCCGCCTGATCTCTCTCCTCAGGAAAAGCGTGGATGGTGATAAGTCTAAGTGGCTGCATTCACTTTGCACTGGAACTACACAGGCTGGGGTTTTCTGGCGTGCAAAGAAAAGGGGCTGATGTCCCTGTAGAACTGAACTGAACACTTGTAACCCATTTGAAGGAATTCACAATTTATTTACTTATTATTTATTTTTAATTGCACCTTTTCATGGTCTGGATGAGCCTGCAGTTCCAGTCCTCTCACTGGGGACATGACAGATGAGAACTGGCTGGACATTCTGTTCTACCCACTGACCTGATTTCCCCTAGAAGCCAATCTCCACTGATGCCCTACCTGCAGCAATGATGGCAAAGGACAGGTAGGCAATGGCCTCTTTGATGTGAACATCCTCCTGTTGGCTCTTCAGTATGGCCAGGGCTTGGAAATGGCAGTGAGTTTGCATCAGCTTCCTGTCCTCATCTTTGAAAATGTCCATGATTGGCAGGAGGCAGGAGGTGTCTCCAGTTCTGATCACTCTCTGTAGCAGCTTAACAATGGAGGAGAAAAAGGCAGCAGAGAAAGAGTTACATGAGGAGATATGAAGTTGTGTTAAGATGCCTGGTGAGACCAGTCTGCTCTTACCCAGCACTTTCCCACCTTCCCCTGGGGCTTCTCCCAGCCACATGAATCTCTCCTGTAACTCCCCACCTGGCTTTACTGTAAATGCATGTTGGAGAAAACATGAATTCTTATCTTTTCTCACCACCATTTCAGCTGGGGAAGCAATTGTGGGGAAATACATGGTGCTGCCTGGCTTGCTTTGGGGAGCAAATTATTCCAAACTTTTATTTTTCACAGGGAGTAGTGAACTAGTAACAGTAAAACCTTTCTCTTTATGGTTAGCAGAATTTATGTGGCATTTTAAAAAATGCAATAGTTCCCTCTGATGGCAGAACCTGGGAATTCAGCTTTCTAATCCTTGCTAGGAGAATAAAACGTGCTGGAATGTCTTCCACGGTTCCAAGCACAAGTGATTAGCATTGAAGAGAGAAAACTGCGGACTCGTATTTGAGGTTTTATGTCCTTCCCCGCCCTCCTCTCCAGTGTTTCATTAGGATAATCAGTGAGGTGGCACTTCTGCCTCCCTTTCTCCAGGGGAAAATTACCAATCCCATAATATTGTCCCCAGGGGCAGGATGCTCAGCCGTGTTCTGCCTGGTTAAAGTCTCTGCTGGAAAGAGCCATTAAATAGCATGTGAGGAATGGGCTGGATTCAGCTGAGAGTCCTCATATGGCCTGTGCTCCAGACAGAAGGTCCTGTGATTCTGTGACACTTCTCAGGCCTGTGTTTAGACCTTAAAAGTTCTGCTAGATGTTGAACCACCTAAACCTCCCGTGGGCTTCAAGTTTCACTGTGTCAACAGCTCTCACTGTTTCTATTTGTGGAGCTTCTAACAGCAAAAAGTTTAGATGTAAAGTCGAGAAGAACCCAAACCATTGAGAATGAGGATTAATCTGTAATTTCATTGTGGTCTGGGATGAGCAGTAGCAAGTCAGGCAAATGCAGCTGTTCAGGAGGAAATGACCCTGGAGATGAAGCTTTGCCAGGTGCTCCTTACCTGGTTTCCATCGTGCACAAACCCCTTCTTGAGCTGCAGCAGCGCCAGCCTGGCCAGGACAGGAGCCCTGTGGGGATTTCTGGAGAGGGTCAGTGAGAGCAGCCTGTGGGCTTCCTCTGCACGGCCCATCTGGTACAGGGCATCAGCACAAAGGACCCGGGACACCTCATCAGCAGTGTCCAGCTCCACCAAGAGACAGGCCAGCTGGAAAACACCAGGGGCATCTCTGGAGGGGAAAAACCAACAAAACAAACCACCTTCAGCATTAGGAACCTGCCCAGCACTGTTCTATTTTCTGGAAAAGAACTGAGCTGAATGAAGTCTTGGGTACCTCTTCTTCTGGAGCATCCTCTGTCCTTCCTCCTGTAGAACTTTCAGCAGCAGTCCTCTCTGGTTCCATGGCACATAGGACTTGATGGTGAAGATGGTTTCTTCCATCTTTAACTGGCAGGCTGTGACATAATCCAGGGCTGCCAAGTAAGAGCTGCCACCAGAAACACGGATGAGCCCACGCCCACACAGGGCTCTAATGCAGCTGTTGGGGTGTGGAGAGTCATGTTCAATGACCTTCTGAAAGTCCTGCAGGGCTTGCTGATGCTCCTGGGTGTGGAGGGAGCAGAACCCTCGCAGTGCCAGGAGAGTGTTGTGGTAAGTTTTCTGCTCTGCTGCCAGGAGCTGGTCACAGATGCCCTGGGCAGCTCCGGGGTGTCCCTGCAGGAGGTGGCACTCTGCCAGCCGGACACTGAGCTCCCGCTGGGACCCTGGGCAGAGCTGGAGGAGGAACTGGATTGTCTGGATGACAGGAGGAAGCAGTTCAGTACCGTGATTGCCCCTGAGCTCAGTCCGAGCACGCACAGCCTCCCTGTATGCTGTAAACTTCAGCTCCAGGACAGTTCTAGCCTGCTCCTCAACCTTCTCAGTGTCACATGGTGAGAAAAGTTCCTCAAAGTGTCTCATGGTCTGGGTAGGGTTTGCTGCAAAGGCTTCTGTTAAATCCTGAATCATTTCCTGCATCCATCCACCCAGGAAGAAGTAGGCAGCAGCCCGTTCCAAGAGCAGACCCAAAATTGTCTCATCTCTGAGATGATCAGCTGAGAAGCTCTTGAGAGCCTTGGTACAAACTGCCACACACTCCTGGAATTTGCCTGTTTTTAAGAGGTAGGCTGCCTGCACCCTGCAGACCCAGACGTCCCCCGGGGCCACTGCACACAGGAAGCCATAGCAGTTGCCCAGCCACTGGTCCAAGGAACTGCAGTCTGGGCTTTCCTTCTGACACGCTGACAGATAATTTGAGAAGGCCTGGATGACCTGTGGCAAGTGCTCCCTTTGCCTACTGCACACGTAGTCCACCGCCTCGGCCCCATGCAGCACAAAGGCTTGGATATATTCTGCAACAGCCTCCCTGACCTGTGACCCTGACAGCACCAATGCCAAGGCCCTCAGCAGCAGCAGCTCCATGGGATGCCTTGGATCAGCCTGGAGCAGGACATTACATTTACTCACCACCTCCTCCGAGCATCCTCGCCGGAGCAAGGCCTCCAGCTTATACACTGCAGACACCACATTGTTGGGGCTTAGGGTGGAGAGGAAGATGGCAGCTATTCCCACACTGAGGGAGACAACGGCCAAGTTCCTGCTCTGGATCTTGGGAATCTGACCCTTGCCTTTGCACCACGCCTCCAGGGTGGCTATCACCTGCTGCCAGAGCCCCCTGCCCATGGAGTTCACTTTCTGCACTGCTGTGGGGGCACAGCAGCTGAAGGCAGCCAGGTAGAAAGCAGTGGCTGCAGGTAAGTCCTGCTGGGTGAGGTGTTGGTCCCCTTCCCCACAGAGCAGTGTGGCGAGCTCCTCGGGGGACATCCTCTGCACTTGGGCCTTCACCAAGCAGCATCACACGTGTAACATGGCTGGTGACTGTAAAACAGAAGTTCAGCAGGATAAGGGGCTGTGAGGCAGTTTTGACAGAATCAACAAGGTGAGGGGCTGGGGACACAGGTGTTTCTGCTTTACATCTTCCCAGCTGATGGACATAAGTAATCCCAGGTGCTGTGAAAAGCCAAGGGCTGGCCAGCGAAAGGGGTTTTGGGGAATAAAACACCAGGGAGAACCACCCCAAAGGTTTTTAGCTCCTAGCCGGGTGAGGTCAGCTGAGAAGAAGTCACGCACCCTGGGCAGTGGTCCTTGCCTGTGGACCACCGGGATGAGATGCCCGTGTGATAAACCTTTAACCATCAGCTGCTGGCACGGAGGAGACAGAACCACACCTTGATGCTTCGCCCACCGCTTACCTTTTCCCCTCACCTTGGAAAAGGAGATGAGAACTCGCAGCTTTCGCCCCAGCGTGGAAAGACGAGGTTCCTGTGGCTCATCCCCTCCCCTGCGCCCGGCCCTGCAGGTGAGGGGCTCTCGGCGGCGGTGGGAGAGGTGGGGGGCGAGCCCGGGGGCACAGCGGATCCTGGAGAGCTGAGATGGCGTGGCTGGGGCTGAGACGAGACGAGATAGCCGAGGACGGGACGGAGGGAGGGAAGGAAGGGAAGAAAGAGGGCAGGACTGGGCGCTGTGTTGCCTGGAGACCGCAAACACTGCCCGGTGCTGGTCCCCGTGCGGGGATGGGCTCCGGGACGGTGCCTGCGCTTCGCCTTCCTCATCCCGAGAGACAGACAGGATGCACAGGGCACGGCCAGGGAAAGGGGCCCCTCACCTGAGGCGAAAGTAACCCAAGCCGTGTCCCTCAGCGAGACAAGATATAGGAAATTACACAAAACAGCAAGCTCTGTGGTGTAGCCTATGCTTTTAATGGTGTCTTTTAATGATAAACCCTATTTTTTTAAATACAAACCCTATTTTTAAACAATAACCCTGGTTTCCTAATAACAACCTTTATTTTTTAATAATCACAGTGTTTTTAGCAGTAAATCAACTATGTTTTAGGAGTATCCAGCCTGGTGATGTCCCTTTAAGCCAGGGCCTCTCTGAAGCCCAGCTTTTTCTGTCTCCAAGTTCCTTGACATTCAAAAGAGGAAAAAACCCCTCTATGATGGATGGAGATTTTTTGACATTTTATTAAGAGTTTGCTCATTATGTTGATTTGATTACTTTCACTTTAATTACCCTAATTAGCCATCAAGATATAATTTAGCATTGCTGTCACACTGGGCCACAGGTGATATTTCCAAGAAAGACTTGAGGGCATCAAAAGGGCCAGTTCTGAAATAGAAATCACATTAAAGGAAGCTGGGCTGATCAAACACCTCTGCCCCTCTGCTGAGGCTCAGGAATGGAGCTTGTGGGAATAAAACCGAGACCGGAGCCTCCGGTGGATCGTGGTCCAGGCTGCAAAAATCATTACCCATAATTTGACTTTGCTGCATGACTGAGTGGTCTGGAAGTTGCTTCCAGCCACATTTTGCCTTGTAGATGCAAAGAACATGGGGATGGCAGTGTCCTCCATCCATCATTTCCAGCATGAAGAGTCCCGTGTGCTCCCTACTATGCGTGGGTGGTTTAGGAGATGTTACAACACCCTTTCTGTGTGGCTGGCCAGAAAGGGAGCAGCAACATGAGACATTACTTTGTTGACTTATAGTTTTATGATAGGTGGTATGAATACAACTAATTGTATGTTCTGTATCAAATTTAAGCTGAAACTAATTTAGGTTCCTGACTTCAGTCCTTGAAGGAATAAGAGGAATAGCATCTAAGGGGTTCAGTGCTGATGGAACAAGAGAGTATTTTCTCTGTGCCTTGATGTGATCCTTGAGGTGTGTGACTAGAGCCCAGTGTGAAAGCCTGTCATTGAAAGTGGTGGAATCAGTGATGTAAGTTTGAAATTCCTCAGGTTCTTCTCAAGTCACCAGACAATTTGCTGTTTGTCCTGTGAGGCTGATATGACAAACTCCTTTTCTGCGATCAGAAAAACACAGGGAGGGGGAAAGTGTGGAAATGTTTATCTAAACATTAAATATTGAGTGTGCTGCACACTCATTAAATAGTAAGTACACTACAATAGCTCCTCATGATGTATCTGATTACTCATAAATTTTTAAAGGACGATGGGAGGGAGTAAACACAGCACAAGTTTGCAAATTCTCCTTTGTCCTGCTTTGCAGAGCAGTAGATGCACTAACATGTGTCTGCAAATAACCCTTCTCAGAGACATGGCTGAGAGATCTTATACTTCCTTCTATTAAAGGCTCTTGGTGCCTGCAGTGTGTGTAACAAGTCCTTTCCTTCAAGCTTTTAAATGCCAGGTGTAGCTAGAGCTGCAGGTGAGAAACCACTAGTTTGGGGTTGAAAATTTGTCTTAAAAAAGGAAGAGAATGAACTTTCTTTGACAGAAAGGAGTGTAATAGTGCAGGGCAATAGTAATGTAAAGAAATCTTTGATTTCTTTGACTATCATTCCTCACTCTGAGCTGTACTTCGGTTGGAGAACAGACACTAAATCCTGTTCTCCTTTAGGCTTGTGTAAGGGTTCAGGCTGGGGAAGGAAGATGTTTGTACCAAGTGATACAGGCTGAGTGACCGAGTGCCCACAGCACTGAAGGGGGGAAGCTCTGGGCACGTGTTAAACCACATGATGAAATTTCATCCCCAGGCATATTCAGTTCTACAGCCACAGTCTGTGGGAGGGTTGGGCTGCTGGTGGCTCTGGTGTCAAACTGAGCCAGGGTATTCTTCTCTGTTGAAGGGAACTTGCACTCCTGGCACTGTATCCCCACCAGCTGCTGCTTTCCTTTGGGTTAAAACAGCAGATCCTGATAGGAGATCTCTGAGCTTTATATCGACAGATCATCCTGACATGGGCTGGTGGGAAAGGGTACATGAAACATTTGTTTTCAGGATGTTCTCAGCAAGCCTTTACATGCTGTTCTTTGTCATAGAATTACTCAGGCCTTGCAAAAGGACTCCAAGATCAGAGTCCAACCTTGACTGATCCCTACCTTGTCAACCAGACCAGAGCATTCTGGATCAGGTTGATTATTACCAAATTAGCCCATTTGCTCAAGCTTCTTAGTAAAGCCTTGAGGAGTGAGTGCCTGTCTTAGCTTTTGACTTGGCTCTCCAAGCTTAAATGTCAATGTGCCAATACAGGTAACACCCTGGTGCTCTGGGTGCATAAAGGTGTGTGTAGGTACAGAAAGCCAAAACCATCTTTTTATGCACTGGACTATTTTAATCTCTGTTCACTCAATAGGAATGATAATGCAAAGGATTGCAGAACTCCTTGGTAAAGAGGAGGATTAAGATGCACTTGAGTGAGATTACAAGAAAAGCGTGGTTGTTCCATTAGAGAAAGAAATAATCCCTTTGTTTATATTCTGGAGATTAAAGCAGCAGCAGCAGAAAGCACCCCGGGGATCACCACACACAGACTCAGTTGGTTGTGCTGTAACTCTGGGATTCAGCTGTGCAGTTGCATAATTTAATGTCTTCTCCTTGTGCTGGGAGTCCTGCAGTGGATCTGCTTATTCCACAGACAGATGGGTGTGTTTGACCCTGAGCAAAACTCCATGGGGTGAGGGAAGGAGGTTCCCCCATAGCCCCTGAATAGCCAAACTTTTCACCTTGCCAGACTTCACTCCTCCCTCACACTAATAACCAGCCCAGCCAGGCTGATTTTTCAACTAATTCAGCACCTCTGTGTCAGGTCGTTGGAAAAGGTTGTCTTGAACAAAGTCCTCAATGAAACAGACAGTGTCAACCAGCCTACTTTAGTCCTCCTCTGCTGATATTGAGACCTCTGGCTTTTATTGCCTCTCATTCCTTCCCTGCTTTACAAACAAACAGGGCTGAGGAGATGTTAAGGGATGACTCGTCTGGTTACACTGTTTCCAACTCATAAGGGTTTGAAGGAAGTTTATCAACCAGCCATGGAAACATTAATCACCCAGAGAAATAGCACACAGTGAAATGACTTTTCAAAATGTCGTTGGTATAATTATCATCTTGGCCATTACATTAAATGCCACCATTTATAACTGTTATGTTTAAGTATGCAAACAGTAATTAACTTGGTAATGAACTGAGGACCCCTGTGCCTTTCTTCCCTCGGCTAATTTGCATGTTAATTATCATTAGCAACCAGGGAAACAAGTTATAAACAGCTTAATTAGCAGCTTAATCATTTTTACAAGAAAACGTGCTGCACTTTGATACACGAGCAAGAGTTGGATTAATGAAGCCAGAGGAGCGTGTTGTGCCTCAGCCCTGGGCTTGTTCTTGGGGTACTACAGACGAGTCCTTGCACATCTGGGCTCTGCATGAGGCTCTCTCAGAATTCCTGCTCATTGTCCACTTAAGGAGTTCTGAAGTTGTAAAGAAAAAATAATTTCCTTATCTTGTTTCCTTTTCAGCAGAAATGTTCTGATGGTTTCACGGGAAATTTAGGTATAACTTGGTTATTTGGTTGGTTCTGGTTTGCTTTTGTTTTTTCTTTGCAGGTGGTTATACTTCCTTCCCCCAATTGTACTATAAATAGTAGGTAGCTCACACCTGTTTTGAAGATTTTTTTAAATAGATTTTAAATTGCATTCAAGAGTTAAGTGGAGAGGTGGAATCAGGTCTTATTCCTACCGAGGACATAATGATTAAAGGAAGGCAAATCCTCATAGGAAGGAGGAATGCAGTCTGGGGTTTGTAGGTGGTGTTGCTCCGTGTGTCTGACGTGGTGACCTGTGTGGGTTTGGAATTCTGTGCTTGTTCTGAGATCCTGGACTGGTAAAACATCCCCATGAGGCTCACCCTGTTCTGATACAATGGCTGAAATGTCACTCTGGGAGTTATTCCACATTAGCCTGCCAACAGCAATTCTCATTTGATCAAGAGTCAATCATTTGATGAAAAACAACAGGAATTGTCATAACATGAGAACACGTTGTCTGAGGAGGCTGTGGAATGTCTGTCACCAGAGATTTTGAGAATGGGTTACATAAGCATCTGTAAGGGATGGTTGGGGTATTGTTAATCCTGCTCCAGGACAGCAGGGCAGACCTAAAGTCTGAAACCAGACAGTTGCTATGATGTGGCTGCAGAACATCCAAAGCGTTTCACTGGGAGATTTGGAATCTGACAAAAGTCAATTCATCGCAGGTTTGATCCAAAATCAGTCTGGATTCCCTGTTCCACAGGAATCTAGGGATTGCCTCCATCATGGCAAGGGTGCTCGTTGTTATGATGTTTAGGGAACTTGAGCCGAGGTCAGACTGAGGTGTCACAGCCCAAAACCTGCCGACCCTGCCGTGACCGGCCCTCGCCAGCAGGGGGCGCCAGCGCACTGCGTGTAAGGGCACAGAGAGGTGCGTTTGGGAAACCTATTATTATTATTATTGTTTGTTTTTATTTGGTGTGATTAACCGGGGCTAACACAAAAGCAGGAAGCTGCTGCCTTGTGAGGCTTCGGTGCACAGAGCTTGCCTCAAATGGCTGCTTGCAAAATCCCGACTTTTATAGGCAGAGTGAAGGAGTTAATGGTGTGTTGGGGGGGTGTGTGGGGGGGTAGGGATCAAATGTGTTTACTTTCCTTCTTTCTTTCTCTTTTTTTTCCCCCCCCACAGACAGAAAGATTTTAATTTTTTGACATTTGAATTTGTCTGCTGGTGTACAACTGGCCCTTACTAATTCAAGATAGTTTGTAAGGATGGGTGAAAATCTGAAAGTTCCCAGCTCAGGCAAGCTGAGAATTGCTCACTGTTGAGTGGTGAAGGTACAGCTGAGGATCCACAATCCTTGTAGGTTAATGTATAATTTTACCCAAGAAAACGCAATAAATGCTGAAAGGGGAATGAATTGTTGCCTGATACAGGGGTGGCAAGCAAGTCTGGAGTGCTCCAGAGCCCAGCAGTGGCTGATTTACACCAGCTGAGGATCAGCCCCTGCACTTTATCTGCTCTGCCACTGCCTCATCATTTCCTCACGAGGGGCACTGCCCCGTGGAATGGCAGCCAGGAAAGAGAGAGCTTCCTGTGCTATGTTCCATAAATCCTTTATCAGCTCTGTAATCAGAGAGCAGGGCTGGATGTTGGTTTGGTTATGGTACCTGGAGCGAATCTCTGTATGTTAATTTAAAGCCATAAAACTTCAGCTTAGGGTTTCGGCATCCTAATTGAAACTTCCTCGTCTTGGAGGCCTTCATTCCTCCACAGAGGAATAATAATCATCATGGAAAAGTGAGGGGCAGATAAAATGAAAGTGCATTGTTCCAAGTAACCCATAAATGACAGAACTCTGACACCTTGTGCCAAGCTGAAGGTTCTTCACTGGACTTGCTACTTGATTTTTACCAGGAGTCCAGTAGAAGCTCCATAAGGAAATCTGTTGTCAGAAATGTGGTGTTTAGCAATCTTTTGGGTTTTTTTTGACAGCGATTGTCCTCATCTGCATTGCCACTGCATGAGGAGCACACAGTGCTGGGCACAGCAGGGCCCATGTAATTTATTTGTCCCTTTGATATTTGGCTTTTCTGCTGGATGCTGCTGAGATCAACCAAAGAACTGAAGAGCAGGATATTTGTGCTCAGGGTGTTACATTTGGGTCTTGAAAATAGTCAAGGCAGTCACTGACAGCTGCAGTTTGTGTCCTCAAAGCCTTCCACTTGTTAGCCAGGAGTGAGGCAGGGGAGCATCATCTGGAGGTCAAGGAAGGAGACGAAGCATGGGCAGGTGGTCCAGGGTGGACACTTGGCTCCTTCCTCTTGATCTGTTCTTTCCTCAAGCTCAAGGTGTAAGTTCTGCTCTTCTGCACCCACCAAGCTCAGGGTCCTGTCTCCAAATAGACCATTAATGCCTGGGCAGGGTGTGGGACCTTGTGCTTGGAAGTGAAGCAGGAAGGATAAGACAGCAGCAGCTGCCGGACTGTGATCCAACGGCTGGAACAGATCAAAGGGAAAACTAAATTATAGATTGATAGATGCCTTTAGTTTATAAGTTATTAAGCACCAGGTAACAGGTTAGATTAATATTGTGCCTGGAGGTTTCTTTTTGCTTCTTTCCCCCTCCCCCCCCCTCCTTTTTTAAAAATTGGAGAAAACAAAGTATTTTTCTAATTAAGTAAATCTACAGTGCTTGCTAATGGGGCCCGTCTGTGTGATTGTCAGGGCACTGGGAGAGCTGGAATAATGATTTTATTTTTTCATTAAATAGAATTATAGGCAGTTACTCAAAGCAACTGTGAGTCTAATTGAAAGAAAACCATTTCTTCTTAATTTACTTTCACGGTTCTGGATGATAAAAGAGTGCGTTCGCTGGAAAATTAAATAAAAAACACAACACGAGGAAGCTCAAAATAACGTTGCTCAGGCACAGGTGGGCAGAAGGGGCACAGGAGTGTTCCTGCTGGTTATTAGTTCAGATACTGGTGCTTCCTCTTCGGCCCAAAAAATGAATTTCTTCCCATGTTTTCCTTCCAGCTTCCCCTTTTCACTTCCAGGACATCCCTTTGTTTCCTGGTTGGGTCATCGCTGTGGTAGCCATGTAAGCTGGACCCTTCCTGCTGGGTCAGATTTTCCCTCCAGGGATGGCAGCAGTGAGATAGCAGTGCTCATCTGTATCCCAGTGATTCCTGACTAGTTCAGGCATTGGGATTCCCAGGATCAGCAGGGAGAGGTGGGATGTGAGTGGGCTGAGTGGAGAGTTGGCTGGAGCACTAAGCCAGCCTAGGACAGTGCAGGGCTGTGTTGCCCAAGCCCAGAAACACATCACTAAATGTGGGTTTGAGAGAAGCTGGGTAGGAAATTCAACTTGGAGGTTGGAGTAGAGGTACTCCAGGAATTATTCCTGGTGCAGTGTGGGAGGTGAGGTCTGTCTGAGGACAAGTGCCCAGAGACAGGGTGTGAAGGCTCCATCAGAGACCTGGGGCTGTGAACTGCAACCAGGGCTTTGCAAACACATTGCTCAGGTGAAAAGCAGGGGCCAGGACAGTGGGGTTTGCTTTCCCTGTTGTCAGGAATTCCTTTGGTTCCGAGCACCAGCCTTGAGCTCATGGATGCACCTTTGGTACAGGCTCCAAGGGCATCTTGGATCTGCCAACACCTCACATGTTGGTTGGGTTTCTGTTCCCTTGCTGGGGCTGTAGTGAGAGGGAAAGGTTTGCCTGTGTCTGTTTCAGCCCCAAATGGCCCCAGGAACATCCAGGCACTGCACAGTCCCCCAGCACAGGCACGTGAGGGGTTAAGAAAATGGGAACTGATTAATTCCATGGCGAGGGTCCTTCTCTGGCCCTGGTGCTGCCACATCTGGAAGGGTCACAGCATCAAGGCAGGGCTGCAGCACTGAGGAAAGGGTCTGTTTCCACTAACCATTTCTGCTACTTCTTACACTAAGTACTTCCTAAAAAAGGCACGGGATAATGTTTCACTGTGGCTGCCGTTAGATTTACGGGGATCCCATTTGCCCCAGCCCTTGGATTCACTCAGCCTGGGACAAGATTAAAACCAACCCTTCAATTTCCTTTTTTCTTTAGGAAATTAACTTTGGCTTTTCTGCTAATGAAAGTCCAGAGACACTAAACTTATTCAGGCTCTCTGCTGGCTCTGTGTGTGTTTGATGTGTCTTCGAGGTGCACCTGAAGGAAACAAGAAAGTTAAGGCAGCCATTGGCAATTAGCACTGAACATTATTCTCTGCCTTTTATAAATGCCCGTGTGTATAAGGAAGTCAGAACAGGGCTTGGAATTGTCTCTTTGGGAAATGCTCAGTCTTTTCTGTTTGAAAATAGGATCAAGAAAAAGGCAGTGAAAACTTTCCCCCTCCCCCCAAAAAATAGTATTTTGATTCATATCCATAGATGTTTTCTGTAGCTATAGATGTGATCCTGTGACACTGAAAAATCTCTTGTGCTCCAGTTTCACTTTTGTTTCTTCACCTTGTCTAATACTAAACCAAAGATGTAATTTCAAAAGAAAATTGGAATCTTCTTCTACTGAAATTTTACTGGGAAATGGTGTTTGTAATTACCTTTTCTTGAAGAGCTTTCCCCTACAAACTGTTCTACTGCCATAAGACATTCCAGGGAAAGAACTTTCCTGTGATAGTCCTTGATCAGCTGTCTTTGGTCAGGACAGGGCAGTCAGTCAGGACGACTGAGAGCAATGGGACAAGATAGTTATACTTTTCCCATCATCAGATTTAGTTAGGAATTTTCTGACAAAAAGGGTTTTCACTGTGAAGTGCTGGTTCAGCCAAAATTATTTTTTTTCCATCTCATTCCCAGAAAACACTACCCCCTTTGTTTCCTTCTGCTGGTGGAGAATCTGGGCCTCTGGGATCAATGGTTCCAGTGCTGTCCCAGCACAAGCATTTTCCTCCTTTTGGAAAATATGAAGCCTTCCAGGTAGTCTGGAGAACAGGACACCATGAAAATCCCCATGGAGGCAAGTGAGCTGTGAGTTTGGGATCCAACTGAACTCTGGCTTGAACTTGGGTTGCAAAGAACTTGCCAAAAGAACGGAGTTTTTTTGTTTGTTTTTCATCAATATCTGAAAGGATGGTGTTAGGTAAAGAGAATTCCCTGTCAATGGACTCACTGTGCCTTCCTGATAGTTAAAACTGGGAGGAAGAGATCACCAGGCCCTTGGAATTAGGTGTATTTTTATGTTTGGAAACACTTCCAGTCCCTTTTGTTGAGATGAACTAAAGTGGTGTTGCTGACTCTCCAGGTCTGGTTAATGTAGAGGCTCCCCCCATTCTGAACATCGTGTTGAAGTGGTGTGAGGAATAACCAATGTCTGAGAACTACCTGATAAATGCTTCTTTCAAAAGAAAGATTTTTTTTCCAAACTCCTTAATACCTTCCTAATATGAAGGATGATTTTTCTCCTCTATAATCACTATATTAAAATTTAATACCAAGTATTAATGTAACATACTTAATGGCAACCTGCAGGTTATTCTGAACACATCTGCCCTGCAAAAGAGCTCTGTGGGTAGAAGATTTAACTCTTCCCAGGCCCTTGGGGAATAGCAAAGATGTAGTTGCTGCCACACAGAGCAAACTTCAGTGCTGGGAATTGTGCTGGCAGGTTGCAAGCAGGGAGTGTGTCCTCTTCCTTTGTGTGCTGGGATGGTTTGTGTTCTAGAAAATGTTTCTTTTGAGCCCATTTTAGTAGGGAAACTCAGATGGCAAGACAGAGAGGGTGAAGCTATTAGGAAGGGGAGGCTCTTACTGAGGTGTCAGTGTTAAATCATAGCATGAGGAGGATGAGGAAGGTCAGGCCATTCCTGGTTTTCTTGGCCCACAGAACAGCATGGTAGCTACCTGTCCATCCAGCCTGCCTGCCCTAGGCTGTGGGTGCTTTGTGTAGACTCTTTGCCTCCCTTCTCCTTGTGTGCTCCACCTCCCCACGCTTCTTCAGCAAGTAGATGCTCAAGATTGCGTGCTTTGCTCTTCCTGGATATTGTCCAGTCTCACCAAAAAGCCTTAAAAAAATGGACTTAGTCCCTAATTTATGAGATTGGCTTAAAACCATAAGTTGAAAGCTATTGTTTTAAATTTTGGATTTTGAAGGTTTATATTTCTGATGTTCAAGCTGTGATCCATAATGTGAAAGGTAGCAACTCGCTGTTAAGAGAAACTCAATTAACCTGTGAACACAGGCAAAAGCTCTGGCTTGATAAAGTGCTGAAACTCAGGATAAAAATCTGTGTGGCTGATAAAGCCAGAAAACCTCAGGTCCACTTAGAGGAAAGAACACAGGAAACAAATATTTCCTTGCAGGTTTGGTTCTGTGGGAGCCTGACTGGCTTGTGTGAGTGTGTTCTGAGGAGCTGAAAATGGTAAGAGTCAGTTCTTTCACAATGTGCTTTTAATAGAATCACTAGGTAAAATATTCTCACCTGGAAAGAAGTCTGTGCTGAGGCAGAGGGAGGGAAAAGAAATGAGAAAAAGAAAATAAAGCAACAGGCAGTGGGTGGCAAAAGGGAGCGAGGGACACGGGGTGAGTGTGAAGGATGACTTGGAAAGGAGAGGGATGCTATTGAGGAACAGCAGTAGGAAGGAAAAGGGGGGCTGAGGGGAAAAGCAGGAGACATGGTAAGTTAAGTAAATTCACATTTATTTCTGCAAGAATTTGCTCCAAACGCTCTTCCTGCCCTCGCCGAGCAGGGGGTGTTTGGACTCCCTCCACCCCAGGAACAGACCGGCTCTGTTGGAGCGCGGGGTGAGGCCCCGGTCACGGGCACTGCCCGGGCTCCCTGTGCTCCACCCGGGCACCTCCAGGGAGGAACCAGCACAGCACATGGAGCTCCTCCAAGGGCTCCCTCGGGTGCCCCTGGGCTGTGCTGGGAAACCCAGCTCATCTCCAAAAACCCCGTGGCCTCCCGGGGAGCCGCGGTCACGGTGAGGTTTGAGCATCGTCCCGACGGTGTTTAAGTGCATAAAGTCAGAGCATTCAGCTGAAACTCTACCCCGCTGTGCCAGGGAGATGTGCTCGGAGATGGATCCTGGGTAGCAGTGCCAATGAAAGGCTTTTCAGCACCAAGGAGGGCAGGAGGGTTTTCAGCCTGAGCTCCCCTCCCAGTTCCCTGCACACCGGATAGCAGATACGGTCCAGCCTCTTGGGACTACAACCAACCTATTGTTTAGATCCAGTGTGAGCTGAAGGGAACATTGTGGGGGAGCTGGTGCTGAACGTTTCAAATGTATGTTGTGCTGAGAAGCCCTGGGCATCTGCAGAGCAACTGTGGGGATGTTACTGCACAGCCCTGAGGAAGCTCCTTTGCACTTAAATACCTCTGTTTTAATGAGGACTTACCTTTTCCTGTGGAATCTCACATGATCTCAGATTTTGGGGCTTCTCTAGGCAAAAACTGTAGAACTCTAAAGATATCTGTTGTATTTTACCTGCTATGGACTCTAGTCATGGATGTCTTGCATGGCAGTTGCTGTTGGCATATTCCACAGGCAGACACTATTAGCACCAAATATATGTGTGTGTGTATATATAAATTACAATATTTCTTAGTAAAACTGGCATGGCTGTTCTGGGTCAGTCTTGTTAATTAATGTCTTATGCATAAGTGTAAGATTTTTCTTTGCTTCCAGGGTATGCTGTGTACTGATCTTTAAGAAAAGAGTTGATCCAGTTTGTGTGTCTACTAAAAAATATGTTCTACCACTATACACCATTTAGTCTTTTATGCAGGAGATCTGTAATTTTAAAGAAATTTTAGAGATTTTATTTGAAATCCTCTGCAGAATTTATTTGGCTTTGTCACCTGCAGAGAAAGGTGTTTACAGATAAATACTGAATTGCTTTCTAAGTTGGTGAACACCTTTCCCACCATGTGGGCTGGAAGGGAATATTTCAGGTAGCCCAGCATGACTGGCCAATGGTCTGACAACTGAGCAAACCTAATATTGTATCCAGTCCAAGTCTTGGTCCCTATAACAGGCAGGCAGCTCCCCCTTCCCATGGGCAGCTTCTCTTAGGGATGCATTTTTGGGTGGGTGCTCTCACCCTGCATCTCTGGCACTGGCAGTGTTGTAGGAGAGGTCAGTCTCTCTGTGAGAGCACTAGAACCAGGGAAAAGATTTTAGAGGGGGTTTTAGGATTTTCTTTGGTGTTACTGTTTCATGTTGTTTGAGTTTTTATGAAAGGGCTGTTGATTTATCCAAGTTTCCCACTGACAGAGGCTCCTCTAGCCAGGGTGCTCTAAATGACTAATAGGAAATTAGAGCTTGCTACCTAAATTTCATTGACTAATTATCAGTTACTAAAGGTGGAGGCGGCTGAAACAAGGGGTGCTTCTTATGCCAGCCATCTGTAAAGTTTCTGGTGAGCCCTGAAGCCCTGATGGTAACACAGAGCTTCCAGCTGGATGACATTTTACACACGTTTAGAGTGTCCTGCAAGATGTTCTCCAATTAGTCATCATCACTCACAATGTGTTTTACATATTAGCACACAGTTTACCGTCAGGCAGAGGAATACAATTGCAGTGCAGCTGCTCACAGCGAGACACAAAGGTTATGGCTCTGTGTACATAAGCAAGCTGTGAAAGTTCCAGCCATCCAGCTCCTTCACCCTCTTGTGCTTTTAAAAGCCAACAGAAGCAGAAACAAATAGTGAGTTCGCCTCTCATTTCAGCCCTGGAAAAACATTTGAAAGCATGGAGTGAAAGGAGGGATTTTGTTTTTCTAATTTGATTCCCATTGCTGCAGCTGCAGCCAAAACCTTTGGATTCTGGAAAAAGTTCAGAAAGTGCTGCTTTTTGGAAGAGGTTGTGTTTATTGGAAAATTACATCTTGCCCAGTAAAAACTGACAGTATAAGTACTCGAGTCTATTAAAAGCTACAGAAGACACAGTTAAGGGTTTATTTAATGACTGCTGCAGATGGGGTTTGGGAACTTGGAACCTGACATTGGCATATTGGGTTTGTGATTGTGTTCTGGGAACACAGAAACCATCACTGTTTTATTAGTGAGCCCTCTCATCCACTCTCATGGTTAAACTAGAACTAGCTGGCACAAGTAGGCTCTGCCTAGTAACTGGTAACTAGTTTTTCCTGAAGAACAAGGTATTGGAGGTCACCACAGCAGCTTAATGAGAACAGTGAGACACCATGACTGAGGAAGCCCAAAGCTGGCAGAGTTGGGATCCTATTTTGGAAGTAGACTCTGGCTCAGACTGGGGCATGACCCTGTGAGGTTTCCTGGAACTCTTTGGATTAGGGAACAAAAATACATTGTGGAAAGAGAGGAACCACTGCCTCAGATGTTAGACCTGACCTAAACTCCATCAGAATGTCATGAGCTATCAGCAGTCTTTGAAATGAGCCTTTAAATCATAAGCTATGCCTGTCTCCCTGTTGGAGCTCCCTATGGAGGAGCCAGTACACAACTTAACCTGGAGCTCTAGGGAAGGCAGGGTCTATTTTCTGTACTGTCCTGCCCTTGTGGAAGGGGACAGCCTCCCCTTTGCTCAGGGAACGCTTCCATTCCTTTTCCACCAGGTGCCAGGTCTCTGCAGACCATAGAAATCCCAGGTACAGCAGGACAGGTCAAGTGGGTTTGTGTGATCTTGTGTCTTGCAAACATCTTGCATTGGCTGCCTGCAATTCTGCTCAGCCACAATTCTCTGGAAAAACACATAACCCTTGAGCCACTGGACACCTCTGCAGCTGTGTCAGGTGTTTGAGTTCAGCCCTGCTGATTTTCTCTTTCAGTTTCAACTGCTGCAGTGGTGCCCACTGTCTTTGGGCTCTGCACCCTCTGACAGGCTGATTGCCTGTGGTTTCTCTGATGAGTTCTTGTGTCAGGGGAGTGGAAGTGTTATGAAACTCAGTGTTATGTTTTGGTTCTGGCATCTGTTGGCTGGAGACTGAATGAGATTCCAGGTGCCTGTGCAGGTTCTGCTCCCTCTCTCTGTGACTGACCTGGTATTAGGTCATCTATGACCATCTAGTAGCCAGAGTCTCCTAGGAATTTTTTTTCTTTTTACTTACTTTGCTGGCTCCTGAGGCCTGGATAGAGTGAACAGAGACTTCTTGCGCTTTTGAAAAGAGCTGCCTTTCCCTGAGCATCAATTGCAGTTTTACTACAGCCAGCAGGAAGTGTGTGTGTGTGTATGTAAAGATCTTAATGTCGCAGCTGTTTAGAACCAATTCAGTATAATTCAGTTTTACAAGCAGTGTTAGGCTAAATCCAAATCAACATTGCTTTCAGCAAAATGCAGTTATAATTCTTTTGGCCTGCTAGCAGTGTGTGTGTTGCCATATTTGTCTTTCAGAAGCAAAATAAAATATGACATTTACTGACAGCCTGTTTCAAAAGTGGAACGGGCTGATCTCAGTTATGCGCGGGGGCTCTGGAGCCAAAACGTGATTGCTCCTGATTCCATGGGTAGGGCTCCCACCAGAACGTGACCTCTGCAAGGAGGAAAACTCCTCTAACAGGAGGGGCTGTGGCCTTTTGCAAGCAGATGACGATGTCTCTTTCAGGAGGGGTATTTTCAGCTCATATGACAGAGTGAATTTTGAAATCCCTTCAGGAGACTTTGTGAGAGCTGACACTGAGGTCGCTCAGGGTGTCAGTGCTCAGCTCAAAACACCTCCTTTTTTAATCTTCTGTGCTGGGGTCACACTACATTACCAACCTGAAAAGTCTCAAAGGCAGCTGTAATTTGGATGGTTTCAAAGCTGCTAAGTGGAGAAATCCAAGTTAGTGGTGTGTGGAATATTGTGAGGCTCTCAGGACATCCCCAAAGAGCATCCATCAGATCCTGAGTACTCGCTGGTCACTCAGCATCACTGTTTGTTTTTTAGAAGTTCTTCCTGCTGTGAGCAAGTGGAATTATGGAATGGTTTGTGTTGGAAGCAGTCTTAAAGCTCATCTCATTCCCACCCCTGTGCTATGGGCAGGGCCACCTTCCCCTATCCCAGGTTGCTCCAAGCCCTGTCCAACCTGACCTTGGACACTTTCAGGGATGGGGCATCTCCAGGGGCTGAGTTACTTCATTCTCCATTGGGAAATCCCTTGTTAGCCCACATACTTAAACACCATCTTGTAGATCTACTTCTCTCCCCAACATTAAGCCCAGGGAAAAAACTGGGAAAACCAGATGTGCACATGCACACAATTATATTCTGTCCCTCCTTCCCTTGGAGCTATTCCCCTTGGATGTCCACCTCTTTGGACTCTGGACTTTCTCCCACCCATAATGAACCTTTCCCCTCTGAGCAGGTTCCCTTTGCCACCCCCACTGTAGCTCATCAGTATTTGGGCAAGTGTACAACATTGGACAATGTTGGCTGCTCTCCTTCCATCATCCTGAGTCTCTTCAAACCTGGTTATGTTACTTTGGTGATAAATAGTCCTAATAAATTCTTTAATAGTATGAAGATAGGTTATTACTCATCCCAGCCAGACTGTGAGAAGATCATAAATCTGGAATAAAGGCCATTCGTTTGGTTGGAGAATCCAAAGCTTCCCTGTTTAGAAGGATTCATTTTCACAACCCCCTCAGTTAATCATTCTCCAAGTCCTCATAAATATCACATGCAAAGGAAAAGAAAGACCTATTCTTGCTGTGCCATAAAGTGTGTGTGTTGTGCGATGAGTTTTCACTTCTCAGCTCACATGGGAGAAATTCAGCAGCAAACCAGAGGCTGCAGTGTGGAGTTTCTTGCTGACTGTGCTTTCTGGGCCAAAGAAGGCATTAAGGTGTTCAAAGACTATATTATATCCCAGGAAAAAGAATAGAAACATCCAGGATCACATGTCTGCATACACAGGTGTGTACTGAGGAATTTTCCCTTTATAAAATCTGTTAGTGGTACAAACTTCAAAAATACTGCACCAAACTACTCTACCTCCATACCTCTACTAGTCAGACTTAAAGTTAACTCAATGATTTAATTACTTTATCATTTTATCATCCAAAACTTGGGAGGGATTTTCAAGGTTGAGAGTCAACTGTAGAAGCAAACACATTTTTGTTACTGAAGGGTGAGATTTTTAAGTATTTATTAGAAGTGTCTTATGAAAGACAATGAAATGATGAGGAATGAGTTATGAGGAATTCCATGCTGGAAAAAACACACTGGATGAAAGCACACACTGTATTTCCATTATAAGGAAAGATCAGGAGCACTTAAACCAAACTGTGACCAGGAGTAGCTGAAATAGCTGTAGTATCTACTCATGGAGTCTGCTATGGTTCTACAAAGGGAGCTGCTGCTAACTAGAGCCCAGTTCATGAGGTAGTGTTGGCCAAAAATTCATTATCCAGATGTCTAAGTTGTTATTTCTTTCTAAAAATGCTAGCTTTCCTTATGGGAAAGATGTCTGACCAATTCTTGACTTGGATTGTGTTTTGGAAAAATGCTTTGAGTTTGTCAAAATACATTGTTTTGAAATTTTAAAGAATGCAATTGTCATCTTTCTGGTTTAAATGACTTTTTGCTTTCAGACTTTAGTGAATTGGAGACACTTAAAAAATGTTCAAACATGAACATTTCTCCAAAAGGAAAGGAAACAACATGAGAAAATATTACTTTCTTTAAGCAACTAAACACCCTTAATGGTTGTGGTGCTGCATTCTTTGGTTAAAGAAAGGGGAGACTTCAGCCACTGCCAACCTTGGATGAGAAAGGGGCAGGTTTGTGGTTCCAGAGTTGAGCTGTATTCATTTTGGTGACATGAAAATCTGTTCCAGCTTCTGATTACTGGCAGTGCTTGGTGGTTTTGGTGCTTGTAGCCAAAATTGTAGAACCACCAGTGATTATGGAGACTGTGGGACCTCACCTGCCTTCCCTTCCTTTGCCCATCATCAGGTAGCTCAGTGCTGATACATCTGCTCTGCCATGGACGAAAACTCTCTTGTGTGGCTGTTCATCCTGTTTAGAAAGGAAAAGGAGGATGGGAGAGTCATTTTGGGATGTGTGTGCTCATGCTCCAACTAATCCAGAGTGCCCTTTGGGCATGGAAAGGAGGCTGGTGCTGGGCAGTTGTTCTCAGGGCTTACAGAGAGGTTCAAATGAATGTGGTCAGGGCAGCAACCACCACAGTTGATTTATGCCCCCAGCTTTGACCCACAGTGTATAAGCAAGAAATAAATCATGGCCCTGGAGGAACACAGAAGCCATTGCCTGGGACTCTGCAAGTCATGAGAAGGAAGTATTAAAAAAGTAGGAAGAGAAAGAAAATTGACTATTTTTAATAAATTGTTTGAGCTTCAGTATTAGCAGGCTAGGCTTTGCCCGGGGATTAGGAGCCAGCTTGGGAACCAGCGAGCGCTATCTTTGCCTTCACGTAACCTCATTAACTCTGTAATGTTAAACACATTCTCCAGCAGGGCTCCTGGGCCGTGTGTCCGTGTGCCTTCCTCCCCAGGAAGGAGCCCATCTCCCAAACATCTCTGTGGAGCCCTTGTAGGGAACGTCAGCGATCCCCTCTTAGCTGTTATTGTCTGTGCCTCCAGATAACTAAGCAGGTATACACTAAGTCCAAGATAAACAGTGCCCTGGCCCCTCATTTATTGCAGAGAGCAGGCCATGAAGCCCAGCTCTGTGCTGGCTATCGTGCCCTCTATCGCCTCCTTGCAAAATGTAATCCAGAAAATGCTTTCATGGTAACCTTAGACAGCGGCGAGCGGCGATAACATCTCGAGGCCCCCGTGACAGACAGGAACTCGCAAGCATGGAGTTAATAATGCAAACTTTCAAAAAATGAAACTGGCAGAAGGAGCCGAGGAGGGGAATAAAAGGGGCCGGTGTGGCTGTAATTGGGACCATGTGAGCTTCCTTAGAGAGGGATTAAGGCAAAGAGACAGGCCTCGCCCGCGAAGATTAGTTTCAATTAGACGGGCTGGAGGCGAAAGTCAGGACTTGGTGAAAGATTAAAACAAGAAGGGAGAAAGTTTCCATTGCTTTTGCTCCAGGCCTGCACAAGAGGGTTCAGTGAGATCATGCTAATTGAAGGCAAAGCTTGCATGGAAGTTCGGAAGAACTCACATTAATTGATTCGATGCTGCGATTTTTTTTCTTTATCCGCAGTGTTCTTGTGTGTTGTTCTTTTTTTTTCTTGCCTGTTTTTTTTTTTTTTTTCTTTCCCTTTCAAAACCACCCCCAAGTTTTGCTGTGGTTAAAATGAAATGTGGTTGAAATGAAGCGGAGTTGTGGGTGCCCAGTCCCTGTGAAGCAGGAGGCAGAGCAGAGGACCTGGTGCCATCCAGGCAGTGCTGTGTTCCATCTCTCCAGTTTCGTATCAGCTATTAGAACCAAATTGGTGGTGTCATTGTTGCTGCTGCACAGCTGAGAGCCTGGTTTCACAAATTAAAAAGCCTGTGCCCTTGACAGATTTGTTTTTCCCACAAGAAGATCCAATTTAGGGTGTTATTTAAAAGTTCTCTCTGAAATTTACAGTATGGGAATCACCCAGGCTTGTGTTTTGCAGCTCTGAGGTTGAGTAGAGCAAATACATGGTTTCCTTATGGCTCCCATAGAAAGGAGCTCTTGAGGAAATGGGAAATGGTGTTTTAGCCCATCTCTGCCTGGCTGACTCCAGTAGTGGTGGAACTGGGATCTTGGGAAGGAAATTGTTTTTCTCCTCCTGCCTCTCTCCCTATTACTTCCAGTTTCAGAGGAACAGGAAATAATGGAATCACAGAAAGTGGGATTGGGGAAGATGGGCTGGTGTCGTCAGGCAGTGCGGAGCTCCTCTCTCTGGTACAGCCCTCAGTACTTCATCTGGTTCCCAGTGCTGAAATCACAATTACACCATTTCCTTTAAGGGGAAACTATTCCAAATATGAAAAGGTTTCCACGTTAAGAATTTTCTCCCTTGCCCCTTGACAATACTGAGAGCTCTAGGAAAATGTATATCCAATCTTTCTATATTAGATCAATATTTTTATTCCATTAAACTTGTCTCTGAGGAGTAGGAGACATCATCTTTTGCCAGATTTCTGTATCAGATTGTCACTCTGTGGATTTTTGTTGCAGAAAGCTTTGGAATTACAATGCCTAGCCTAGTCAATTAGAGTTAAATGCATTTTCACAGCCGGCCAGAAAAACATTAGCACTAATCAAAAACATCGTGCCGACAGGGATTCCCAGAGAGATTTTTTTGTTTTGTTGTGCTTTATGAAAATGTTCTCTCAGCTAGAAACATCAAAAGACAACCATGAGCGTGTTCAGCTAAAATATGAGGAAAAGAATTTGAGCTCTGGCTGCACAGAGATCTGTCTTTCTCCCAGATGACAGTTGACCAGGATTTTGGGGTTTCAGCTGATCTGGGGCTCAGCAGGAGAGGGCCCTCCCCACAGCCCTAATGCTCTAATCACCCCTTGCTCCCATCCCTTGTCTTCAGCCCCACACATGCACATTGTTTCATTTCCACCTCTTGGTTCCTGCTGCATTTTTCAAATTCACACTAAAATGAGATACCAGGGGCTGATTGTTCGGTACTTTTTCGTTTGTCATGGTAGGAAAGGCCAACCCTCCCCTGTAGGATCCCACCTGGCCACGGGATGGAGGAGAAGCTGCAGGAATGGCACTCGGTGGGAGCCCTGTGTATGCAGCAAGGACTGTTTGCTTTCAGAAATATCCCTTTTTCAATACACATACACATTTTTACATCATCTCAATGTGTCTTGGCATCTCTTTCTCAGCACAGAACCTGGAATGGTCCAGCTGTGGCTCAGGGCAGTCTCTGAGGGTCCAGTGCTTGGCTATGCCAGGGCCTGACCTTTGTGTCTGCCAGGTTTTTCCAGCTATCAAAATACCATGGATGTTCTTCAAGTAGATTTGAAGGTACCTGGGATGGGAAAGGCTGCAGTTACCTGAATGCAAAATCTTAAAAGTTCTAAGACTGGGCTATTGTTCAGATGTAAAGCCACTGAACAGAACCAATTGACATCATCTGCTACCCCAGAACGGCAGCTGGACACAAGCAGTACTTTGTAATTGCAATATTTCTTTTACATGGAAACATTGACAACATTCCAATATTTCCCCATTAAAACCTGGTATCCCTGTTTTCCTCTCCCCATCTACCTCCCTTCAGCCTCTTTCTTTTTTGGCCTGGAGTTATTACATGGAAGCCTGATAAATGGATGCTGTGAATGAATGTTTTCCAAACATTGTAGGAACTATTAAGAAAGTGGTTTTCCTTCTTCCCCTTTTTTCCTTCCCACACTCCTCCCTGCTCCCACCCCACAACTAATAGCACACAAATAGCACTTCATGTAATTTTGGCTCCTCTCCACTATTCCAGGCAGACTTCAGGAAATCTCTTGATTTATAGTTGGGGCATCCAAAGGCAGCATGCTGCCTGCTTCCTTCAGGGATGCCTGTTGGTTGACATTTAGTGGGGTTGAGGTGCAGTATTTCAAATGGGCAATATCCATATTTTAGTCAGATAACTCTATGTTTATACTCATAAATTGATTTAGTAATGAAATGAGCTCCTTTCATGATGCTTGCTGGCTTTAGGGGCTTTGTTATGGTATACTCAGACTTCCTGAAGTTTAGTTTACCAAAGCAGTGCCAGAGTTTTTTATCCATACTCCCATAAGCAGTCCAGCTGAATTCAATGGGGCCATTCACTTTAATAGGTAAAGCAGGGTTTGGGACTGTGTTCAGAAAACCCATGGAGCATGTGCTGGAGGCTCCCTCTCCTTTGGGCTCCCCATGGCTGCTGTTGGCTGCTCCAGGAACATCAATCCTGGAATGCTTTCTGAGGCTGTTGGTTGCTGGAGTTGTCTATCTGCTCTCCTGCAGGTGGGATGAGATGCTTGGAAAGGGGCTGCAGGCCAAGCCCAGAGCCACAGCTGAGGGACAGGCCCTTCTATTTGGTTTTTATCATCCTCTAAGTGTTGCTGACACTTCACCGGGGACTGTCATCAGGTGAATTCCCTGCTGTTTGTGGGTGTGCAGGTGGTAACAGTGGGCTTGAGTTTCCTGCTCTCTCAGAATTAGTCCTTCAGAAGGACTAGTTAGTACTTGGACACGGGGCTGTCTGTGCCTCGTGGCATGCAAAAACACTTAGGATTGCTATAATTTGACTGGCATGAACTTAACGTACAATATATAGGCTCCTTTTCAGTGAGGGACACAGTTATCCTTGTTGGTCCCTTCTCTGCCTTTCTTAATATTGGGAATTTGAGACTGTTAGCAGGAATTCAGTCTAATTTGTAACATAGAACATGCCTAATCCTTGAATACATCTATCTGCATCTCTGACATGAAAGTTACTTGGAGAGAAAAACAGTCTACAAGTTAATTGTGTACTCTGCAGGAAGGACTCCTTGTGCACAATGATCACTTGGACCATGGTGGATTGTAGGAGGATCAGAATAAGCAAATTGTGTGTCACTGTAGTTGTTTAGGTGCTGTCTTTAAAGGATTTGCATTCTCCAGTGGTGTGTCACCAGGTTCATGTAAGAAGCATTTCTGGCAGTGTTGTTCCAGTGTTTGAGTCCATTTTACAGACTGGTGATCTCTGACATTAACTTTTTCTAGATATGTTCTAGTTTTTCTCATCTATAAACAGAGGAAACACCCATCTCTATGAAGTGCTGGAGACAAGCACCACCCAGCCTTGGCTCTGCTGAGCACTTCTTACAAGGGTCTCAACTTCAGATAAAACAAAGCTTTATACTATGAAAGTATTAATACTATGCCAAAATAACATTGTTAAGCCAAAATAATGTTGTTATGCAGACTCTGGCAACCTTGGATGACTCTGGGACAGCAGCGGGGATTTATCTGGTTCAAGAATTATTTGGGATTCTGCCCAGAGTTAAGAACTTTTTTTATTAGTTTAGACTTGCTTTTGAAGGAAAAGAGTAACTGCACTCACAGGTTTTTGAGGGATGCAGCTTCAGGTTTCCTATCAGTTTCAAAAATATACTTATCAATAGATAATGTTTCTTTCTCCTATTGTAAAAGATTTCTCCTTAGATTGTTTCTTATCTCATTTTTTATCATGAAAGAAAAAAGTCCCACATGAACTGTAAAACAAAGGACTTAATCTTGTCCCACAATGTGCTGATATTTCTTATATTTGCTTTACTTATTATGGCAGCAGGTAAAGCTTCTCTCAGGAATAAAATACACCATTCTTGCAGAGGTAGGGAAATCAAAGTTTTTAAATTAAATCTTGCGGTCCTGAAGTGAACAAAACTCCCTGACAACTGTGCTCCCAAAAATCCTAACGTGAAGATACCCATGTTTTAGAGAAGTTTGAAGAGGAAAGCTTAGTGAAGAAGTAGAATGCAGGACAAGCTCCAGGGACTCTGTTCCTGCAGAGCCGTGCGGGACTGGGGCCTTTGTCTATTGAAAAAATGGCCCAAATAGCCCCTTCTCCTCTCCCACTCCTCCCACGGCTTCAGAGAAATTCTCGGATCGTGAGGGCATGTAGGGAACAGCTGCTTATGATCTCTTCACAAGTGCTGGGTCATTGGTAAACAACCATCCCTCCACCCTCTCGGAGGGGAAAAAAATTATACAAAAAATGTATTCATTTTCCTGATGATGAAGAGTAATGAAGAGCACGTGCACACTGTGCTGGGAGAGGGAGAGAGAAATGACAAATTAAATCATGTCTCGTTTGACAAGCCTTTAAGTGTAACAGATCTGCACTTGTGCTGTGTGACAGGAGTGATTGATACCACGGAGCACTCGTCAGTTCTTAAACACACAGCCCGAACAAAGGCTCACTTCAGGCTGGTTGCCGGGCCTTGGAGGCAGCCCGGTGCTACCCGGGGTAAGCACCCTCCACACAGCCTGTTTTCCTTGGCAACCCACTGCCCCTCACTGTTTGGACAACTATATTTATTTTTATGATCCTTAAAATATTGTAACCCAGTCAACTCAACAGTCATTTAAGGTAATTTCTGGTCTGAACAGCATCTATTTTCTGGACAACTTTACAATAATATATGTTTGCTGTGGGCCAAATTCTTTGTGTAGGTAGCTGTGTTCCTGGGCTGTATTCATAGCTGTTAACTGGGAGAGTGTCACAGGATCCAGGAATTCCTAATAATTTGAAATCTAAACCTCCTAGATGTCTCAGGCCGTGCCATTTATAGAAGATAGTTAGCATTGCAGAATAATAAGCTTTTCCTCTAGCTTTTATTTGTGTCCAAACCAACCAACCCAGAGATGAGCTATTTCAGATTATTTTTTGGGAGGAAAAACTTGGTCTGAGATAGACTTTGAAAATTTCAGACTGAACAGGTCAAGGTGTTAAATGTAAAAGGGCACTGCTGTAAAAAGAGTCAGTGTTTAGTTATCAGTGTCTTGCTATTGCACCACAGTAGTGTGAAAAGATGGGGCTTTTAAATGTACTAATAGAGCTGGAGGATAATGAGTGGTTTGCCATGTGATATCAGAAATGTCTCAGCAGTTCAGAACAGTCAGCAAAGATTTTGTTATGGCACAGGAGGGGAAGGAGTCTCAACAAGAGGACTGGAAATAGGCAGAAGCATGGGTAATTCTGTGGAAGGAGACATTAGTATAAGAAATCTGATTTTTAAGGACTTGAATCAACCCATTCAAAGCCCAGTTGGTGGGGGAACATCCCATCTTCCCCTGGCCCAGCAGCTCTGAAGTGACAGGAGGCAGTGATGGTCTCTGTCACCTCTAGGAGCCCTTGACTCGTGTTTTTATATTTGTGAAGTTATTTATTAGCAGGGAAGCAGAATCAGCACAGCTTTTAGCTAAATCCATGGTCTCTGGAAATCCAAGACCCTCTTTAGTCTGGGAGATGCTTCTGTAGGTATCAGCTGTGTCTGTGCAGGGATAATTCTGTGACCCAGCCTTTCATTTTGTGCATCTTTACTACTTGTCCTGGGCCCTTGGCTCCATTAGGGGCAGATGCCCAACTCTGTTTATTTAGGCTTTTTTAATCTGACAGTTCCAATCAAGCTAATTCATCCGAGAGAGACCAACCATCCTTTTATTTATTTTAAGCTATTTTAGCAAGGTAACCCAATCCAGACCATCTCCATATCTTGTTTACAAGAGCAGCTGTGGTGACAACATCTGTCCTGTGTAAAATGTCAAAAAAAAAAAAAAAAGGGGGGGGGGGGGCGCGAAATGGAGAGAAGAAAACCTAGCAAAAGTCATTGAGGTATCAGAGCTGGTATTCAGACACATGTGGTAAAATGAGCCTCCAAGATTACTGTCTGCAACATTCAGAGGAGAAACAAGGTCAGAAGGAGGTTTCAGAGCTGTGGTGTGAGAGCCAGAGGCTCTGGGCTTCAGGTCATGGTGTGTTCAGGGGGATTTATTAAATGCTGTGAGTTGTGGTTCTTCAAGTGTTTGCACAAGGCTCTCAGGCATAGGGTGGGATTCTTGGGCTGTCCTGGGCAGGGCCAGCAGTTGGGCTTTGGTGGTCCTTGTGGGTCCCTTCCAGCTCAGGATATTCTGTGAATACTCTACACAGGTAGAGGAACCTGTGGAGGAAATGGTTGTTTCATGCTTCTGAAAGGGAATTGTTTATGAGGCAATAAAGGCAGTTTTCTTTCTCCTGATATAACTGATCAGATACATCAGTAAGAGAAGGTTAAAAGGAAGGGAAAATGCTGTAAAAATCAGGTTTCAGGCCCAGTGTTACCAGAAGAGTCAGAAAAGGGTTTGTGATTATTGTGATTATTTGCATATTAAGCTACACATGGATTCTGAGCCGGTCTGAAGGGATTTTACACCTTGCTAGTGGAAACCACTGATTTTAAATGATGCCATAAAGCTTTTGCTATCCAATAAATGAGGGGAAGTCTGACACAGTTCCACTCTGAGAGGTTAACTCACAGCAAAACGACATTTAAAAGCACAGCAATAGTGTAAAGGAGGAAACTGGCTGTCAGGGAGACAACTCTGTGGTCCCCAGAAGGCAGGGGAAGCTGAGCAGCTCTCATTGCCGGGATGCCTGGGTAGTACTTGGTGGCTTGTCTTGATCCTTGCTGATCCCTGAGAGCTCTTGGATTTCAGGAAGAGGTGGAAGCCTGAGGAATTTATTTGTCACTTGAGCTAGTGATGACCATCAGGAATGAAACCGGCAGAGTCCATTATTCCTTGTGGCTTCTTATTTGAGTTCAGTGCTGCACAATGTGTGGTTTTACATGAGCTTCATGTGAGTGGAATGATCCTTATTGATGGACTATGGAATAACATGTATTTACAGTGGGGATGGCAGTGACTTGCTGCCTCTGCCCCTTCCTTGGCTCAGGTCTGACCTGGCTGGCTCTGCTCTACCCAGGAGAACACACTCTGTGGGTAGAGCTGGAAGGAATTTGTTGTTCCAGTGTTTTAAGGAATCCAAACACATCCCCAACCAAGCAATAATAAAATGTAATTTTGCAAATCAAAATTAAAATGCCTAATTTGGTCAAAAAAAAGGAAAAAAAAAGTAATTTTCACTTGAGTATTGAATATATGATTGGTATCTCTGCTACTAAATCTGGGGAAAAACAGGCTGTTAAATTAGAGAGAGGCAAAATTGCCCCACTGATCCTTCAAATTTCAAGCCAGAAATAGATCTAATGAAAAGCACTGTGTGCATGTTAGAGAAGCCAAACACACCTGAAAAAACCTCTTTAAATGCATTATGACCAAGCCTTTGTGATACGCAGAAATGAGCCCCATCTGCTCTTGCTGCTGCACTTGCATCCATGTGACAGAAAAGATTAAAACAAGATACCAACATGAAAATCGATTGATACAGGAGAAGTGAGTGGGAACTCCTGGAAGGAGATTGTTAGATAGTGACTGCTTGGAGTAAATCCAAACCCAATTGCAGCCCAGAGAAATTGGCTTTGTGTTGTTCCATGTTTTCTGTAATGCAAACCAGTGTGTGTGAGGGGGGTGGTGGGATGTGATTGTCATTAGGAAAAACTTTTGCCAGCACAGTAGCTCAGACACCAGGGGATAATGCATTACACACTGATGCTTTCCAGGACGTGCATTCCCTGGCAGTTGAGGGCTGTTTCCATCCGAGGATGTGCTTCTGAACCACAGTTTCCCACAGGGTGTTCCCTTGGCAGCCCAAGGTTAAGATCCAGTCTTGGTTCAGAGAAATGCCTCCACCTTCCTGTAGTTCCTCGGGTTTCACCCCGCACCTTTGAGGTTAGAGGGGGTTTGGATTTCAGACAATGGGCTGAACAATTGGGAAAGAACCCCCTCTTCCTGTTACAGCATAATCCCACCCGGAGAAAGGCTCGCTTGTTCCTTCAAAGCTGGTGCACGTCAGAACACCTGCGGAGATGAAAGCACCTGGCAGGGCTGTGCCAGCCCTGCTGCCCTTGGATCAGCATCCCTGCTGCAGCTCAGGGACCAGCTGAGAGCGGCTGGTGGTGCTCAGAGGAGGGAGCACACCCAGAGCTGGGTTGGAGCTGTGTCTCTTTAGGCACCCAGGTAAACAGAGGGGCTTTGATCACTTGTGGCCATTGAGGGAATCCCAGAGCGTTGGCTTTGCGCTGAGCAGTGGTAACATCAAGGACTGAGGTGAAAGCCAGTGGGCCTGTGCTGCCCAGCCCTTCCCTTTTGTAGTTTCAAATGAATGCCATAAATTTGGCTTCCTGTCCTCGCTGGTTTGCCGTGTGCTGCCGGACACGGCCACATTCCACTTCAGAGGGAGCAGGTGCTGATGGCTGCGAAACCCGACCCCCACGGGCTGTAACGCAGCTTAAAACACTCCACTTGCCAGGATGTAAAAGGGACTCTGCAGAATGAGATTTTCTTCCCTCAGACCTGGAAAACCTGGTGGTGTCTGTGGTTTTGTAAAACCTCTCATACTTTATTTATTTTTATTCCTCTGCTAGCCCTTGGGTACAGATTAGTTTCAAATCAGCTGGTTTACTGTTTGCATAACACAAGCTTAAATTCAGTTAGAAATAAATCATTTTTCATGTAAAATTCCCCAGAAAATAATTACAAGTATTTGGGGGTGTTGGGGGAAACATCAGAAAACTTTTTTTTGTTAAGGTTTGATGACACCTGGCAATTAAAAATAAAAATCCATTTCTTGATCCAGACCTTCCTCCATCTCCTTGGGGACAAATTAAACTGAACTGCAGAACTTTCAAACATACTTCTAAATCCAGCATCGTTTGCTTCTGCATAGACTCTACATTCTACAAATTATTTCTTCCTGGGAATCTGTCTTGGATTCATATTAATGAGGATTCCATGTTTGTGGTCAGGAGAAATGTAGTCTTGTGGCTTAAGCAGCCTCAGGACTCTCATTAAGTGTGAGAGGTTAATAATCTAAACTAGCAGTTAACTAGCTCTGGTCAGCAGAGCCTTATTGCTTTTGGCTCGGGCGAGCTGAGCTGGGCCCTTGTCCTTTTGCAGTGCCAGGGATGCAGGTGGAAACAAGGAGAACAACCCAGGGGAGCTGCAGATGAGCCATTTCTAATTTTAGCACTGGGGGAGATGTTAGGAAATGTTTGGAGTGGAAATAAGATACTGATGGAAAACCAAGTCTCTGTGGGAATGGCTGTGAGAGGAGGGAGGTGGGTTCTCTGGGATGAGCTCTTCATTCAGGTGTGGTTTGCGCTCTGGTGGTTTGAGATCCTTGTCCAGCTCAGGCAAAACCCTGTTTTTCTTTTTGTGGAAACAAGTGGCTGCTTTGCTGCAGCACAAGAAAATTACAGAGAACTCCCACCTGTGCTTGGTTCTGTGTGGGGAGGCATTTTATGTGTTCAGCATGTCAGAGACTCTTATAATGGGACAGCCACTGAAAGAAATCATGGAATTACAGAGAACTGGATGGAATGGATCTCTGGAGATCCTCTGTTCTGACCTGCTGAGGGAATAGAGGGAAAGGGTCATTTTCCTGGACCTGCTGGTGCATCCTTACTCTACACCCTGGGATATGGTTCACCTACCTACCAGCAGGGTTAAGTTGCTTTGTGGGTCAAGAGCTTGAAAGGAACAGCTCAGGTATTCCTGACATTGAAGAATTGCTGCAGAAAGGGGAGGGCAGTCACAAATTAGCTCTGTCCTTCCACAGCCGGTGGAAACTTTAGTTTTAATTGCAGAGAACCCAAGCAAATTAAAAAGAAGCAACCAAATCAGCTACCAGGCTGGGTTGCTGCAGTGTCCTGACAGGTCCCAGAGGCCACATCCTCTTTGCCTGAGTTTAGAAGGGTAAAGAGATTCTAATCTTTGTGCAGTTTGGAGTAGTTCTGTTCTCAGTGGAAAAAACAGGTCACAATCAGATATCTTAGAATTATGCCTCTCTTCCTTTCTAATGTGTTTATTTCAAGGATGCAGTTTATTTTAGCAGATGTCTCCTGTAGAAGCATCCATAGATTTATCTTCTGGCATTTTGAAAAAGAGATTCCAAAATACCCAGAAAAATACATTCCATTTAGTTTCACTAAACATCAGTCTGAGAACAAGTATCCAAGACAGATCCAAAACATGATTGTGGAGAACCAAGCAGAGCATGGACTGCCCAAATGGATATGTCCAAAAGATGATCTCTTTTGCACCAGGGCAGCACATTGTGCTGTCCATCCTGTGCCGACACCAGCTCACACCACTCTGAACTGGTTTTGCAGCAAGCTCTGTTTGCTACAGGGGATGCAAAAGAGGAAAGAGGTCTGTTACCTATTATTTTTGTAAGAGATAGAGATCCTTTTGCTGTCTGTAGCTCGTATGGCCCGTGGACTCCAGGCTGACAGGGCTCCTTCCTGCTCTATCAACAGGCAGCTGGAGTTTGGTGGGAGCAGTGGCTGCTCCCAGCAAGTACAAGTGCCCTGAATGCTTGGGAGCCCCACTTAATGCAGTTTGGGTCTGTTTTGAAGCCTCTGTCTCCTCGTGTCAGGAAAGCAGGCTCTGCACTAGCAGTTCCCCTTGGGAAGAAGTGCCTGGGACTCCAGCCTAGCCATACATCTCTGTCAAAATCCCTATGAATAAATTAACCTTTCTAAAGATTAGTGCACCCTAATACCTCAGGGTTTTTTTTCTTGTTTTTAACAGAACAAATGCTAAAAATGCCTTGACAGACCTTGCTGGGTTTTGTGCTGTGGAACATCTACAAGGGATTATGCTGTGAGAGGTGTAAAAGGCACAGCCATGTGATTGTGGGCAGCACTGACTTGTGTCCTCTGGAGAAGGGTTTTAGTGTATGGCAAAACCCCCAGTTATGAGTAGGAAATCCTCATTAGGGCAAATAATAAAAAAGCTAAAGAAAGCTCTCATGCTTTTCCTTTTAAACACCTCGAGTTCAGACACCTCCCAATGCTTCACCCCTGTTAGTTCAGCAGAACAAAGACATGATGTGATTCAAACAACTTTGAAGATTTTGGTAGCTATGCTGACACTGGGAGAGCTGAACCACTGGTGGCCAAATGTCTGTGGGAAACAATGAGCTCAGTGTCAGCAGCCAACAGGCCCTTGTCCTGGAGGCTTTTCCCTGTTCCCCTCTTTGACTCCAGGCCCTATTTGGGTAGGACAGCCCAGGGGGGTCAGGTATCTCTCATTCTGTTCTCCTGCCATTGAATTGCTGGAATTGATCTGAGCCTTTCCAGGCAGCTGGGGTGGAGGGGCCATTCCAAAGATGGCAGGGAGTGTTTTGATTTTTGATCCTTTTGAGATGAATTATGGGGAGGAAGCTGTCTGCTATCAGAGGAATTAGTCAAATTCCTTGTCAGATGTGCAATCCCATTAAAAATGCATTATCTGTTTTCAAAGCTTAAGTGTGGGTGTTGGTTGAGAGTCTTTAAAATATTATTGTAAACTTTCACTGAGAAAAAGTATTCCTGAGTCTTTCATGAAGGCTAATCCCACTTCAACTACCGTAAACCATCAACTTCTGGGGTGGCCTTCTGGAGGCCAGAGCATGCAATTATTCTGGGAAAATCCCCCTGGAAGATGCATACATTTGTTTTAGGACGTTGGTAGCAGCTCTCAGCATTCAACTGATCTGTTCTGATAATGATTCTGTGTCTGCACAGCTCCTCAAATTCTCCTTTTGCTTTTCTCTGGCATCCAGTGTGCAGATAACTCTGAATCCATCCTAAATGGGACCCCCAGCTCTGGTTCCAGCAAAGAGTAAATTCAGAACTCTTAAATGCATGTGCTGCCAACTTGAATATCTTAAAAGTAGATGGAAGGAGTCTCAGTCAGAGCTTTGAGGAATGTACCTGTGGAGGGAAGCCACAGGTCTTTCTGTGAAGGATTAACAGGATATCCTGGAACATGCAGTGCCACTTATTCTTTAAAACACATTCCTTAGAATTGCTTTAGTAAACATATAAAGGTAGCAAACTTCTTTTCTTAAAGTAACTATTAGTTGGAGATTCACACATTCTTCCTTTTTTTTTTTTTTTTTTAAAAAATTTTGATGTGTAAATAGGATTTCCAGGAAACTCCTGTAGATTTTGATGTATTTCACTCACTCACAACCCTAAAATGACTCCAGTTGGATTTACAGGAGCTGTGGCAGGTCAGAAATGGTGTTCTCTGGCCAGCTGAGTACTATCCACTGATTATTTGCCCAGACCTTGCTCCTTGGAATTGTTGGTGTATGAGAACAGGGGTAATTCCACCACTTGTAATTGCTTCACTGCACCTTCTGAGCACAACTGGGATGGCTAAGAATCTGCAAATCAATCTGTATAGCAAATATATGTACTTTAATGATTAAAAAATCGGGTGGTCACTTTTCTAAAAGAAGGAAACAGCCGTGGCTGGCAAGGGCTCCTTGCTAGGACTGAGCCAGCACCAAGGACATGTTTCAGGCTACTTTGTTTTTCTGTTCCATGCGAGGAGTTGGCAGAAAATAGGCAAATTCCTCAGGTCTGGCTGGATGCTCTGACTCCGTACAGGGACCATGTTTCCTGCCTGGATCTCTGGCAAGTGGCTCAGTTTCTATAACAACTCCAGCCCTCTCTGTCACTGAAGAGTAATAAAGTCCAGCTTGGTGCTTATCTCCTGAAATACCTATGAAGTATGGGTTCAAATTGCTTTGGACATTATTGCCAGCCCACCTGTTAAAATATTTTGGAGGCAACAAAGTATGAAAGGAGTACATGCACATCAGGAATATTTGGGATAATGTGTTATCGTTGAACGTTTCTAAGGTGCTTTGTTTTTGGTGTTTTTGTTTTGTTTTGGTTTTTTTTTTTTTTTGTGATTAATTTTATTTTGGTGGTTGAAATCCCAAGAGATCATATTAGGACCTGTAATCAAATTCTGAACTAAATAAGTGGTGTGGGAAGGTGAAAACCAGCTTCATTTTTTCTCTAGCCAATCCATATTAAAAAAATCAGCCCAAACTTGGAGTTTAAAGAGAGTTTCCCTCTCTTCTGCTAAATAAATGAAGGAGCACCAGCAAATATTGTCATCCATCCTTCCAGGCTTGGTAAGCAGAGAATTTTCAAAACCGAAGCTGGTTTTCACTCTGCAAAATATCCACAGCTCTTTGCAGTCTCGGCCCCACAGAGTTGACAGTGCCACAAACACCAGGGACAGAACCCTGCCTGATATTGTCTGGATGACTTTGTAACCAGAAAAAGCTAGAAAATAAAGACCTTTCCTTGTATTGTCTGTGCTCACAAGCACATGTGGAGCTCAGGTCTTCCCCAGCTCCCTGTGTTAAATTGTGGACCACGTGAAGCAGCTGCAGTACAACGTACTGTAGAGCTGTAAAGCAGAGTCAGTGGCACTTTAACGTTTCCTTTGCTAGAATAGGTTTATCTCAAAATTTTATGTTATTTCAACAAAGTGAAGTGTTTACCATAAATAGCAGGGCCTGCAGAAAGCCTGTTGTAACACCCTTCCTACTGTGAAGCAGCAGTACCTCAAGCCTGAACCAATTTAGGGAGGCATTGGCCATATGATTTTAATATTAACAAGTGGAGCAAATTTGTGAGTGGGTTGTTGGCCAGTTTCATAGAGAGGGGCACCTGCAACCCATCAACACGGCTCCTACAACAAGGTGTCAATGCACAGGCAGAATAATAACACAAATTCGGTGTGTGCAGGGATCACTCAGCTGGTGGGGAGGTGTTAACATGCGGGAGAAAGGAAAACATGGTGGTGAAACGTGGCTATTTGTTGGTTTGTTGGCAGTGGCACAGCTCGCAGGTGGGAGAGGAGCAGGGTAAGGGGTGGCACCAGGGCACACCTCAGGCTGTTGCTGCCAGCTGGGAGGGTGGGAGGTGTGGAGTGGCAGTGTGGCTTCAAGGTGTTCTTTCCATGGTGAAGCCAGGAGAGGGGCTGTTCATCAGGGACTGGAGTGACAGGACATGGGGGAATGGGTCCAAACTGAAAGAGAGTAGGGTTAGATTGGATATTAGGAAGAAATTGTTCCCTGTGAGAGTGGTGAGGCCCTGGCACAGGTTGCCCAGAGAAGCTGTGATTGCCCCATCCCTGAAGTGTCCAAGACCAGGTTGGATGGGGCTTGGAGCAACCTGGGCTAGTGGAAGGTGCCCCCTGAGCCCACACTCTGCTTTGCCAGTCTCTGTTTCCTGTCACTTGCAATGGCCCTTTCCCAGGAGGTAAGAAAATAACCTGGGCTGCTTGTTACCAGTGGTACCCTTGTTTTGGCATTGTGTGAATGACTGATTTCAGGCAAAGCTGTCAGTGTCCCTTGCCAGCAACCAAGTTTTGGATGTTTGCTTTGGGAACATTTTGTGGTTGAATAGCTGTGTTCCATTCCACATGTAAACACGGGCGAAAACTCACATTTAGCAGTTCTAAACAGTTGGACACTGGTCAAAGGGGCTACTCCCCTTCTCTTTAGTACACTGAAATTTTGCATCAAGTACGGAACAATTTAGTAGCAGGAATGCCCTGGTCCTGCCAAATATATGATTTTGTTTTATTTTATTTTTAAAAATGGCTAGCACACAAACTGAGCCTTTATTTGGAAGGAGATGTCAAGAAAGCAAAACTTAATTGATTCTCAGACTGTACAATTGGAGTGGTGTCTAAAAGCAAAACTGCCTTTTCCCTCAGTGTGTTCTCGCACTGGAAGCCAGTTTCCACTCTTATTTGCATGAGTTGAAACCACAGTAACTCCACACACGACTGTGCCAGCATGGCTTGAGATTAGAACTGGGTCTTCAGCTATTTCAAACTTTGTTTTTACTTCCTTAGTCATCTGATTGCTCCTGGTGATGCCAATCTGGTTCCT
Organism: Scytalopus superciliaris; assembly: GCA_013400415.1. Taxonomy (NCBI): domain Eukaryota; kingdom Metazoa; phylum Chordata; class Aves; order Passeriformes; family Rhinocryptidae; genus Scytalopus; species Scytalopus superciliaris. Next base: position 713,998 of record VXBX01009452.1, read on the forward strand.
GGCTGGAGCCACACACCAGAGCCTGGCTGCAGCTACAGGGCCTCGTGTCTGCTTGGCACTTCCCAAATCCAGATCTTCTCCTGCTTCGTGTAGCAGAAGATGAATATGTTGGTCCTTGTGTGTTTGGGCTGCTTAGTTTTATACCCTGGGTCATTTGTCCAAGCCCTTAAGCAATGAATTCAGTCTCCTTGTACACACTGTAGTGACCCCAGAAGTGGCAGTGGTACTGCTGATGCCCTTACACATATCTATGCTGAGCTGACAACCACTGTGTAATGAAACCACCATTTCCAGCCCTGGTTTAGCTCTAAATATGCCCTTTCAGTCTCTGAGAGTAGGGCCTTTCTAAGGAGAGACCCAAGAGCAGCACAGCCCTTCAGGCACTGGTGGTTTAAGGGCATCTTCTGGCTTTGGACATTGTATTCTGTTGTGGGTTTTCGTGCACAGCCTGGACAGCACTGAGGATCTCTGGTAGCACTTGTTGGTGCTCCACAGATTGTCTGCTCACATGATGCTGGCACACCGCCTTATTTCCAGCTGCTAAATTGCATTCAAAGGCCATTTAAAATACTTTCCTAATAAAACTTGCCTATAAAAATAGTTACTATAGCTGCTGCAAGGATGTTCTAGGAGCTGGTCCAAAAGACAGTCCCTACTGAGATGAGATCCACCCTACTAAAAAAAGCTGAGAAATTTCAGCTTTAGCAGAATTTCAACAGAAATAAGCAGCAGCAGCAAAGTGGCAGTGAAAGTGTTAAACAAACCATAGACTTTGTTAGTTAATGCACAGTCACTGCTGGTGGATCAGATAGGGAGCAGAGCTTGGTGAGGAGGGTTTCTGAGCTGTTTAAATATGTTATGGCTTTGCTTTTAAAGTAGAAGAGCTTGGATTAATTGAGTAAGTGGCACTTAAGAGATTGCAGGTTAGAAGGATGCAGAGTGTGGCTAAACACTGCCTGGGTGTTCGCTGGCTTTTCCCTCTTTAAATCCACTTTCCCTGGAGATGTGGGGTGAGGACACAGCCAATCCACTGCAGGGTTTATTGCCAGTGAGCTGAGACATGCAGCTGTTTCCATGCTTTGATCACAGGAGATAGCAGAACAAGCAGACCCAGTGCTGGTGCAAATTCTTTTTATTCAGAAACCCCTCTGTGTGAGCTCAGTCCAGCTGCCTGGGCTCCCAGGAAGGGCAAGGGGAGAGCTGCCACAGCATCCCCATGGCAGATGGTACCTGCTGAGTCTTCTTTCTGGCCAGGTACAACCTATTCTCTGTTTTCCGTTTCATTCCTGTGTCCAGGTGTGCTAGAAATGCAACTTTTAAAGGTTCTTTTCTCCACATGCAGTAGAAGCTCTCTGGAGCTGACACCTTCCCTCTGAGCTTGCAAGTCTTGTTCCCTTTCCCATGGAGGGGGAGTGTGTCCCTATCTCAGTCTTATTCAAACAACTAACCCGATGCTTTAACTTACCCTTCTGTTATCATTAGTTCATCAAGGAAAATCCTTCCAGGACTTTCTGACTTGCATCATGGAAACCTCTCTTTTATCTCAGTACTTTGTCCCAGGACAGAGACTTCTTTACCTTCATATTTGGACATGCCTGGTGCTGATGTCAGATGCCACAAATAGTCCAAACTCTCTTCATTAGGCCTTTTTTCTTCTGGGTCATTCCAGTGACAGTTTTTGACCTGGATTCCCTTCTATATAAAGGGTAAGAGTAACAGAATGAACCCTCAGGGAGCTGATCCCAGTTTTTGGCTTGTCCAGAATTGGACACCTTCTTGTGTTTTGCAATGGGGTTTTAAGGACAAACATTACAGAAACTTCTTCTTTAGGGACTTAAGCCCAGATCAAGGATAATCTGGAGCTCTTGGAAGCTTTTTACTGTGCTGCACCCGAAAAAGAGTGGAATAGTCTGATCATTCCCAGTGGCTGCTGGAGAGCCAGCTTGGATTTTCTGTAAGTCCCCTTGGAAATGGGTGATTTTTTTTTTGTATCACCATCCTCTTGCTCTGCCCTCAGTCTTGTGATTTCCTAAGAGAACATGTTGCAACACTTCATTCTGTGGTGAAATCAAACCTGGGACATTCCGGGTTGATGCTCATAAACCAACAGTGATGGAGCAACAAGAGGTGCAGCTTTTCTGTCTTTGGAATGGGTTCTATTCTGGATGAAAATGGAAATTATCTCATCTGGGAATGCTAAAACACTGATTTCTAGTGCTCAAAATTTGGTTTGTGTGAATTTCTTCTGGATTTTTTTAAACTTGTCTGGTTTTGAAACGTGTTAAAAATGCCAATTTTTATCCTACTAATTGGACTATTTGAACAAGACCTGAAGTGGCATAAGTGGTCTCCAAGGTGGATTTCTTCATTTTTGTTTTCATGGAGGGTTGTAATACAGGAAGTGATAGGGTGTGTTTTAGTGAATTCTGAGTGAAACTTTTCCTTTCAAAGTTCTCTAACTCAGGTGTGGGCATTTAGAATTGTATTTTTCCATCCTGTCTGATTTCTAACTGTCTTAATTTTTGATCTGCCATAAGAGGGATAACAGAGAGATATCACTTATATCATCCTTCTGCCTTATTAGGATATATAACTTCAGACTTTTGGGTATAAGGCTGATTTGACCTAGATTATCCAAATTATGACCAAGACTACTAAAGCTGAATTTTTCTAAAGTACTACAAGTTCTGGAAACGCAGATCAGCTCTTAAGTGATATTTGGGCTTTACTTTGTGTCTGTCGGTGTAACTGATATTTAAGGCATTATTAACCATATGATTTTTATACGTTTCAAGCACTGAGGTGCCCATATTGACTTCAGTGATTCTCAGCCTGTATTGAAATCAGATTCAATATTTAAGACCTCACTGAAGGCATATAGTTCTTAGGGAAAACCCTGTATGGGTTCTTGTCTTGACATCACTATATCACTCTTGGCCAGTAGGTGGGGTTCCAATCCTGTTAAAAAAACCTGGGAAACCTTGTCCATGAATTCTCGCTCCCCTTGCACTTCCATCCACAAGCTGGCCACATCTGGAAATGTTTGATTTGATATAGTGTCGTTTTACATTGCAGAAATGAGCGTAAGCGGTTTTTTAACCCACCAAGTGAGAAATGTGATCTGGGTTTTACTACCGACCCTTTAAATAAAAAACAGATCGCTTATTAAACCATTATCTATCAAGGATATGGAGAGAGTTAGAAATATCCCAGGATCAGAATCAAAATTGAAACGGACACTTTTCTGTCTACTGTCCTGCCCTGATAGCACAGTGTGGTCGTGCAGAAGTGCAGAGCTGAAATCCCTCACCAGAGGAACAACAAATGCAGGGAGACAGGAGAAAGGAGCAGCTCCTGTCCCTGCCTGAATCTGTGCTGTCTCTGACCATCTCCATTTGAGCCCAGGGCACTGCTGATAGGAAAGTGCTGAAATGTGTTATCATGTGTTGCCTGTTATCAAGGCTGATATCCCTTATGAGGGAAGATTATCTTCCCTTGTTGAGCAGCGATAGATCCAGGAAGGTCAGTGTATCCCAACTGCCTCCTCTGTGCAGGAAAAAGACAGCGAGGGGAGCAAACTCTGGGCAAGTAAAATAGATTTCAGCAATGCTGTACCCTTTGTGCTGGCTTTGAACATTGCAGTTTGGAACCCTGCATGTATTGCAGCTCGTCTCCAGCTCCTTGGGTCCCAGTTAGGCTTAGGATGTGACAGAAAATGCAGCTAATTCAGTTGTTTCCCCCCCCATTTGAGCAATGCTTCTTCACTGATAAGGGAACATCCCACTGGCTTTGAGCAAAACCAGAAGGGTTTGGCTCCCTGTGAATTATGACAGTTGGCATCTGAAATGAAACAAAGATCAGATCTGAGATGGATTTTTGCCATCATGTTGCATTTAAAAGCTTGTATTACTTTGGTTGTATTACATTGCATCACACTCGGCCTAGTGGATGTGTCATAAAGCTGCCTCCTGTAACTGTACCCGGCATGAATGCACCAGAATGCCCTGAAAAGTGATATTTTGTGCTTGCCAGCCAACGCCTCAGTGAGGATTAAATCCACCAAAAGTAGCTATGTCCAATTGTTCCTTTGGATCAGCAAATAATTCATTACCCACATTATCTTTTTTTTTTTTTTT